>OZ022420.1:13661263-14261263 GCA_963989365.1 Rhimphoctona megacephalus | reverse complement strand
AAAATCGTAAAAATTGTAAGAATAATTGCGATCCAGTGGAGCCAAGTCAGTGCTTAATGCATATGCACAAAAAAATCGGAATATTTTTATTTGTTCTACAAAAACAAGAAAATTTTCGATTTTTTTAATATATCGTAAGCGTTAATTAATTCGCGAAATAAAGAAATAAATATTTACGGATAAAATTTCGTCTTAATGGCAAAGACTGCAATTGTTAACAATTGCAAATATTTTCATTTTTTCCTGCAAACAAAACTGGAAAAAAATATGAAATATTGAACATTGAACCACCGAGTAAGGTGAAAAAAGAAAAATCGTAAGAATTTGAAGCATAATTACGATCCAGTTGAGTCAAATCAGTGCTTAAGGGGGGAAAGTCACGTAAACGTACGTTTTTTCAAGATTTTTTTTATAAAGAAATGGAATAGTTTATTGAATTAACATAAAGCATATCTCGAAATATACAACGTAAGGTATATTGACAAATTTTTTTAGACTAAAATATTTCAAAATGGCGGCGCCGCAGCTGCTGCAAGCAGATTTGCGCCGTGCAGCCTACAGGTCTCAAACCTTAACTAAAATAAAAAAATCAAATTTTTATTAAAATACATTAATATGTTTTGTACGATGGAGAGAAAAAAAATTAAAAATTTAGGACTATTTTGAAAAAAATCACTTATTTTTATATTTTTGTAAATGGTCCTAAATTTTTTATTTTTTTTTCTTTCCATCATGCAAAGCATATTAATGTATTTTAACAACAAAACTTTGATTTTTTTATTTTAATTGAGATTTGAGACTTGTAGGCTGCACGGCGCAAATCTGCTCCAGCAGCTGTGGCGCCGCCATTTTGAAATATTCTCGTCTAAAAAAATTTGTCAATATACCTTCCATCGTATATTTTGAAATATGCTTTATATTAATTCAATAAACTATTCCATTTCTTTATAAAAAAAAACTTGAAAAACATGACTTTCTCCCGTTAATATTTACGTAAAAAAATATTTAAATATTTTTATTTTTTCCACACAAAAAGAAAGAAAACATTAAAAATGTTAAAATTGTTTTTATGTATTGTACGCTTTAATTAATTCGCGATACATAGTCGTGCATTAATTATTAAATTAATTAATTCGGATTAAAGAAACTGTCCGAAATATAGCAGAAATTGCAACTATTATAAATTGCAAATAATTTGCAAATAAAATTGCATTTTTTCTGCAAACAGGAAGGAGAAAAAATCCAAAATAATTTCAAATATTTCATATATTCTAATGGTCATTTAATTCGCGATGCATTTTCGTATTTCGATATATCGAATGGATTATGGAAAGAAACAAGTCTAGTTGTGAGAGAAATAGCGTTTTTAGAAATTGAGTATTTTAAAATGCTGCTCGTGCCAAATACTATTTTCGAAAAATTTCTTAGTTCCAGATATTGTAAAAGATTACATTTGAGGAACAATAAAAAATAACATTTTCTCAAAATTAGCAAATGAACTTTTTCTTTTTTTTTTTAAATAGAGAAAATGAAATTTAGGGAATTATGCTTGAAGACAAATTGATAAAATTCATTATTATTTCATTTGTTTGCTTACCAAACATATTTCGCCAATTGTAATTGGCGTGTTGGCGATACTGGATCGATACTAAATCACTAAAAAAAATGTGGATCATGCTGCCGTTTAGCACTGCTTTCGGTTCCCTGTTGTGATCAAATATTAACGATTAATATTTTATTCGAGACAAATTTCGATCCCAATTGAGCGAGAAATCGGTACTTGCAGTTCCACAGCAGTAGTGTAAAAATTTGAACGATCCATCATACCGACCGATGACTCGACTGGATACCGATACAACATGCAATCGGGCATACATCCGCACGGTCGATCTTTGCTGTTTACTTTCATCGATGAAATAGTTTCGCTCGTGAGGATTACTCCTGGCCACGAAGTTTCGTACCAAGCTGAAAAAATGCGATTTTTCAACTGTTCGTACGAACAACCTTTTTACAAAACATTCGATATATTATTTTAAATGAAAAAATTCTTTTATGAAAAATAATTTTGCGTGATATGAGACATGACATTTTTCAAAATGTAATTCCATCGCTAAGTCGGTGGAAAAGAGATTTTTTTCAATAAAACAAAAAAATGCATGAAAAATTTGAAATTTAATTGAAAACTAAACACAACGTAGGTTTATAAATAAACGAATGGAAAAAATGGACAAAAAAAATGAAAGATTTATGGATAAAATGACAATTAATCCCTTATTGATTTCCTTTTCTCAAGCGTCATATCTCAAGCGACATGTGGAAAAAGCAGCATCCAGGGAAAAGCGAAGGAAAATAATGAATACTTACACCGGTATTCCTTCAAGCATTTGATGTCGTTTAGGTCGCAGACTTTTGTGCCTGAAGAGGAATAAGGAAGTGGTGAGTAACGCCTCGAAATATTTGCCAGAAAAAAAAAATTCGATTTATTTACATTAAAAAAATATTGTTTTGAATAAAAAGAAATTTAATAATAAAAAGTTGATGATAACCTTGCTGCGGAAAGTAGTAAGGAATGCATTGGCATTTTTCCTTAATTGTACTAGCTCGACACGCGGTCAAACAATTTTTGTACGTATATTCTGCGTACGTCAAATTCAATAATGTTATGTCATAATCACTGCTTATTTTTCTCTCGTCGCTGAAAATGCAATCTCGTGTTTTAACGGAGAGTCCTTTGACCTCCTTGGTTGAGTAAGTCTCTTCGGGTGAAACACTCAGAAACATTTGACCGTTCAACCCCACGAGCTTGTTCTCCGCATTGTGGTCAGGATAATCGTAAGGATTGTGAAGCATCACCTAGTTTTTTTTTTTTTTTTTTTTGTTCACATAAGTGCAAAAATGAGAATTAGTTCTTTGATTTTTGATTGATGTATATTCCATGACACAAACATTTTGTGTTTGATTCGGTGTCTCATGAATAATAAAATTCCTAAAAAAAATTTAGAAAATCTTTAGTTTAGATAGGAATCTAGGACGAAAAGTTTCATAATTTTTTGTTTTTATCAGCCTCCTCGATGAGTTATTGAAGTTGAAGGATACTTGTTCTTTCATCGCGTATACTACCGAAACCGTTGGAGATAGAGCAAAAGTCTATAGGATCAATATTGTAGAGCATGAAATTTTCTATAAAAAAGATCCAAACGAGATTTTTCTATCTTCAGTAGTTTAGTCCCGAGAGCGAATCTAAAAAAGCGCCTCATGGAATACCCTTGTAAAACAGGTATTTTTTCGATCAGCTTTCAGGACTTAACTACTGAAGATAGAGAAATGCCGTTCAAATCTTTTTTGTTGAAAATTTTATTCTCTGCAACATTGATCTTATGGTCTTTTACTCTATCTTCAACCATTTCGGCAGTACACGTGTTAAAAGAATGCACATTTTCTAATTTTAATAATCAATAACTCGCCAGGAAGCAGTTTGATTAGAAAACCTTTCACGACTCTTGGACCCGAAATTCCGTACCGCGCTGGACTTTACAATTATGACCACTGATCGTGAGGCACTCTGTAGAATAAATTGATATCGACGATCTCCATAAATAACATATTATTTCAAAAAATGAACGAAAACAGAAAAAAATCGACTTTTTTCAATAAATCTCAAAAAACAATTGAAATTTTTCGTTTAAATTCAACTATTTAAATATTAGTTTTATGATGAATATTTAGAACGGTGGCTTTTCCAAAAAAAAAAAAAAATGACCGAACAATGTTCCAATTTGATTAGTCAATTAAATAATTAATGAAAATTTGATTTTCATATAGTAATCCTTAAAATAATCGCATATTGTAGATTCATTGTTCAAAATTTGATAACAAAAACAAATTCACGCTTACTTTGACTCCGTAAGAGCCCAGGATCGTTGCTACATAGTCGTTCGGATCGGGGTTTACGAACAAGGTGAGGCCAGTTTGATAACCACACGCGGTCACGCGGGCTGGAGTCATTCTAAAAGTGTTTCATATTTTTATTTCATTTCTATCGCCATTACCATTTTTCTATTATTTGTATAAAATGAAGAACGAAATGAGATTAGTATGTGAACTTTTTTACGTGGATGGTTTTCTCGGATCGTCCGTAGTTATATAATTGAAACTACAACAGAGTCCATCACGAGAATAACTTGGTGTGAAGAGATCTGAGCAATTTTTCCAAGTCCCTTTCCACTTACATCCCAATACGAGACTCGAGCAATTTTGTGTGACCTAAAAAATGGTTCGGTCTTCTTATAATTATAAACATTATCGTTATTATTGTTATTATTATTATTCTTACTCTCCCTTACCTCTCGAACAACGTTCCGGATAGCATAATCGTTTTGATCAAAAATGTCTTGCAGTTGAGTTAGATTTTCGTGCACATCATCGTCATAAAGACCCGGATTCAGTAGCTCGTTCAGTAATCCCATTTGCGAAAGTACAAAATCCTCGGTCACATTTTCCGGAAGTGATCTAATTAACACCGTCGACATTGTTATTTAAAATCATTCATTTGTTGAAATTACATTAAAAATACTATTAATTAATGCTACTGTTCATAAAGGGAAGGGAACCAAGCACTTTCAATGTGTAAGCAAAGTAACAGATTTGATAAAACACGTTGTCAAAAATTACCTAGTTTCAATATTCCACATCGCAAATAATACTTACAATAGACGAACAAATTCTTTCGCACGACTGAGAGAAACACGATTCAAATTGCAAATTGTCACGGCCGGAAATGGATAATTCCAAATACCATGATGGGTAGATTCGATTACGGTTACGGTTGGTCTTGATGAATTGTATTTCCACGCTATACGCATTAGTTCACAGGCGCAGGCCAGTGACGTTGCTACTATCATTGCCCAAATTATTCTGTCGAATAATTTCGCACAATTCACATCATATACTCATTTCATTAGTAATTCACACAAAAAATATACTATCGAAATAAAATTGATGAATTCAATCAAATTTATTACGAGTAGAGTAAAAATAATATAATCAATTATTCAATTAATTAATTGATTAATATGTAAATAAACTGCACATATATAAAAAAACGAAAATTGAATTAACCCTTTGAGACATACATTTTTCCTTACGTACGATTTACTTGAAAGTTTGCTTACATACGATGTAAGTTATATTGACAAATTTTTTTAGACTAGAATATTTCAAAATGGCGACGCCACAGCTGCTGGAAGCAGATTTGCGCCGTGCAGCCTGCAGGTCTCAAATCTCAACTAAAATCAATTTTTTATTGTTAAAATACGTTAATAAGCTTTGCATGACGGAGAGAAAAAAAATTAAAAATTTAGAACCATTTACAAAAATACAAAAATAAGTGATTTTTTTTTGTAAATGGTTCTAAATTTTTAATTTTTTTTCTCTCCGTTATGCAAAGCGTATTAACGTATTTTAACAATAAAAATTGGATTTTAGTTGAAATTTGAGACTTGCAGGCTGCACGGCGCAAATCTGCTTTCAGCAGCTGTGGCGTCGCCATTTTGAAATATTCTGGTCTAAAAAAATTTGTCAATATACTTTCCATCGTATATTTTGAGATATGCTTTATGTTAATTCAATAAACTATTCCATTTCTTTATAAAAAAAATTTTGAAAAAACGTACGTTTACATGAGATTCTCCCCTTAAGGTTGTGAACAAATTACCATCGCGATTTTCATAGTAGATTAGTAAAAAGTGCATTTTTTCACGAAAAGGCACGAATTTCGACTATTTGTTTATACATGATATTTATGCAATTAACAAATAATGAATGTACATATTTTTTGTAAATTTATAAATGTCTCATGGACCACGTACAAACGTATGCCCCACCATGACTCAAAGGGTTAACTCGATCTACAAGTTTATTCAATTTTCTTTTATTTCTCTTTTTATCTAATTTTCGAAATCTTGTCTTAACGTTTAATATATATAATGAAACGATTAGAAAGTCGAAAATCAATGGATAAACACAAAATAAAACCTCAAATGTTTGTTCTGTTTACTTATTTTTTGAATTTGTTACAATTTTCAAAAGTATTTGCAAATTATTATTATTTTTTTAACACATTACCTTTCGATTTTCGAACGATGACTCTGAGCAATGTACTTATAACCGTGTAAACCAGTCCCAAGACAAAACGCTTTGGCTTGTTGTTTCAAGACGTTTGTCCATCGCCTGCTCTTGTTTTTCACCGTATTGTCTTGTATTTCTTGCGGTATTTTGTGCATATTCGATTGGAAAGAGTAAAAAGTTGGTTCACGGGGAGAAAAATGCGTCGTGGAGGAAAATAGAGCGAAGCTTTTTTCCTCGGCGCTTGCAGTGTGCGAACTGTCACACCAGTTGTTCAGGATTATCGTATTTAGAGGATGTCGTGCGCGTGAACAAGCGACATCATAAAATATTCAGGCGACCTTCGTGCAATGGCTTCGTGACACGAATTGAAATCGTCCTTCTCAAAAAAAAGTAACAGCACAAAACGCACTGTCACACGATCAATCTCCCTGCAGGGTCATCGAGATTATTATTTTGTTTTCTCGATCGATCGCTGCAGTAAATTATCAGAACCATTTTCCACCCTTATCGTTTCGACTTTATTTTTCCTTCGCTTTTTGGAGAAATATCGTAGGCATTCCTTCGAGAAGAGTTCAAAGTATTTCCATTTCCATTTTTTAGGTACTGCTCCATTGAGAATTCGAGACTAAACTTTAAAAATAAATGAACTTCGTGAATTTTTCATAATTTTTTGAAAATTCAGAAAATTCAGCATTGAGAAACAAAAAATAATAAAAAATTGATAAATATCGTAAAAAAAAAAGAAATGAACATCGTTAATTTGTCGTAATGATTCGAAAGTTTTGATGATTTCGAATTGATAAATATCTTGACTGCAAGAAAATCTACATCGTTAATTTTTTATGTTGTTTATCGAAAATTCAGAAAACTGAGGATTGAGAAATAAAAAAAGAATAAAAAATTGATGAATATCGTAACTGCGAGAAAAATCAACATCGTTAATTTTTAGTTGTTTTTCGAAAATTCAGAAAATTTAGTATTGTGAAACAAAAAATTGATAAATATATCGTAATTGCGAAAAAAATCAACATCGTTAATTTGTTGTAATTTTTCGAAAATTCAGAAAATTTTGGATTGAGAAACAAAAAATAATAAAAAATTGATAAATATTTCGAATAAATGTGAAGTGCCATGAAAAAATGACGACGAGAAAGATTTGTGTGAGGAAATAATATATCGTAAAGGTAATGACGTGTGCGCTTCGTGAATTTTGCTCGCCGCTCTTCTCATTCTCTTTTTCTTTCTTTCTCTTCGTGTTTAGTACTTTATCTATCCTCCTCAAAGTTTTATTAATGACACTTGCTGAGTCAGTACGCGAGGAGAACTTACATATATATTTATATGATGTACCTATTCGGTAAAGGAAGAAGTTGCATGGTGTCGCGTAGGCGGCATCTTCAAAGTTTAATATCCGAACAACCGAGTCACTCGGCCGTAGCTAGTCAAGACCCTACAACTTTCGAGTAGAGTTGAGTACATAGTGTAGAAGAGCAAGTTATATTGCCTCGTGTCTGTACACGAATATTGTGCCATTCCTTCCAATATTACCACATCCCTAAATCAAATTGAGTCTACTCTCTTTGGCCCACAAGGCTCGCACTATTTGGCATTAGAACTTCATTTTTCACATATTTTCACGAGACCACATTTATATGATTAAATGAAAAATCTGGCCTTAGAAAATAAACTCCAAGAGGATAAAATTCGTTAGGAGTTGAAAAACCTTGATTAAAGTCAATTTTAGAATATTTTTATTTCACGAGACCACATTTACGATTAAATGGAAAATCTGGTTGTAGAAAATAAACTCCGAGAGGATAAAATTCGTTAGGGGTTGAAAAACCTTGATTAAAGTCAATTTTAGAATATTTTTATTTCACGAGACCACATTTATGATTAAATGGAAAATCTGGCCTTAGAAAATAATCTCCAAGAGGATAAAATTCGTTAGGGGTTGAAAAATCTTGATTAAAGTCAATTTTAGAATATTTTTATTTCACGAGACCACATTTACGATTAAATGGAAAATCTGGTTGTAGAAAATAAACTCCAAGAGGATAAAATTCGTTAGGAGTTGAAAAACTTTGATTAAAGTCAATTTTAGAATATTTTTATTTCACGAGACCACATTTACGATTAAATGGAAAATCTGGTTGTAGAAAATAAACTCCAAGAGGATAAAATTCGTTAGGGGTTGAAAAACCTTGATTAAAGTCAATTTTAGAATATTTTTATTTCACGAGACCACATTTATGATTAAATGGAAAATCTGGCCTTAGAAAATAAGCTCCAAGAGGATAAAATTTGTTAGGGGTTGAAAAACCTTGATTAAAGTCAATTTTAGAATATTTTTATTTTACGAGACCACATTTATGATTAAATGGAAAATCTGGTCTTAGAAAATAAACTCCAAGAGGATAAAATTTGTTAGGGGTTGCAAAACCTTGATTAAAGTCAATTTTAGAACATTTTTATTTCACGAGACCACATTTATGATTAAATGGAAAATCTGGTCTTAGAAAATAAACCCCAAGAGGATAAAATTCGTTAGGGGTTGAAAAACCTTGATTAAAGTCAATTTTAGAATATTTTTATTTCACGACACCACATTTATGATTAAATGGAAAATCTGACCTCAGAAAATAAACTCCAAGAGGATAAAATTCGTGAAGGGGTTGAAAAACCTTGATTAAAGTCCATTTTAGAATATTTTTATTGTCGTTGTGAAGGGATGAAGGGTAAAATAGTTCTTATAAATTGAATTAGTTAGAATAATTAAAAAAGATCGATTTTGAAGTTCCTTTATCGTGCTGTTTAATTACATTTTCGACTGTAAATGATTTGATCGATAAAGTCGTTGGTCACTTGACTAGTCTGTGGAAGGGCTCGTCTTAAACTACGAGAATATCAGTGAAGCCTCGTTTTTTCATTTTCCACTGGAGCATATTGACTGTCGAAGTGTTTGCAGCGATTAATAATCAGCGACGAGTAACTTATCCACTTGTTTCAATCCTCCCTCTGTTCGACGATCGATAATTCACAGTGGGGGGCAAAGGGGGAGCGGTGTCTCTTGAGTAGCAAAGTGTCACCAAATAGACAGAGGGTGCAAAGATTCTACGCTGTCCCCTCTTTCTCCTGAATGTCGTATGTTGCGGAAAGACGTCGAGAGTGAAACGTGAAACCGTTTTCGTTTTCGTTCTTTTTTTTTTTTTTTAACAAACTTCACTTTTAACCCGGAAGAAAAAAGAACGTCCCGCAGCCTTTTTTGCAGCGAAAAGACAGAACTCAAGGAATATTAGTTTCAAGTATACGAGTCGAAGATTCGACACCTCCTTACACAATATCGACTAGACTCTGAACTCCAGAAATATATTAGTTTCATTTTGTTTTAATTCAGTTCGAATTTCAGTTATTAATCGACTTCAAAAAAGGACGAGGTTCTCAATTCGGTCTGTTTTTTATTTTTTTTTTTATTTTTAATGTACGTGCATAACTTTTTTTTAATGATATTATGGTAAAAAAGAAATCAATTAAAGAGTCAAAAAACATGGATTCCCAATTGTTTCAATGCCGGAAATTGATAAATAATTTTAGAAAAATGTACCCAATAAAAAACAAAACAAAGATCAACATCGATTTATTTAATTAATTTTAATTGACATGACAAAATTGCTAAATAATAATATCTATTATTCACTGAATGATCATTAAATTATTTTATTACTGTTCCATTCATTCTGCACGGACTATAATTTGATCAGTAAATTATTTCGTGATTTCGATAAAATCAAGAATTATGGTTAAATATGATTATTGTTAAATACCAATAAAGGTAAATTTCGTTTTTCCAATATAGCTCGAAATCTCTATGCAAGCAGTCTTTCAAAAATTGGTCAGACTTTTGTTTGGATTCCTTTGAAAAATCACATCTAAAATCAGTAAAAAAAACCGGTTAAATCAAACATGAGGAAATCATAAAGCGATGAAAATAATTTTTGATCAATTTCAACGATCCAGATTTCGACACCATAAAAATGAAGATTCCTGGCGTTGTCCATGTTGGTTAATTCGCCATTTACTATGACAGATTGTAATACAGTCCGAAATCTCTAGTCGTGAATTCTTGCCTCGTGATTTCTCTGTGAAAAATCCTCAGAGGGATTTGAAAAATCTCATTTTTTGTTGTGCTCGTCTGACATAAGCGCGTTAAGTTAATTTTAATTATGGGGTTGTAGCCTCATCGCTGGTTCGTACGACAGGGTGACACAGGGTGAATTACCGGTTCAGGGGTCGGGACAAACGTTTTATACATAACTTGTATATATATTTCGACGTGTGCATATAGATAGCAGCACGTGTATGGAAGAGTCGGGGTAACAAAGTATTATACGCGGCTCGAACCCCTCGAATCGAAAACCACAAACCCCTTTCCACTCGTCCCCAACAATTTGTTAACTGGTGTGACGCTCCCCCCTTTCATTGTTCCATATACATCTACAATAACGTTCAAAAGTTTCAGAGCAGTTTAATTCAATTTAATAATTTATAAGAAAAATGAAAAAAAATCGTTTAAATGAAATTCAGATGAAAAACTGCTATTAAGCAGTTTTTCTAACTAAAACTTTAGTTTTAAAGTTTAGTTTTTAGTTTTGTAACTAAAAGTTATAGTGTTCAATAATTATATTGAACACTATAACTTTTAGTACCTTACTCACACACTATCGGTCTATTGGACCGACGACTTTTATTGCTCTATAACATTGTAACAAACGCGTCTATTGAGGTTTAATTGTAGTGAAATTGAAACGCCAGACTCCGACCAATCCGGAGAAGCAATCAGTAAAACCAAAAAGTCGTTTGATGAAACGTTATAACGTTTATGAAAAGGCGAATGGTGAAAAAAAGGTGAAAATGTAGTGCTTCTGTCGGTCCATTGGACCCAGTAGTGTGTAGCTAGGGTTGATAAATAATTCTAGAATCTTTGGAGCTTTTGACAAATTAAATTTTTTTTTAAAATTTGATAAATGTTTCATTAATTATTGAATCTAAATAATAGAAATTTTTTAATTTATTAATCGATTTTTTGTTCCAATTTTTTGTTTTCTCATTCGTATTATTTGCTGTTTTTATAACTGTGTTTAATACTGATCCGTTTTGATAGCAAACCTACTACTGCTGAACGTAGGAAAGAATTCTAGTCCTTTCGTGTGAAGAATAATTAAATAATTATTAATCTGATAAAGGTGTTTCGAAACTTTTGAGGTTTAGTGTATATCGCGTTTCCACGTGTATCTGAAACACCACCAATGAAAATTAACTACCCTTCGCGTTTGTAACGAGAGATACACTCGTGTCGTTCGAACCTATAAACGTTCTCGTTAGTCCAAAGTCGATTTCAATTAATAGGGAGGGAGAAATTTTTACACAACCAACTTCACTCAGAGTTATGTTATACACAATGAAATTGTAATATTTTTATTCAGGATTAATTTCAGTCGATCGGAATTTCAATTCGCAAAATTTTTTTTCAAAGAGTCATAGTTTTTTGACCCAGACCGACACAAGACCCAAAAAAAAGTTATATTTAGATCTACTAGGATCGTTTCGTCGAATTTTTTAAATTTGAATCAACAAATTTTCTGGTAATTATTCGGAAGTGGGGCTCCACCCACAATCGGGCTGAATTTTTTTAAAATGTATTCTCATAGTTAAAAAACATTATAGTTGTTATTATTATTGTGGCGCATGACCAAAATTTTTTTTTTTTAGAGAAAATTTTTTTCTAATTCTTCATTTTATTTCAGTTTATTCATTTTGGTCATAAATGGTGTAAAACCATATACAATTCAAACCTAGGGTGGTAGAGACCTTAAGGGGATGGGTCAGTCACCTAACCTCACCTCGAATTTTCGAAGTTGAAATTCTTCGATACGGTTTGACCGATTACAAAACGCTCTGTCAACCCACGCAGGACGATGGCAAAAATGGGCTGACAGGGCCTTTTTGTAATCGGTCAAACCGCGTCGAAGAATTTTACTTTCGAAATTTGCAGCTATCTCTCTCGCACTCACGATGGCGAGATACCGACTGACCCATCCCCTTAAATACATAGAAATACTATTTGCACTTGGTCGTATACTGTTACATTTTATACATTTTAATCACACTTTTTAATTTATTTTTCACATTCGAAGGCTTCCCCCTCATTAATATTACTTGGGATAACATTTTTTAATGATAAAAAACGTTAGAAAAAAGTTGGCGCAGTTTTGAGCTGGAACAGCCGCGGATAGAAATATATCCGCGGCTGGAAATATATATTCCATTATATTCCATCGTACACAGTATACTGGATGGCGTAAATTCTTAAATTTTTGAAATTTTCTTACCTTCTTGTATTCTATTTACGTTCTTATGTTTACATTTACAGAATTCAACGTTTGTGTACACTGCCTGTATTATGTATTATGTGTATGTATTTATCTAATGCCTAGTGTTTACATTTATAGGAATCGCTTGAGAGCTCGTTTAAGAGTCAAAAGTTAAATTTGTAACATGATGAACAAAAGTGAAAAAAAAACTTTTTATGCATGTTTTTTATTCATAAAAAAATGTAAAAAAAAATTTCAGCACGATTCTAGGTGGAGCCCCACTTCTGAATAATTACTCGCACGTTAAAGCTTCTTGCTCCGGCCACCACGTGGCGCAGAGCGTCGAGGTATTTCTCACGTATGAATCGCGCTCTAATTGTGCATAAATTGCGGAAACCAAAGTAGTATTATTGTAGGGATGCCGGATCGTTAAAAAATAATCGATTCGTCGCATCGAATCATATTGTAATCCAAGGAATCGGTCCCATAATAAATTGAGTAGGAAAATATCGATCCAGTTAGAATTGATTTTCATTAAATTGATATGAAAAATGGAAAATATAACATAAATAAAATAAAATAAAAGAAATTGAGAATCAAGAATACTTTTATTATATGGGTACGAAAGTAACAATCACTGTGTCGAGAATAAACATTTTTATTTATTAGTTCAAACAAAAATAAATACGTAAAAAAACGTAAGCGCTTATACGTGTAACCAGTCTCGTTCTCGTTTATATTGATGCATACTTCTATATCGTTTTTTTTTTTATTTCCTTTGAACTACAATAGTGACACATCAGTTTTTTAAATTATAATCGATCTCGCACTCAAAAGATCAGTTCAGGTAATTAATTGCTTAGAAAGAATCGAATAAAAAAATCGATTATTGATCGGACAAAAATCGATTCTTACGAAAATCGATTCTTGGATCGGCATCCCTATATTATTATATTCTGACTGACTATGTCTAAGAAAACGAACGTGAATTTTTGTACCTACCCAGGGTCGCAGATCCTTAAAAACATTATTAAATAATATTATAATTGAATATGATATAATTAGTATTATAAATATTATAAATAATAATATAAATATTATTTTTTATCGCAACTTCATATTCGTTCAATTTTTAAGATAAAAATATGTCCGATCTTAATACATATATTAATTTTTTGATTAAAAAAAATAATTTGATTTAACTAGATCCTGGTTGAATCGAATAGAAGTTTTTCTGGGTAAACGGAATCGAAGACAACCCCAATTTTGTAGTAAAAAATTTCGTTTTTGTTGTTTTTTCGAAACGTTTTTTTCGTTTTATAGAGTTTTTATCATTAAATGTTCACCAAATGCGATTTTATCATACACCATTCTCTTCGCTTTTTGAAAAACGAAGAGAATGACGTATAATTAAATCTTATTATCGCCCACGAGGAACATTTTATGCTAAAGAAATGGCAGGGCTCGTTTTCAACCTCGTTCAAGGGTTTACGTTCGGAAAAATAAATTGCACGTATCCAGGGTTAAGTTCGACATAATCAATAACAAATTTTTAAACCTTTTCATTCATTTAATATTTAACTTAAATGTAAATGTTGAAAATCATTTAGCGATTTCAATATTAGTGACGTAATACAAAAAGTTTTTTTTTTCTCAATCAAACTTATGAATCCAGTTGAAAAAGCTTCCCAAGTTTTCCCTTAACTGATTTCATTCGACCCATCAATTTTTCAAAACCAAATGTTCTTTATGCAAGGTGACTTTTCTATAAAAAAGGGATAACTACACGGAAAATCCCTTATATCTTAACATTACGATGATGTATCCCCAGTGGCAATTTTCGTAATCCCCTTAAAAAAGAAAGAAAAAAAAAGAAGCGATCGAATTGGAAGGGAGATTGAGATTTCGAAGCGACGAATTGTTTAAAACTGTCCCATTTTATACGGCAAGTTTGCTCTACAATATATACATATATAATAACTTATAAAGTGAGCTTTTTCTCTCTCGGGAAAAGACCGTGAACGACAACGACGACGAGTATATAGAATGGGCTTATAGATATGAAGAGTTTCCCGGGGATTTCGTATCCTTTTTGTATGCTATCTGTATTATAGGGGTCCTCGTAAACGACAGAGAAATAGAGAGAATGATAGACATAGAAATGGAGAAAAATGATAGAAAGAGAGAGAGAGAGAGAAAGAGAGAGAGAGAGAGAGAGAGAGAGAGAGAGAGAAACGCGTGTCCCGTTGGTAGAAAAAGTTCGACGTGAAAGAAACGTTTGGGGAGGGGATGAAGGGTGCCACATTTCGCGGCACATTGAATCTACGGGACTTTAAAATGCTCTCGAAACCGAATCTGACCTCCCACACCCCCAATTCAAACCCCATCGAGAACGACACTGGTGGAGTTTCTCTTTCACAACGTCACGTTTCTCTACTGCACTTTATATCTATGTATATACAAAATATGAAGATAAATATATAGCTATATTATGTTACAAAGTATTCAAGTGAAATCTGGTACACGCGTCGTGTTTTCAATAGATCAGACGATCCATCAAGGGGTCGTTATTTGTAGCATTATAAAGGACACCCTTTTTTTCAATACGGTCCATCAAATAATTGTACCTATCGTTCCTGAATTATTGTAACTGATATCAGGACCCTTCATTTATCAACGCTCTATCGATATTCATTTTGAGTTTTCGAATCGAAAAAACCGTGGATTTTTGTAATCATATATTTTTGTATTTTGGTTATCGAGGAATGATTTTGTTCGGGGATTATTTTGAGTAAATAAACAGTCTGGATGGCATATAACAGAAAATTCGAGTATTTTTTTTTTTCAAGTACAAATCAACTCATATTTTATTGGGATTTTATTATTAATTCTCGATTTTTAGGCAGTAGGACAAGTCTATTCTTTATTTCTCTATTCTTAAATAACTCTATGGTGAAAATCTCTATTCCGGGATATCTCTATTCTTTAATATCTCTATACTGAATAACTCTGTGGTTAATTAAACTCTATTCGTAAAAAACTCTATTCTTAAATATCTCTATGCCAAATTATCTCTATTCCAAGACATCTCTATGCTTAAATATCTCTATTCGTAAATATGTCTTATCCCATACATCTCTATTCTTAAATATCTCTATTCGTAAATATAGTCAAAAATAACTCTACTCCAAGAAATCTCTATGCTTGTCAAAAATAATTGACAATCAAGCTGCACTATATTATGATTTTTAACAAGCATAGAGATGTCGTGGAATAGAATTGTCTTCGACCATATTTAAGCATAGAAATATATAAGAATAGAGATGTCTGAGATAGACATCTCTATTCGAATAGAGATAATTTGGCATATACACTGAGAAAAAAATGTTGTTGACCGAAACAAATTTCGTTTCTCTCAACCAAAATATTTAGTTCGATACGGACAACAAAATATTTTTGAGATAAGACGAAATAATTAGTGAATGCTGAAACAAGTTATTGTACGAACCAACAAAACTTTAGTGCAGCCAAATAAATTAATGTTAATGCAACAAAATATCATCCAAATAAACTAATTCATTTATTCATCCTAACGGTTACCGTTTAGTCAATTTGATAATTGAGATTCAAACAAATATTTTATTAAATCAACTAAAAAGTATGCGTAAGCAAATAAATGGTACCAGTTGTTTGAACAAAATCATTCGGCCCCGGTGATTTAGTTGATTCATCTACAAGAAAGTTTTATTATTTAGTCGAATAAACTAAATCATTCAACAAAAAAATTGTTCGATCCACCAATTTTTCGTTCAACAAAATGGATTTAGTTCGATGAACAAATTTTTTTTTCTCAGTTTATATATATATATATTTTTTTTTATCAGGGTTTTGTAACTAATCGCCCCCGCGATTGTTACTTCCACGGCCCAGGGTCCTTCCCTCTTAGCCTCCCCACTCTTTTTAACTATTCCTCTACTCTTCCTTCCATTCTCCCACACGCGCGGTTGCAGCCGACTTATTCCCACGCTGTATCGCATTTACCGAGGGCGAAGGGAAACTGCAGAAAACCTTGCCGATACAGCCGGTGCCCGACTAATCTCCGCGGGTGGCATGTGAGCACGCTCAAGCACGGCCACCAGAGGCGCTCTAGGTAGGCACCTCCTCAGCTGTGATGCAATGAGCCAGCCAGTGCACGGCTAGAGGGCCACCATCCGCACGATGAGAACCGTCCACGGAGGCCACCAAAGCCGTACACCGACCGCTCATGCATTGCAAAGAGGTGTTGTTTTTGGCCATGGATTTATGAAGGTGGAATCCGAACCACCCGGCAGCAGAAACACTTGAAAAAATTTTCAAATTTTTCATTGGTGTTTTTGGCCGGGATTCGAACCCGGAACCCGCGACGTGCGAGTCTGAGCCCCCATCCACCGGACCAACCGCTCTCCCCTCTCAGTTTATATATTTAAGAATACAATTTTTTACGAATAGGGTCTAATTAACCAAAAATTTATTCAGAACAGAGATATTTAAGAATAGAGATTTTCGTTATAGAATTATTTAACTCTAGCTACACTTTACACACAATCGGTCTATTGGACCGACGATTTTTATTGCTCTATAACATTGTAAGAAATGCGTCTATTGAGGTTTAATCGTAGTGAAATGAAAACGTCAGATTCCGACCAATCCGGAGAAGCAATCAGTAAATCAGCCAAAAAATCGTTTGATAAAGTCGTTGATAAAAAGGCGTGTGGTGAAAAAATGTGAAAACGTAGTGTTGCTGTCGGTCCATTAGACCCCGTAGTGTGTAGCTAGGGTTAATAATAGAGAAATAAAGAATAGAGTTGTCCTACTGCCCGATTTTTTTATTTCAATTTTATTCAGTGATACATCAATGAAAAATAATATTAAAAATTGACTAATTTAAGCAGCTCAAGTTCACAGGAAAAGTGATAAATTTATGTATTTAAAAATGCTCGAAAAAGTAGACGAAAATTATTTCCATTAACCGGTTCAGAAGCTCCCAAAAGAAAGATTCTCGAGAAACGACCTGTGGTATCCGGCCAAAATCGCGGGTACAACCTCCCTCTCAAAGATGCTTCGAATTTCGAAGGGTTCACGAGCTTCTGGGGATGAGATTACGAAAGAGTGTAGAGAGAAAAGAGAGAAAGAGATAAAAGAGAGAACGAGAAAGAGAGAGAGGGATAAAAAATAGCTCGGTAATATAAGTCGTAGCTGAAAGACGCGACGGGATTTTGGCATGAATCGTATAGAGAATATATAGGGGCCTCCTCTCTCGCTATTCTCGTTCTTTCATACTCGTTGTCTCTATTGGTATATAGGACACGTGGGGAGAGACTTTATGGGGGTTTTCGACGAGTATATTTCCTGATTGAGTGAACTAATCCACGCAAAGGAGGTTTTATCGTCGGAGTATACCTAATCGAAGGGGCTCCAAACTCACTGCCACAAAATTCTTATGTCATCTATATATACACGAAGTTCAAAAATACGACAAACTTTTTCTTACCTACTCCCAATGCATCTTCAATATTTCTCGTAAGAAAGATTTTTTACCAAGTTTTAAAAACAGTTTTTATCCTCAAAGCTCTATACTTGGGTCTGGTGAGACCCTAAAATGTGACTTTGAACCTCTATTTCGGGGTTAATTAATTACTTCCGGCAAATTCTGCTTCGAGAGATTTTCATTTGCGTTAGGGCGATGCAAAAAAATGGAATTTTTTTAGTGTCAGGGGGAAAGCTGTGAATGTAGATAAAAAAAAAAACAAAAAACAAAATTCTGTCAAAATTCGGATGTTTTTTCATTTTGGCAAAAAAATTGGGACATTAACGAATCTTGAGGCACAAATGTCGATTTTCTTTTCACTGGACAAGCGGCAGATGTTAGTACTCAAATCAATGACGATTCTCCCCAAATATGGATGGTTTGAATAAATTTTTGAAGATCTCGTGAATGATTTTTAATCCTGACTGGACACCATTGAAAAAAATACAAATTTTTCATTCATTTTATCGTTGGTTTGTGATTAATTTTCGACGATCATTAATTAAATATTGTTGAATTCCAAAAATTGTTGAATTCCAAATTCCATTGGAATCGAAAGCAAAACAAAATTAAGCAAAAAAAAAGGATAACGTAGAAAAAGCAGAAAGTGGAAAGAAAAATCTGTAAATTCGAAGGAACATGGCATGGGCGGGACAACGGGCCGATCTTTTAATCGTAACTTTTGTGGTACAGCAAAACCGGGCTAGGGAAGATCGAAGGGGGACCAAACGAAATCCACGAGTGCAAGGAAAATCTATTTTTATTGTCTCCCACGCGATCGGGCATTTTAGTAAGAACCGTATTTATCCTCGCAGTTCGAAGACGAGAACGAAAAAAAGCTTTTGAGAGAGGAAGCTCCATCAAAAGAAAAAAAAACCAGGGATAATAAAAAAGTTTGAGCACGAAAGTTAAAAGAAAAAAGATTCATTACAAATTGTAATAGGGGCTTAATCCGATAAAAAAAAAAAATTCTGAAACTAAGAACCAAAAAAAATTACCAAGAAATAAATAAAGGGACATCTCTTCTTATTCCTTTGCATGAAAACTGAAAATATAAATAAAACTCAGAAATTTCACATTCAATCCCCGAAATGAATCACTCGAATAATCGATTAAAACGAAATCCCCCAAAATTCGATATCTTTCGATCTCATTTTCAAAATCCCATCCCATAGGCTCTTCGTTTATTGTCGCAAATTCTCGGTTTTAAGTTTTAACGTGTAGGCTGGTGCGGGCACAGTGTCGAGCACGAACATTACAAAACGCTCTGTGCAATACGATCGTAAAATCTGAAGATAGAAGAATGAATATTCAACAGTAAACATCGTGCTATCGTTCTCTCCCTCGGTGCGACACTTGTAAAGGGTTCAAAGTCAGAGGGTTGCAAGAGAAAGAGAAAGACCGAGAGAGAGAGAGAGAGAGAGAGAGAGAGAGAGAGAATTTCGTATCCAGTGACTCGTTCGCACATTAAAGCGTGAACACGAGTGTATATATATATATATATATATATAAACACATGTGACATGTATATAGGTATATAAAAAATACGTAGGAAGCCCTAAACTCTCGGGTCTGCTATATAGGGCAAGCATAAGTATCTCTTGTGGTCAAGCTGAGAGGACACCACTCGTTTATGATATTACATGTATAATAATGGCCAGTGGTCAAGTGATTTTCCGCCCCTCTCTCTCTCTCTCTCTTTCTGTACAACAACCCCCGGAGTTGCCTAATCTCCTACGTGCTGTTCTGACAGTACACACACAATCCCAGTTTTCATAGATACAGCACGTTGTTCCCACTTTGCGAGTCCTGACATATTATAATAATGTTTCATGTTACACTCGCTTGACCGCGTTTTCTCTACGATTAGTATTTTCCAAGATAGTCAAATTAATGTACATAATTCAGTTAAAAAAAGAAAAAAAAAAGATAGTTGAATTTTATTTTTAATTGCAATGTAATTAATAAATTATGAAAAACTTTCAAAGTTCTAATTATATTGCAGTTTATGAATTGCAATGTTATTGTGATTGAGGGAATTATTGCCAAACTGGGCAAACGACCAGCTTGGAATTTTTCTAGTAACATTGGGATAAACACATCCCCATTCGCCTCCTCGTTCGATTCGCTGTTTTGATTCTGACTGCTATAGAGAAGACATTTATCAATGTCCCCTTTCCCTCTCTCTCTCTCTCTCTCTCTCTCTCTCTCTCTCTCACACACTCTCTCGCTTCCTCTCTCTCTCTCTCTTTTGGTTTCTCTATCTATCTCTCCATTTATACCGCTATGGAGGAGCAAGCACAGTATTAGTTAGGGTGACTGTGGTGGGAGGGAACACACTGGACATCCTCGATTTATTGCCTCCTTCCATTCAAACGTCGCTTCGATAAATATATATATACAATTATTTTGGGTATTATTTGAGTATTTGAGTATTAAATTGTGTATTATTTGAGTATTAAAAAAAATCAATATTTTTTCGAAGCTTTTCATCCGAAATGATTTGCGAACCGTCCAATTGGAAAAGGAGAAAATTCGTACTCTCCCAATTTATTTGTTCGGTTTCTGATGCCTAATTTTGAATTGTATCAAAAAAAAGTACTCTCGACCTCGTGATATATGCCACCAGAATCCCCACCCTCAGAAATACTACAAGCATACAAAATTCAACGATATAAAAGATATTCTCAATCAGGATTTTGAGAAAAAGCAGAGGGCTTGAAAAACTCACCCGGAAAATGGTGAGATGAAAATATGTCGCGAAACCCGCATCACTCGGTCTCGGAGCATCGAGGAATATTCAGAACCTTACGCGCACCAAATTAGGCGTGAAATACTTTTCATGCGCCTCGAATATTTTTCTCCCTTTGACAAAAGTAACGCGCCCTTTTCTTTTCTACCGAATAAAGCTTTTTTATATATATTTTTTTTATTTCGTAAGCAGGGAACGAAAAAAATGATTTCAATCTCTAAAAGTAGGTTGTTTTTTTTACTTTATTATTGTTAGTATTATTTGAGCTTGATGGCCCAAAAATAAACTTTAATTTGAGATAGAAAAATAATAAAAAGCAATTTTATTACTCAACTGATTGTGAGGGAATTACACACGTTTTACAAAAATCGTAGACTCTGCGTAAAAAAAAAGCAATAAATACTTTTCAGGTCGAAAGAAAAAGAGGAAAAAATAGTATTTGTCTCGTTTGTCCGCGCTCTGGGGTCAATAAAAATAAGACGACTCGTTTGATACACGCGTCAGGTCGATTTTCCTTGCGATCTCTACCGATTCTTTCCCCGCAAGGAAGGATGGTCAGCGCGTTCGCGCGATACACGTTCTACCTCTTATTACGTATGCAAAGTACGAACATTCGAAAACGGAATCGAGTGTCTTCGATTCGCGCGAATACTTGGGGGAAAAATATCGTTCTACGTGCTAACCGCACTTACGATCCTGTCAATCTCAATAAACTTCCGTTGAATGAACCAGTTCGTTGATCGTTACATGCTCTACCATTCCGATGTAACTTCTATGACGAAAAAAAAATGCCAGTCTTTGTACGCAGTTTATAATCAAAACGACTTTTCGATACTTGATTTTGTTATTCTTTCCGAACGAATTTTCTTCTCACTCTGTCGCAAAGTGTTTGATTTTTCGTGTTTTCTACATCATTTTTTTAAACGTTATTACCAAAACCTTTTTATTTAACTAACACAATAAACGAAGCTTTCTGGAGTTTGCAAAAATTTGTTAAACCATTAAAAAATGGACTAATGATATCTAATCTTAGACCCCTACAACCGAGTCGAAAACGATCCCAATTTTGTCAGTAAAAATTTCTTTTTTTCCATTTTTTCAAAACTTTCTTTCGGTTTATAGAGTTTTTGTCATTAAATTTTCATCAAATGCGACTTTATCGTACACCTTTCTCTTCGTTATAAAAAAACGAAGAGAATAGTGTATAATTAAACTTCATTATCGCATACGAGGAACGTTTTATGCTAAATAGAAGATTTGGCTCGTTTTGGAGCCTGTTCTAGGGTTGACGTTCGGTAAAATAGGCCTTAAGAGTCTTTATTTCATACAAAAAATTAACTTGTCTGTTTAATTTCCCTTCAGAAGTTTTTAAACGAAAATTTCTCGTAATGATTTACAATAATTCATATTTTATTTTAAAAAAATGAAACGGATTTAATTACCTATTATGTTCTGCTCCCTTAACATTCGTCCCTCCTCCTTTTACTCATTTTCTTCTCTTCAATAGGGTGGTGCGTGAATGTGTTTGCCTGCACTGAGAAACAAAATTTTATTGACCGAAACAAATTTCGTTTCTCTCAACCAAAATATTTAGTTCGATACGGGCAACTAAATATTTTTGAGATAAGACAAAATAATTTGTGATCGTTGAAACAAGTTATTGGCCGAACCAACAAAACTTTGATGCAATCAAACAAATTTTAATGCAATAAAATATCATCCAAATAAACTAATTCATTTATTCGTCCTAACGATTATCGTTTAGTCAATTGGATCATTGAGATTCAAACAAATATTTTATTAAAGCAACTATAAAGTATGCATAAGCAAACCAATTGTTCGAACAAAACCATTTGGCTCCGATGATTTAGTTGATTCATCTACAAGAAATTTTCATTATTTAGTTGAATAAACTAAATCATTTGCCATTCAACAAAAAAATTGTTCGATCCACCAATTTTTCATCCAACAAAATGGAATTAGTTCGATGAACTAATTTTTTTTCTCAGTGTGTGAATACCGTACAGGGCTATGTGTATAGTACACGAGAATCTCGTTTTTCGAGTATACTATATCAAATGCGAATATCACCCTCATATCCTATATATTTCTTTCTCTCCCGTTGTCAACGTGCCCAGTTCTACATTCACACATGTATATATAAAGAGATAGTAGGTATCAAGGCACAAGCACGGCCAGAAATTCATTAGCGGTATCTGATACTTCTAGTGGGTGCTTCCCACAAGAATAAATCATAGCGAGCATGCTCATACGCGAGAAACCGGACCAACGGACATAACGAAAACGTTTTTCGATCTCTCTTAGACCGAAGCTTTCATAGAATGCATTTTAATATAAAAAAATTTTTAAATATATATATATATATATATAAGGAAAATGGTATTTTTTCTCGATATTTGACCAACAAATTTATATCAATGTTAAGTAACATTATTTTCATTAAAAGAGCAAATTGTACACTGAGAAAAAAATTTTGTTGACCGAAACAAATTTCGTTTCTCTCAACCAAAATATTTAGTTCGATACGGACAACAAAATATTTTTGAGATAAGACAAAATAATTTGTGAATGCCGAAACAAGTTATTGACCGAACCAACAAAACTTTGGTGCAGCCAAACAAATTAATGTTAATGCAACAAAATATCATCCAAATAAACTAATTCATTTATTCGTCCTAACGATTACCGTTTAGTCAATTTGGTAATTGAGATTCAAATAAATATTTTATTAAAGCAACTAAAAAGTATGCGTAAGCAAATAAATGGTTCCAGTTGTTTGAACAAAATCATTCGGCCCCGGTGATTTAGTTGATTCATCTACAAGAAATTTTCATTATTTAGTTGAATAAACTAAATCATTTGTTATTCAACAAAAAAATTGTTGGATCCACCAATTTTTTCTCCAACAAAATGGATTTAGTTCGATGAACACATTTTTTTTCTCAGCGTAGTTTATCGGATTTTTGAATAATTTTGTTAGGAGAATTACGAATCATTGTTATGGATTTCGAGGAATAATTTGGTGTTGTATCAACCAAATAATGGCAATTGTTTGTTTTCGAGAAATAAGAAATAAATTATTTATTGGAAAAAGTTTTTTTGGAATGATTTTTACTTATTTATATTTATTTCTGCTACGGGCTAATCGTCACTAAATACAGTATTGGACACAAAGCGAGAATAGAATCGAAATGAAAAACGGGAAATACGGGAGGAAACAGACGGTTCTTTTTCTATGCGTACAGGGACTAAACGTTTGAACGTGATCGGAGCTTAAATCGTTGGTGAACTTTCCACAAAATCTCGTTACGCACCCTCTTCCGTTAAGGGCTGGTGGCTCGTACACGACGTATTTATATATATGCATGGTCAAAGCAGAGCAACGAATTTCTTGGGAAAATAAATATGTACAGGGTGTTCCAATCGAAATAAGAAATTGTTTTTCGTTAAGTAGTTTTGGAAGTGAAAGAATAAACCAAGTAAAAATAGTAAATTCGAAATAATTCGTTTCAACCGGCAAAACATCGGAATTACATTTTTTTCAAATTTGTTTCAATATTTTTTGTAAATCAATTTCAATATAATGCCGAAAATTACAATAAACTTGGAACTTTTTTGAAAAATTCATAACTTAGTGTGAAATGAATTTTTACAATTAGTTTTTTTTTTATTTATCAATTTTGTTTATTTTAATATTCTGTTTTTCTAGCTTACAAATTCGACACCCTGTGTACAAATTTTGTGTATATATATTGCGTGTAAGGATTAAGCGCTTTCTCGTTCGATTTAATACAAATCTTACGATCGTTTCAATCTTAGCCGCATTCGTGATCATCGAGGCGTGTCTCGTGTCCACTCGCTTCTTCGAGCCTTTGAAAATCATATTAATTTTGCTTTCAAGTAATATGATCGAAGCTGAGTCAAAACTACGTCTTAATACACTCGTCTCGTCTTTAGATATCTTCATTTTCTCATCAATCGTTCTTCTTATTGAAACGTCTCGAAGCTCGTCAATACTTTGAGAAACTTGTAACGGAATCCTGACGTTTTCAGTACACGAAATTATTTCTCGAATGCTTTATTTTTTGAGTTTTTAAAAAATGTTTTCTATTTGACATTTGATTTATGGAACAAGAGCTTTTTCTTCAAAATTTCTAACCTGAAAAAAAAAATTCATTTCAAGAAGCTGTTCAAGCCAAAGATTGGCCAAAATCCTGCTTGGAAATATTTTATATCAATTTCTCGACTACGCTGTTGCTAAACTCTCAAAATTTTGCCCTCCCCGCGCCCACTCTCTATCTCCGTAATTGTTTAGCGTAAAAATCTGCAACAATTCGACAAAATAGTTTTATACTAAAACTTTTAATTAGAACTACTACAATTATTTGTGATTCGTAATGTTTTTGGAACAGAAAACAGTAACGGAATACGATTTTTCGAATTTTTTCCATGAAATTACAGTTGGTTTTTTTTTCATTCCTTCGGATCTGGCAAAAGAAAAAGATTACGAAACGCTGCCTTTGCGATGTCTGACTCACGCTCGACTACATATTCTTTTTTTGGCTTTTGAATGGACGTGAGCGTTAACATTATTTTTTTATTCTTTTAAACATTTTTATTGAGTACATACGTTATGAGTAAATTAACTAAGGAGGCGGTTGGATCACTGCCAAGCAAAGAGAATGAGCCTAAATCGAGAGTAAGTCTTGCGTACACGAATTTCTTGTATATTACCAAATTTCAAATTAATTTCTCATGTATATAGAATCGTGGATAATAGAATATATATATATATATATGTATATATAGATACGTTTGCGTATACATATAGTGGAAGGTTTGGCGATAAATCACATGTGACGTTACTCGGGAGGACGCGCGAGGTTCAACCCCGTAACGTTCGGCCCGGGGGATATGCCATGCATCCAGGGTCCTAAATCATCTCAGCGTTAATTGCGGCATCGCGAGAATTTATCCCAGTCTATTATTCCTCCTGTACCTTTATTAGGAGCACGATAAATACTATAACGTTTCTATGAACCAGGAGCTTATGGGAAAACGGTTAAAAAAGTATAATCGTCCCATATGTGGGCAAAATCAAACAGAAATTCAAAAAATGTCTGATCGAAATTTTGGATTACAAGTAAAACATCAACGAAAAGATTAAAATAGATTGACAAATTGGTGTTTGTAATTCAAAAATTGTGACGAATTCTCTCAAGTTTTCCTAATTAGCAGAATAAAGTGGTAAAGATTTTGTTGAGCTGCAAGAAAAGGTTACTTTGTGTGTGAAATTTAATTGAAACTCGAGGGTAGTTTAAGGAAAAGAGAGTTGGAAAAATGGTGGTAAAAAAAGAAGTATAATCGTCCCATATGTGGACAAAATCAAACACAAATTCAAAAACGTCTGATCGAAATCTTGGATTACAAGTAAAACACCAACGAAAAGATTAAGGGGTCAGTCCACTTTGAAAATTTCAATAAATCGATTTTATTTACTGTTTTCGAAAGTACATACATTCAGAAATATTGTGTCAAAGTTTTATGAAAATCTGAGTTCTCTAAGTATTTTTTTTTTTTACCTCAACGTCAGGACCTCATTTCGTCTACCTGAGCGTATAACGCGCTCAAACGCGTTTTTCTCGAAACAACGTTTTCAAAATCTAGCTCCATCGTATCTCTAAAATTAATAAACCGATTCTTTTGAAATTTGAACCACATATTGTAAACATGATTCGCAACAAGATGACCCTCGATGGTTTTAAAATTTTGTTTTTTACTCTTTTTTTTTTGTGAAAAACTGCGAAAAACGCGTTTTTTTTTACTTTTTTCGTTTTTCATCTGCCATTTTTTTATTTTTTGATAAAACTTTATATCCGAGGGTCATTTTGTAGCTGGTGTCATACTGAATCTAATGGACTTCGATTTATTTGTTTCAGACAAGCCGTTGCCGAGTTGTGATGGAGCTATCTAGCCCACCTAATTTTGAGGCGTTACGTTAAACTATAGTTTTTGTACTTAAAAATGAATAAAAATGAATTAAACATTTTTTTTTTATGTATTTCAAGACTTTATTTATCAAGCCCAACAACTTTTATATCCATATCTTTTATAAAATCCTCAAAAAAAATTGCGAAAATAGTCTTTTTTTCGTGGCTCCAAAGTGGACTGGCCCCTTAAAATAGATTGAAAAATTGGTGTTTGTAATTCGAAAATTGTGACGAATTCTCTCAAGTTTTCCTAATTAGAAGAATAAAGTGGTAAAGATTGTGTTGAGCTGCAAGAAAAGGTTACTATGTGTATAAAATTTAATCGAAACTCGAGGGTAGTTTAAGGAAAAGAGAGTTGGAAAAATGGTGGTAAAAAAGGAATGAGAAGGCCATAAAGACGGGGGCAAACAGGGGCTTCGAAACAGCCTTGCAAAACAAAGCTAATTTTGTGTAGAGTTAAAGAAAAAGGAAAGGGCGAAGTCGAAACGTGTAAAAAACGTGCCTTTAGTTCTTTTTTCTTTGGCGAGATCACGTATGGCCCTTTACCACGATTTTTCACTGAGGGCTCGAGAAATATAGACGACTTCGATATCACGTAATGATATTCCCTTTTCTTGCACTCTATAACCATACGCAGTATCGTTGATATACATATTTATTTCCTGAAATATATATCTGTTATACAGAACCTTTTTCTCTTGTCTCGAATATGTGGACGAGGGGTTTTTTCTCATGTGCCAGTCACGTGCCAGTCCCATCGATTTTTTTCTCTTCGAAAATTTATCTACTATGATGCACAACTATTTCTATAAAATCAATTACATTTTCGATACAAACAACGAAACTATAAACTCTCATTAGTTATAACTATGTGGCAATTTTTAATTAAAACGAAATAAATGAAGAATATCATTTAAAAATGAGCATCCGATAGCTCGTACATTTTTTTTTTTTTTTAATATTAGTGTCTGATTGATTCTGATCAATTTTACCAACTATAAATCCTCATTCTGTCATTTTATTCGTGAACAAATGCGAATCACTACCCGTTGCATTTTTATTTCATTTCGTTGTGAAAAACATCTTGGCAAAAATGTTTCCTGGGTAGGGAAGACCGGGACTAGTGCACCATAGAGATAAGTTGACTAACTCACAATAACACAAACAATTGAATGTAAAAACGTGCGTAGTTGTTATTACGGTTATTCCAGCCTCGCTCATTCACGTGGATCGACACGTCGAAGCGACGCGTCGTTCAAAAGCAAAAAAGGGTTTTCGAAAATTCAGGTACCAAACGAAATTTTGTACTCGATCTTTACTATCTCCTCCTGCCTTTGTCAATTACCTGAATGTTACAAATTGTTCACTACATTAAAGTACATATATTGGACTGTAGAATTGGATAATTATTTTTTTCAATTGCCAATTGCAGGTAGGCCAACATTGATATGGGGATGTTGACACATATATTAGCCGACCCTATATTAATATTGTTGTTTCTAATTCGTTTGCATTCAACAAAATACATTTTCGTACTATATAAAATTACTCTATAATATGAATATGCATGTATATATGGCTGTACCAGAAAACTTTTTGCTGATTTCACAATCATCAATAATTTCATTCATATAAATTGATAAATATCAATGTGTTGGATTCTTAAATATAAAATATTGGTAAGCATCCGTTTTGTTTTACTTATTTCACTAATTGTTATTAATATCAGTGAAATGCATACTATATTCAGCCTGCCCCTTACCGCGAGTCAACTTATCCCACTATATATTGGGGTAAGTTGACTCAAAAACAGATTCCCAAAAAAAACGATTAAATCGCCTACTTAGTATTCCATAAAAAATCTGAAATAATTATCTGATATAGTGGAATAAACTCTCTATTCAGAATAACAATTTGTTTTTTTTTTTAATGTTGTTTAGCTTATTTTTTACAAGCGAAAGTTTAAAAGTTGGGCTACTAGCCCTGGTCTCTCCTATTCAGATCGGAATTCTCATTGCAAATTTCTAGATTTAGTTTCAAGGGTAAACGCGAATGAAGGTAAACTCAATCTGAATTATTTTAGTTGAAGAATTCGAAGAAACTGTTGAATAGCGTTATTTTTTATGTCCTTTTTCACGCTCGAAGTAGTGACCGCAGATATTGGTCGGACAATCAGTGCTCGTATGTCCGAGTCAACAGAGACTCCGCGATGTGGATTGATCGTTAAATGTGTGGAAGAGAAAAAAAAAGAGGTATACACGGTGGCTTTACACGCAGGAGAGATTCCTGTTTGGTGAGGATTGGAGTAAAGAAAGCAAAGAGTCTCGATGACGATTGTCAGGGGGTTGGCTAACAAAAGAAACTGAATGGGAGAGAAAGAGAGAGCAAAAGAGAAGGCTTCGAATGGATACGGTGGTGTATGCGTCGTGACCAGCCAGGGGGTTCCAAAACGAAGGTGGTTCGAATACAAAACTTCATTTATTGCGACAGTATAGAGAATGCGAGTGAGAAAAAACATGTGTACGAGTTATTCCAGTTCAACTCAACATTTGGCAAAAGTAAAAAAAAAATGACGAAATTTGGAACTTAACTTTTAAAACCGTACCAGAAATTGAATTTTCGATATTTTTATTTTTCGGCGATAACTTCAGGTCTACAAATTAAAATGCCGTTCGATTTTTTGATTCGAGATTAGCAAAACCTCCGGAATCATCAACCAACGCATGAGTGTCTTCCGAACGGTGTAGAGTCGATTCAACTCGTTATTTTTGTTTGATAAAATTCTGAGGGACTGTAAAAATGTTAATAAGTGTGTGGTAAAAATTCAAAGATAGTGTGTTTTAATGGTTCATCCAAAAAAATTCCCATAAAAAGCGAAATCAAAATAGCTGTCACCTGGGATGATCCCTTTAATAAATACTGTACTGAGATTTCGATGAGAAATTAATGAAATTTTATTTTACAAAAGTCAGACAATGAAAATTTAAAAAAAGACCTTAGAGCCATATAAATTGGACTCAAATCGCATTCGGGAAAAAAAAAACATTTTTCTAATTGAACGCAATAATAAAATTGGTATATTAGAATCGGAGTAATATTGCACAAAATTCTAAATCCAAAGGATCGATACGGATCGAGGACTTCACTAAGCGCGAAACGTCCTATAGATTTAGGTACACAAGAGCAAGAACAAGTGGAGAAATTGTCCCATACGCGTTAGTGAGAGGAATAGATATACGAGGAAAGAGAGAGTTGCTTCTTTAAGTACAAGAGAAACTGAGAGAGTGACAGAGTGAGAGAGAGAGAGAGAGAGAGAGAGAGAGAGAGAGAGAGAGAGAGAGAGAGTGAAGTAGAGATTTCCAACTGACCAGAGAAGTTCTCGATGGGAAGAACAAGAGAAGGTGAATATGTGTGTGATCGTTGGATGAGAGAGAAGTGAGATGGGAGTATCGAAAATGTAGGGTGGAACAAAACGATCGAGAGAAATCGAGAGAGCAAGAGAAAAAGAGAGAGAGAGAGAGAGAGAGAGAGAGAGAGAGAGAGAGAGAGAGAGAGGAAAACGACGATCGCATCGAGGGAGAAAGGAGTGTGGCTAGTGATTGGATTACAGTCAGGGAGTCCCAACGGACTCGCCAAATGACCGGGACAAATTGCCCCTTGCCTTCGGGAATACTTATATATCCAATGGGGCTCTATCGCAGCTTCATGTGTGTTCTTTTTCCTCTCCTCGAGATCTTCACCTCGCATTCTTACATGTATATATCGAGGTGAAGATGGGACGTGAAGATCCAAAGTACGTACATATATGTCGAAAAGTTACGAATAAAAGGGCGTAATTTGAAGTATTTTACGTGTCTATTTCCTTCCAAGACTTCCTCCGATCTTCTAAAATAGATATATATATATATATATATATATATATATATATATATATATATATATATATATATCTGTAGCCACGGATCAAATAGTGATAAATCCAAAAGGAAGATTTATCAGTAGACTTTTTTAAGTATTTAAATAAATTGCGAAGCTTTACCAAAGAAATTACCAACTCACCGATGCTCTTTGAGCCATTCTTTTCAGGATGAACTTATTTTCATTTTACGAAAGAAAAATGTACACGAAAACACGTTTACTGTCAGGTAAATCTAGAAATACGAGCTTTTGGTGTTATAACTGTTTGACCTACGACCTTGGATACGGGAATATCGTTGCACGTTTGTGTGAGTGTTTGAAAATGTATAGAAGAGAGAAAAAAACGGGGTCAGTTTCGTCAAAGTATGTCGTCTCCCATGTAACATTTTCTCTCGTCCATAAGGCCTCGTAACGATCTCACATATAATCTTCAAGATAAAGTTACCATTGACACACCTCTTTCATCGTCTCTCCCTTTCTCCTCACTTATTTTTTGTCCCTTATTTCATCTTCCTCGTATAAAATACTCGATAGCCAGGAGCATTACCACGTGACACAACAACCGGACGTTTTTACTCCATTGTTTATCGTCCGACGGAGTTGGCTGGATTTTTTATGGAATCCGGAAGATTTTCGGACTCGTAAAGTGTCGCGAAAATCCTCGTGACAGTTCTTCGTGCAGGTAACACGCAATCGGAAATTTCAAAAACTGGTTTATGGGCTTTTAGCCGAGGAAAAGTGATAATTAACTGTTTTCATAAATACTGAAATTGTTCTAAGTCTGATTTTTTAATTCAAAATATTTTTATTATTGATTCATTCGTTTTCAAAGCACTTAATAATCCTTGTTTAAATTTCGGAATTAATTTCAACGTTTCAATTTGACTTACCAATTTAATTAAAACCGCATGATTTTTAGTTGATTAAAAATAGGTCAAGTACTCGGGAAATTGTTTGATTGAATAATCTTTCATCAATTTAATTAGTCAAATTGCGAATCATGTGAGATTTCAAGAGCGAAAGATATAAAAAAAGTATCAGAAGGCACTTGATTTACCACAGCGAAATTGGTTGCAGAGAGGATCGTAATGTTTTTCTTTCATCCTGATTTTTCGCACACGGAATATCGTGGATTTATTTTTCGTTCGATTGCCAGATGGTATTCGGCCTTGCTATGCATTGCTGGCGCACAGACACGATACGCTTTTTTGATCAACCCCATGCTCGCGCGTGCGTTTAGGAAAAAAGGGCGGTTCGCGCGAACGACTCTCTCAGGGGTTCTGTACTCACGAGTAATTCAGTACGAGTACGTCTATAACGAAAAACAAAGAGAGAGATAAAGCTTTGCACGAAATCGTGTGCCAGGAGAATTCCTTGTCGTCGATCCAACAACTATTCGTAAATAAAAATGTCCTTTTTTCTCATCCAGATCATTTGTCCTTCTCAGATTATTCCTCCCACGATGCATGCAAAAAAAAAGCTTCAGCGATCACCACGAGATCGTTGCAGTTACCGTTCGTTCTGGTCTCCGAATCATTTTTTTCTTCATTCACCAAATCTTTTTTTATCCATCCAGAGAAAAAACATCATGGGAAAATGAAAACAGAAATATAACTTTATATTTTGTTCTTTAAAAATTAAAAGTGAAAGGAAATATTTCAAAATTAGATTTAGCTTAACGATCGTAACGACGAAAATTCGAAAAGATAAATTCGATTCCTATTTCGCAAGGTTTTATGAAATATTTATTAGTTCGTAAATAGATTAAGAATTAATGTGCGAGAAAAAAAAAATATAAAAATAAGCGCAAGATCGAGTTGGTTGTACCTCGCAGTCGTTATTTTACCTTTTGTGTTAAAAATGAGATTGACCGGAAAGCTCGTTCGACGGTAGAACGGAGGGAATCGTCACGCGAAAAATCGGGAGCAGTTAAGGCGATTCTGTGGCACCTTTAATGTCTACGTACCAGCAGGACCGATTAGTTTGGCCATTAAAAGCAATCGCAGGACAAGCAAAGACGGAAGAGGGAGAAAAATAATAGTGGATTCGAGGAAAAAAGAGTGGGAGAACGGATGAGAGAGCGAGAGAGAAAAGAGGAAGCGTTATTACCCACGGCGCGGAGAAATCGGCGGTGTTATCTCCCCGCTCAATTAGATCCGTAAAGAATAGCGCATGGTCCATTGGTCCGAGTCATATAAATCGCTTGAATCCCCTAAAAATATATATATACGCATGTATAAACTTGTACGATGACCCTTTCCCCCTCCACCACTTTTCGAGCCATTTTTTTCTCTCTCTTTCTCTCTCCTTCTATCCGAACTTCTATTGTATTACGTCTTTTCTATTCCCGCATTATTATCATTTGTTCTCGTTATTTTCCCAATGTACAAACGAACTTTAGTCCCATTTTTTCCTCGCAGTTACAACATTCCTCGATACTACGCTCAAGTTCCTCAACTTTGAGTGGCGATCTCGAATCTCGTATCTTGCTATCCTCGATTAAACGTCGATACGAGACAGTCACTTAAATACTTGCACAGATTCTCCAAGCCCATAAGAAAGGGCTAAACTTTTACGTCTGATGGCGACTCGAGAAGTGTTGTGATCGAGTAAAAGGGGACGAAACGAGAGATGTCATTGTTACGATTAATACGAGAGATTTAAACGACGAGGAAAGTCAGAACGATCAAGAAATAAGTCAAACTGCTCTGGATTCGTATGAAAAAAATGTTATTTTATCGATTTTTTATTATCGACACTTCTTCGTTCCTCTTGAAACAAAATAGTCAAACGTTTGAAAGAATTTGTATGTATTCAATCGTTTGTTTATTTATTCAAATATACAAACAATTGTTCGAATTATTTTCTTACAAAAAATTGTCCACGAATTATTAAATTTTATAACTATTTCCAATATTTTACAACAAAAATGTATCACTTTTCGAGAAAATACTTTAATATCACGAAGCATTGTGGAATAATTATTTATAATATTAACATTTATTTGTATCGATCGAACTCTACCAACGATCAGTATTAACTTCAATATCTTGTAACGCATTCATATAACTTTATATATATCGGGTCTACAAATTCTTCCCGCCTGTTACTGGACCCTCCTTATTTCACGAGACATAACACGAAGGGTTATGAGAATCGGGGATACTCCTCCGCATCGCAATCGAATCTCTCTCATTCATTCGGATATAGCTATATAAACAGTAAGAAACATCAAATAAGCTCTGTGATCCTGATAATAAATACGGTGGACAATGCTTCGATTTTTTCCCAAAAACTAGAGAACGAAATAAAAAAACGACAAAGCTTTAGTACAAATAAATTTATCGATAAAAAATGTTCCAGTGAATAAGCTAAATTATCAATACTTTTGTTAAAAATCGTAACAAGACGTTAAAACAAAAAAAAAACAATAATTAACAATTCAAAAAACTGTTATCAAAACGATTGTTATTAATATTTCCATACATCAATGAAAAATAATCAACGAAAGAAGAAAAAAACCTTCAAAACGAATAATGCGAACCAATCAGAAAATAAAATAATCAATAATACGAAAAAACTATTATCAAAATGATAATTACTAATATTTTCATAACTCACTAAAAAATAATCAACGAAAGAGGAAAAAAATCTTGAAAATGACTAACCTGAATATGAATTTCTTATCAGTATAGGTAGAAGGGTAAAAGGGACGAAAATCAATCGACTCGAAGGTCATAAGCTTTGTATCTAGACGAAGATAAATACATTTTATTAGGGATTGTTCGAGTGAGACGTACAAATCATCGTTATCCCATCGATCGTATAGAAACGGGAAGTCGAAAAGCTCGAACAATTAAGTCACCGTTGTAATGCATCGCTATATCTATAGATTAAGGGTAAATTTACTGCTGTTTAACTCCCATCGAAAAGAAGCGCGGAAGTTCAACGATAAATAAGCCATACACAACCGATCGTTTGATATCCACTGCAAAAGATCGAGAATATATACGCAGCTATAGAGCGGGGGAGAATGGGAGAATGAAGGAAAAAGAAATCAGGGTGAGAAGTACAAATTGACTGTACATACGTATAGCTATATATATATATTTTGAGGATGTTAGTACTAACTGGTCTCCTCGTCGAATAAGACGCGGAAAAGGGGCGTGGGATGGGGGTTTGTTGTCCCAACAGAGGCGATCTGATTGCCCCGTTAGTGGAGTCAAGTTAGCGTTGCCCAGAGTTCTCGTAACTCGCACAGTCTTATAATCGAGCCAAGTTCTCCGCGTGCCACGAGACTTCTTTTTCTTTAGCGGATAAAGCGAGAAAAAAGAAAGGAAAAAGTGAGACGAAAGGAAGACGAATTGGTAATAACTTTAGCTAAGAGAGTTAATGAGATAAAGGAGCCAAAGTGTTACTCTCGGAAAATCATCCCCTCTTTCCTTAGGTATCTTTTCTCGTTTAGCCTTATGAGGCTCCGAGTGCAACCTCCTGATTAGTTACACTTCCGTGGCAATTTTTCTCTCTCCATTCGTGTTTCTCTCTTTCTTTCATCAGTTCGAACAATCTACTTCTAATTCGAAACGCTCGATTGATTCACGTCTCAGTATCCAAGATTCTAACGAAATTGGTCTTCCCACCAAATTTATTTTCAGTCGCGATTTTGTGCGCTTTAACTTTTCGTAAATTAGTATTTTGATATCCGAAATAGTAGGGTTTGAAATATTTGCTTATTTCTCCAATACTCTCGTATGTTTTTGTCGAATTTGTAAATTTCACGTTTGTAATCACATTTTTTCAGTACTTAAAGATTTTTTATTATCGCCCTGTTGCGAAGTTTAAAAGAAATAACAAATTTTATCACAAAATCATAACACTAATAATTTATTGTTAATAGAGCGAGTGATTTTTATTTTCTCAAATAAATTTCACGCTTTTCACTCCACTGCGATATCCAATCATTTATTTCAGGAAAACGATCAAACTAATTGTGAAAATGGCGTCAAATAACCGTGATCTCCACTAATCAAAGACTCGCTATTCCTCTTTTTCGTCACCAAGTCGTTTATCTCGGCGCAACTTGTTTTCGGGACCGCAGAAAGGAGGGCTCTTGTATAGTTTCCCAGGAGAGCATTATCCAATTGCTCCCTTTAACGATCTTCCGGGCGAATGAACACTCGAGAGAAGTCGTTTGAGCAGTCTAACCAATGATCACATAAGAAAAAGAAAAATAAGAAAAAGTAAAAATAAGAAAAAGATAAAGATAAGAATAAGAAAGTGTTTTCCAGATTTTTCAAAATTTCTTACGAAACGATTTTTTTTTTTTAATTTATTAGTCATTTCAAAAGAATTTACTATATTAAACGTTTGTGTTTTTAAAATGAAAATTTAGTCATTTAAGGGCTTACGCACCCAGAAAAAACATCTAGTTGATTCAAATAGGATCTAGTTAAATCAAAAAAATTCTTTCCTTGTCGCACAGCCAAATACAGGTCTATTTAACTTTAAGAAATTATTTTTTTTATCACACTATTTTTATATTCGTGATTAATGAACAATTTGATATATTTTTTTAAATCGGACATATTTTTATCTTAAAAATTAAACGAATATGAAGTTGAAATAAAAATAATATTTATATTATTATTTATAATATTTATAATATTGTTTATACCACATTCAATGATAATATTATTTAATAATATTTTCATGAACCTGCAATCCTGGGTAGGTACAAAAATTCATGTTCGACTTCTTAGATATAATCAGTCAGAATAGTAAAACTACTTTGGTTCCCGCAATTTATGCACATCTAGAGCGCAATTCGTATTGGCTGGGTGCACGTACATATACTACTTTAAAAATAAGTGTGTATTGCGTATACGTTAAGCCTGAAAAAATGCGGAGCATGATTTTAGGTGGCGCTGACAGTATGCATGAATATGTAACACACTGATAATTGAATAGTATTAGTATTTTCGTGCACCCTGCCAATACGAGAAATGCCTCGACGCTCTGCGCCACGTCGTGGCCGGAGCGAGAAGCTTTAACGTGGGTACTCGAATAAACGGACCCAAAAAGTATTATCTAGTTGATTTAAATACAGCTTTCTAATTAGTTGAAACGAATAGAAATTTTGTTGATTCAAATTTAAAAAATTCTAATAAATGATCCTGCTAGATCTAAATAGAATTTTTTTCCGGATGTAAATGTGCCAAAAAAGGAGTCAATTTGAATAATTTTTTTTATACTGAAAAAATGTATCTATTGAAACAACTTTTTGATTATTTAAACAGACATATTGTTATTAATCAAATTGGAAAATTATTTTAAGGGGAGAGCGATTGGTCCGGTGGATAAGGGCTCGGACTCGCACGCCGCGGGTCCCGGGTTCGAATCCCAGCCAAAAACACCAATGAAAATTTGAAAAATTTTTCAAGTGTTTCTGCTGCAATCCCGGGTGGTTCGGATTCCACCTTCATAAATCCATGGTCAAACACCTCACTGTGATGCATGAGCGGTCGGTGTACAGCTTTTGGTGGCCTCCTTGGACGGTTCTTATCGTGCGGATGGTGGCCCTCTAGCCGTGCACTGGCTGGCTCATTGTATCACAGGTGAAGGAGGTTCCTGCCTGAGCGCCTCTGGTGGCCGTGCTTGAGCGTGCTCGCATTGCCACCCGCGGAGATTAGTCGGGCACTGGCTGTATCGGCAAGGTTTTCTGCAGTTTCCCTTCGCCCTCGGTAAATGCGATACAGTGCGGGAATAAGTCGGCTGCAGCCGCACGTGTGGGAGAGAATGGAGGGAGGAGTAGAAAAATAGTTGGAAAGAGTGGGGAGGCTAAGAGGGAAGGACCCTAGGCCGTGGAAGTAACAATCGCGGGGGTGCTTAGTTACGAACCCCAATGGAAAATTATTTTAAAAAATAAAAAAATTTGATGATGCGTGGTCGTAGTTTCTGTAAAACAGTTTTTTTTTTTCAAAAAAGCCAGTTGCGGTAACCACGATTCCGACTGTACCCTTCAACTCAAAAATAAAACGAATAAAAACTAGTCTTAGTCGAGGTCGATCTGTTTTCAATCAATTTTCTCAAAATAGCAGAGGTTTGAATCGTTAAGTCCGGATTTTGCCTAACTTTTATTTCCTTCTTTTACTTTTAGAAAAAGATTATGATTTTTACAAACAAATCTCTCGAAAAAGACTAGATAATTGTGTAAAGATTCTTTCTACCAATTTTCAGCCAAATCGGTTAAAGAAATAGAAAGTTTACCATTATCAAAAACACTATTTTGAGAAAAAGCCTTTATAAGATTTAAGCACCTTTCAAACTGACATGATTTTTTTTTTTTTTATACTCGCAAGATGTCAGCGATTACTGGAAATTTTTTATAATTCATGTATCAAGAGTAACACTGTAGAATAAAAATATTTTTGAAAAATCGATTTTTTCGACCTCTCTAAGTGTATGTAAGCCCTTAACCCTTTGAGGCATACTTTTTCCCTTACGTACGATTTACTTGAAAGTTTGCTTACATAGGTTTTTGGGGTCGCTGATTACGAATCTGAACTAAAAATTCGAAAATCAGCGAACTCTTTCAGTCAATACTATCGTTAGTTTGAATCTTGTATACAAATACGATTGGATCTTTATTTTTTTTAACAAAAACCACAGAACGGAAAATTTTGAAAAATTCCTAAACAATTCTTTGGAGTGTATTAAGGTTGCGAAAAAATTGCCATCGTGATTTTCATAGTAAATTAGTAGAAAATGCATTTTGTCATGAAAAGGTACGAATTTCGACTATTTGTTTATACACGATAATAATGCAATTAACAAATAATGAATGTACATATTTTTTGTATATTCATAAAAGTTTCACGGACCATGTACAAACGGAACATCCGCGGTATTCGTTGCTGCAAAAGTAGTTAAATAATCAAAAACTGCAAAGAAAAAAAAGGTGGGACAACTTATGTCCCACCATGATTTAAAGGGTTAAAAGGGTTAGAAAATCAACGTTGTCCCTTCGTATCTTTGAGTGTAGCATTATTGACATATCCAGATTAGAGCAAAAGTTGGTTAATTCGCGTATATGTTTGAGAATGAGAGTGCGAGCGAAAAGCGACACCAATTTGGTGCTCTTTACGGGTCAAGCTTTATCGAGTAGCTCGTGATAAGGGTCTTGAGTAAAAATGAGGAAAAAAGACTAAAAAGCGTGATGGAAGGACCATCTCGTGTGGTGGCACAAAGAGGGATGAAGGAAAAAGAGGTTGGAGGTGAGCGGGAGGCGGATGACGATGGGTACGTGTGTAAGGGTTGACGGTTCGGACAAAAGAGCAATACACGCCGCTTGTTCACGGGAAAAACGGGTGTGGCGTTGAAGATAAGTGCATGGGACGAGGTTTCTAGGCTGGAGATTTTTCTCCCTCTCTCGCTCTCTCACCCGTTTTGATGATGGTAACGCGTGTATTGTCACTTGTCGTCATTGCACCGTTGTTTCTTCTCCTGCTCCTCCTCCACCTCGCTGTGACTAAAGGCGCACGAATAAACCACAGAGTTGTATTGTCCCTGTGTGGCACGTTGAGGATACCACTTGATCACGATCCACCGCGGCACTCAAGTTCGTTCGCTCGTTCAAGAGAAAGCATAAAAAAAAAAAAAAGTAAAAAGGAGAAAAGAAAGAATCTCCCGATAAGATGTCGATTGAAATTCATGCGGCAAAGCCTTCCAGCGACGAGCGAGCAAAGAGCTCCAACGCTGCCATAAGACGAAGAGACTTCGACAGTAACGCCGCCTTCTCTCTCCCTTCACCCTACAAATCTATATCGTTCGATCTCTCGTATTGTCTTCTCTCAAATCTCATCGCGATTTCACTTCCTCGCGAACCGTACAGCGAAAAAATCCCTTTTCACTCTTCGACATATACGATTCTCACAGACTCGAGTACCAACGAGTGTTCCAACGACGAGTTTTCGATAAATAGAGATTCTTGCCCGGAGCTACGTTTTTGGCGCAGCATTTCTTGGGAAATATTTGAGAGCCTCTTCTCCAGTTTTTCTCGAGGAACGATCCGCGATGACGAGAGAAAACAAAAAACAAATCTTTCAAACGTATACAATTAATTTTTCCCATTATTTTTTAATTTTACAACAATCGGTTAATCTCGCATTCTACTTTCATATTTATTAAGAGTCGCGGTAGCGACTCGAGACAAGTACATTTACGAAGCGAGTCGCACAAGACACTTTTACCAGAAGGACCGTGATTCTACTTGTTCTCGAAAATTGTTTCTTTAATATAGACGAAATTACAGCATTTTAGAGGTTCATTTAAGTTCACATATTTTTTATTTTTTTTTCTCTTTCGATCGCCACTAATTAGAACCTCGTAGCTTAAATAGTATTAAAAATATTAATGTTTTTTTTTTCGTTGTGCCGAAAAATTGAGCATTTTTTCGCACACATTTTGATGCGCAACTGTCTTTTTCGCAGTCGCTGTCTAGTGACACTAGTGATATTGGTAAAACTCTGGTAATATTCAAACGATCGCTGGATATGACAGCTAACCGACAACCATACTATATTTTTGAACAGTCATGAGGTTATAAAGATCGCGGTTAGTTTCGATCGACTTTTGGTTACAGTGACTTTTATTATAATAAGAAAGTGATAGTGCGAAAATAATAAAGTGTAATTCATTTCAATCATCTTTCGAACAGTGCTTAAACAAATATGAATTTTTTATTATTTTTTAGCCTGTATAATTTTTATTTTCCACATCTCACTCTACAACGGAGTCGAAAACGATACCTTTTCTCTTTTACCATAAAATGTTCCTCGAATGCAATAAAAAGGTTTATTTAAAAACCATTTTCCGTTTTTATTTTTTATAACTAAGAGAATGGTGTATGATAAACTCGTATTCGATGATTATTTAATATCTTTGTCGTGAGGTTAAAAAGATCGGGGTCAGTTTCAACTTTTGGTTAAAGTGACTTTTATATATATAGATAGAAGAGTGATAATGCAAAAATAAAGTGTAATTAAATAAATAAACTTTTGCATAGTGCCTAAATAAATAATTTTTTTTATTAACCCTAGCCCCAACAATACATTTTTCTGAACGTAAACTCTAGAACCGAGTCGAAAACGGTGCCTCTTCCCTCTTCTCTTTTACCATAAAATGTCCCTTGCATGCAATAATAACGTTTATTTGGAAACTACTCTCTTCGTTTTTATATAATTGAGAGAATGGTGTATGGCACCACCCTAGGTTTAAATTATATATGGTTTTGAATCACCCTAGAGTGGTAGAGACCTTAAATATATCAAAATACTATTTGCATTTGCAACCCAAAACGGAATCAAGTGATGCGAAATAGTTTTGAGCGAAAAGATATTTGATTCCAGAAAAAAAAAATTCATAAGTACTTCACCAATTTGTTTTACCTATTGCTCATAAGATATAATTCGTGATTAATAAACGTGTTATAAAAGAAAAACTCGCGTAGTAGTTCGGTCAAAATTCTTGTTTGAAATCAAACGTTTGCTCTCGAAATTTCGTGCGCATACTTTTTTTTTCAAAATCTCGTTTCGTTATGAGTACTTTTATTTAAAAACTGTCGGTGCATTCTGATGCTATTGGAGTATTTGTTCGGTATCATTTTTTATGAAATATTTTTCGATCCGTTGATCCGTTGGCACGCATGTTTCGGTGTAATATCTTTTGAAATTTTTTTTTAACAAAATTTAAAAAATTCAAGTTTTTACTTGTTCGTCGTTCGTTTATGCGTCGTATCTTCTCAGAACTACTGTACGTATTAAGTAATCTAATAATTTTATAAGTATTTACGGTTAATTACGAAGATTGAATTCATTTGAACACTTCTTAGATCAATATTTCACATTGCATTTTTAGTCCGAATATAGTCGCGATACACCAGCTCGAAATTCGATCATGTATCCATTTTTAGCAGAAACAATTAAAAAATCGCTTGAGCGACCTTTAAAATTTTTATTCAGGATCCAATTCTTGAGAGAATCACTTTTTGATAAAATGTTACCATATTTTGCTGCAATACCGAAAAAAATGTTAATTCTTTTATATCATTCAGATACGTACACAATATAGACATATTTAATTGATAAGGTATGAATTCCATACAAAAAGTCAACAAATCCCCGCAAAAAAACAGCATAAGTGCTGTAAAAAAAGTTGAGACAAGTACATTTACTCCCCCCAAATAGTTTGTCCGGTAACAAATTTCAGTTTCGACACAAAACCTTCACTAAAAATTATAAAAGAGATTTTCTCCCAAGAAAACCAACCTTGCAAAAATTCTCTGATTCATAGCAAATCTCTCAAAAAATGATAGGAGAACCCCACAAAAATTTTCTTAATAAATTTGAAACTCACAAAAAGTTATAAGAGCCTCTCAAAAATTTATCAATCAAATCATAATTTCACAAACGAGGCCAATTCAAACCTGCCCAAAAATTAAGTCTAAACTTCACAAAAAGTTATTAAATAAATAAAAATGATAAAAGCATTAATAGTCAAATACATTAAAACCTATTAAAATTCAATAAAAACACTTTCAACGAATTGAAAATACAGTTGTTCTACCCAACAAGAATAAGAATAAAAAATAATTATGAGAAAAATTTTTAATACAAAACAGATTTCAAACGCAAAAAATTAGATTGAAAAAAAAATTTCGGCCGAAGTACTTGGTGAGTTTTTTCGCTTAATTTACATAATATATCACTTATGGTTACAAACTCGCCAAGTACTTCGGCCGAAATTTTTTTTTCAATCTAATTTTTTGCGTTTGAAATCTGTTTTGTATTAAAAATTTTTCTCATAATTATTTTTTATTCTTATTCTTGTTGGGTAGAACAACTGTATTTTCAATTCGTTGAAAGTGTTTTTATTGAATTTTAATAGGTTTTAATGTATTTGACTATTAATGCTTTTATCATTTTTATTTATTTAATAACTTTTTGTGAAGTTTAGACTTAATTTTTGGGCAGGTTTGAATTGGCCTCGTTTGTGAAATTATGATTTGATTGATAAATTTTTGAGAGGCTCTTATAACTTTTTGTGAGTTTCAAATTTATTAAGAAAATTTTTGTGGGGTTCTCCTATCATTTTTTGAGAGATTTGCTATGAATCAGAGAATTTTTGCAAGGTTGATTTTCTTGGGAGAAAATCTCTTTTATAATTTTTAGTGAAGGTTTTGTGTCGAAACTGAAATTTGTTACCGGACAAACTATTTGGGGGGAGTAAATGTACTTGTCTCAACTTTTTTTACAGCACTTATGCTGTTTTTTTGCGGTTTCATGTTTTTCTAGCACGTGGCATTAAAAAAATCTTATCCACGAATTTTTAAAAAATTCAAATGATGTATATTTGTTTTTTTATTAATTCCAAAATTGCATGCAGAGAAGACATCCAGAAAAACTTTGTCTTTCGAAGCTGCCAAAAAACAATTCGGCTTAAATAGAAAATTTGTAAAAAAAAATTAAGATTTCGCGGGTTATTCGGTGATGGAGAGCAGCGCAGGAAGTATGTATATCCACCGTACGATTTTGGCGCAGTGGTTTCCGTCAGAGAAAGTCGGAGAGCGTGGAGACGAAAAAACCGAAACGAGACTGGATCTCTTCGGCTTTTATTCGTCCCGGCATTCCCGGAGGAGTAACTAACTGAAGGCGAGGGGTGTTAAGGTAATGTCCCATTAGTATGTGGAGGCCGTAGTAACGCGCGACCAATACGAGTACGAAAAAAGCGAGCAAACGATTTTCACAGACCGCAGGACGTTTCTACGAAGCTCCGAATACTTACGACTTACACACACACACACGTAGGTACGAAGAACCTTAGGTCGAAATACAGACATATATACAGCTAGTTTTCGGCGCTGTCTTATCCGAGTTTCCTTTACACAAAGTCTCTTATTCCCCCTTTTTCTCTCTGTCCTCAAATAGTTCGGGCAATCTGCTTGTACAGTTTGACACGTCCAAAACCACCTAACGGTCCACACCAACGTTATCTTCCGACTTATTCCAGCAGAGGGAACGAGCGAGAAGAAGTAAAGAAAAAGGGAGTAGTATAAGAAAGAAGAACTGTCAATAGACGGCTTGTTACCGCGACAATGATCGGGCCAACCAAGGGGAAATATCCCTCGGACAAACCACGCGCGTTCGCACACATGCACACACAAAATGAACCACCGGATGGAGAGCCTCTTCGAACGCGAAATCGACAGATTTTATTTTCACGAAAAATCGAATTTCGTATTTTTTTCCTTCGCGTAAACGAGAGTGCCCGATGATCGAATAATGCGAAGGGAGAGATGGAATGTGGTTCCTAAAAGGACGAATGAAAATTACTCCAAATTTTCCTTGAAGCCGAGCACTATTTGTGACCGGAAATGTATTGTATTTGCCACTGGGGGCGTCGAATTATATCTCAAAATATAATTGAACTACCTGTGTATAAGATTTTTTTGCAACTCTTTGTTTAATCCCCTGAATTTCTTCATTAGCTTCTTAAGGTAGTAGTCTCGCCACAGGCACGTTCAAAAGTTAACGGGAGAAACCAGTTTAGGAGGCCGAAATTTTGGTGTATTTCGTGAATTTTTTTAACAGGGAAGGAATAATCAAAATTTGTTTAAACTTGGAGGATATTTTATTCATGTTTTGAAGTATACTTTGTAATTTTTTCAAGTCATTTCCGCCGGAAATAGTGGAGTTAGAAGCTGCTGTCCATGGATGATCGCCATCCGAGTTTTTTGCTGGTGGACATTCCTGAAGTCACAATTTTTATCTGTAATCATTACAATTTTTTTGTTCGTGAACAACATATTTCCTAAGAATATGAACCTAATTGTGATCAAAAAAGTTGAAAATTGCATGTTTTTGAGGTGTTTGAACACAATGTCATGTTTTTATACCACGTTTTTTCACCATTTTGCATTAAAAAAAAAAAATTTTTAATAATGATATCATCCCATAGTTAGGTTCATATAGATTGTAATTGAATAAAGAATATTCACACAAATTTTCAGAATGATTGGTCAATAACTTTTTGAGCTAGAATGCCCACCAGTTGACTAAAAGTCGTCCATGGACAGCAGCTTCTAACTGCACTATTTCCGGCGGAAATGACTTCAAAAAATTATAAAGTGTACTTCAAAATATGAATAAAATATCCTCTAAGTTTAAACAAATTCTGATTATTCCTTCCCTGTTAAAAAAAAATTCACGAAAAAAACCAAAATTTCGGCCTCCTTAACTGGTTTCTCCCGTTAACTCTTCGGTCAACGTTCCAAAACTTGGATATAATTTGCGAAATAATCTGATGATGGTAGTTGTTACATCTTACAGGAATGTAAAAGCATATAAACTTTCGGGAAAAATGTTTAATATAAAGTTTAAAGTTTCTGAAATAACCACGTTTCCCTATCTAATGCACATAACATATACTTTATATCGCTATATCTCCGAATCTGAGCAGTCAAAATTCTTGTAATTTCTTGACAAACTTCGTCATATATACCTCTGTAAATGACAATAAAAAAATAAAAATCTGTACAAAAGTGTCGGAGTTATTGCGTGAAATATGAAATTTTCCACCGCTCTCCATAAGAACACACGTAAAACTGTAACAATCTTTGATTTACAATATTTCGAATATGGAACGGTGAATGCTTTTGAAATTTTGCACGTAATTATGTAATAATGTCCTGAATGAGTCCTCGAAATTAAAAAGAAATTGTATAGAAAACTCTTTGGCGAGACTACTACCTTAATAGAACATTATTTTTATCCCCGCTGACATTACGAGGTAAAGACGTTATTTTTATTATGATGATTATGACTCGAGTCTAAAAGCCTGGCTGCTTGCTTTTCATATGTAAAAACCCCTCGAAATTAGGGGCTGAGAAAATGGAGGGTTTGGGGAATGACTGGAATAAAAGTGAAGCTGCGAGTTTGAAGAGTACACGATTTATTTAAATATAGAGACTTAGGTAGCGTGATATTTTGATAAGTAGGTACGTGCAGGGGTTTCGCGCGGAAAACACTTATCTCGTTTTGGCAAGGAGTATGCAAGTCACCCAGGCTGCTCGAGATAGGAAGACATTGATGTGAATTAATGGGAGGCTTAGTTATGCTCTCGTAAGAGTGAAAATTGTGCGCGGTTCGTATACACCGTAAATACTTACAATTGCTTATAACAAAAATGGCGTAACCAGGATCGAATTGGAGCATTCGATTTTCGCGAATCAAGCCCTTTTATCAGTTAGCAATACATATATGTATAATACAAAAGAAGAAACAGGGGTTGCTGGTGCTTCGTCAACCCTCCCCCAACGGACGAACCCCCTTTCCCTTCCCCTGCCCTTTCACCCGCCCAAACCTCACCCAAATACTCGACGCGACTATATTAATTAAGGCGACCCCAAAATCCCTTCTTAACCCCTGAACTCGATGAGCTTCTCTATACCGCGCGTATCACTCTATCATTTCTATTACCCCGCTTTGATACAGATGGGAAAATGCCCAAAGAGACCGAAAACCTCCTCCAATGCTACTGTTGTTCCCTAACGAATTTATACATAATCTATAAATTCCTCCCTTCCTCTATTTCTTATATATTTTTAGACTGCTCACTCTGCCCTCTTTGGACTCTTGCAATTTAATTCTTGAATTATTGTTGAAAAATGATCGTAAATATTATTCGATATTGATTTCTGAAAAACTTAATACTGTTCTGCTCACGATCAAGTTTAAATTCTTGTGTCTTGCAATTGAATCCTTGAATTATTCATGAAAAATGGTCGTAAATATTATTGAAAATTGATTTTTGAAAAACTTAATACTTTTTTGCTCACGATCAAGTTTCAATCCGCGTCTCCTGCATTTAAATCCTTGAATTATTCATGAAAAATGGTAGTAAATATTATTCGATATTGATTTTTTATGATTTTGATACTTTTTTGCTCACGAATAGGTTCAAATTAAGGGGTAATATTGTCTCTTGAAAAAGAATCGTCCTGGCGCAACTAATAGGGTATAAAATAATTCATGATTATGCAAGATCAAAGTATCGGTCAATTAATTCACTCGGGAATAAAATGGAGGTGTCCGCTAAAAAAAGTTTCTCACGAATAGTGAGAAATCTTGAAGTACAGGAAGGAGAAGAGAAAAAAAAGAGAGTCCCTTGATGCTGGGGGATGAAGAAAAGTTTTTCTCGCGTGAGAGCCGAGGGAGAGGGTCGAGGCGGTGGTCGTCGCGGGAAAAGGGGATCGCGAGACTCTTGGACCAGGAACAAGTGAAATTTATAATCCGTAAAAACAATTATGGAAGTTCCTGTGGATGGCGTACGAGAGAGGGAGACAGAAAAAAACGATAGTAGGAGAAAGAAAGGAGAGTCGTAAGTTTGGCCCCGGTGAGCAAAAACGGCCAATATCTCTCGTTTGATTTATATAACCGTTCTAGGATGGAATTTTATCCGGAATCGGGGCTCTCTCCGTGATCCAAAAGGGGCCAATGCGCCACATATTAAATGGAATATTAAAGATTCGTCGGGAAAGACAACAGCCTGATTTTCGGACATATACTATATAGAATTTCGAGAAGGAAGAGAGAACTAAGTTCCAAGCAGTTACATGCAGTCGGTGACCCTTTGAGGAATTCCCTCTGAGATAAATGTACCCGAAAGGAGATGACACCTACATATATCGATATATACGCAGTAAATATGCTGTATGTGTTGGATATAAAGTATGCTGTCGAAGCCATTCCAATAAACTGACCTCTATAAATCGTATCGATAGCGCCATGAAGCTACGAGAACTAAATGCCTAATAGAAAATAAACACACCAAAAAATCTTCAATATTTTCAACAAATCCGATAATCTTTTCAATAAAATAATGTTTTTTTTTTTTCAATCGTTACGTTGTATTTTTGATTCGGATTAATTAAAAAAAAACATGTCTAAATTGATCACAAATTGGTAATTAAAACTGTGAATGAATGCAAAACAAAAAATAGAAAAATGTTCAGTTTTCGTATGATTTGAAATTACGTGATTGAATTCTTTTAACGGGATCAGAAATTTGGAATTTGGAATCTTTTTTATGAGTTTCAAAGCTGAAAGAAAGAAAGTTCATTCAGGTTTGAAAAAAGATTGATTATGCATTCGTTTTTTCGAATTCGAATTCGAATTCGAGGAATTCGGAGATTCGTTTTTTTTTTGCACCTCGTGTACTCGTTTTCTGGACACGAGTAGATTTCTCTGTATTTTCTATCTGATCCAGGGGGTGCATGACCGTGAGCACATAGGAGGCGATAAAATTCGACTGCGGGCAGTTTCGTCCAGCCGGCCACGAACGCCGTATTGCATGTAAAACATTTATGTCCCTCGCGCCTCGATATTACCCGATCTCATCTATATTCCACCATTTCTTCCTTTTTTCTTCACTTTTTTTCTTACTTCTCTGTCAACTTATTATTATTATTATTATGGGCGTACGAAAAAAATAGCTTCGATATATTCTGCAAATGAAACATGAAAATTTAAGAAATTATATTCAGGACCCCAAATAAAATAAATATCGAACAATTTTGTTCATTAAGAATATCAAAATTATGAGTGTAATAAAGAAAATTTGACTGTGATTCGTTTCGCACCACTCGAGGGCATTCATTTCAAAGGAAACTGTATTTTTTTACATTATTTTCATCATTTATTATCCCGATATAAATTTTACAGTTTTTTGTCTAATATCATGAAAAAACGTAACGATAATTTTGGGTTTCACGGGAATGAAAAAATTAGCAAACGTGTCTCGAATTTGCGTACACGCTAATATTATTTAAACACGTACGATAATATAATAAGTTTATCAACATCGAGGATGTGTGACGTGGACACGTGTTTAACGTTGACGTTCAACAGTTTGCGTGTCCGGATTTCGGAGTGTCGTTGACATTAATAGAGCTCGGTACTCTCGCAAAGGTTTGACGTGTGATCCTTGTATTAGCCTCGTTAAGGCTCGTCCACGCGGCTCATATTCTCCCTCGTTTCTCGTCCCTTAACTTCCATCCCGTCACGATTCACCTATTTTCGCTCTCTCTGGATTACATATATAAAATGGTTGTACATAAAGAAGCAAAAGAGTCAAATTGCGGCCATTAAAAAACAGAAATTATTTCAATTTCAATTTTTTGATTCTTATGTGCGCGTACATAAATATCCCTTCCTCGAGATTTACTTACATTTTGAAAAAGTCACTTCGACGCATAACGAAAATTCGATCCGCTCTAAAGTCACCCTTCGATGCAATTTTCAGACCAATAAGCTCGCAAAAGAGATCGATCAAATATTGCCTTTACTGCCTTTTTTTAAAAAAACAATTTCCGTGATGGGGTGGCGGATCAAAATAGCAGAGATATAAATCAAAACTTGCAAGGGAGTTCGGAGATCCCGTGGAATTTCCCATTGGAGAATGGGAACGTGGGAAAATCGAGGGGAGAAGTTTTTAAATTTAGAGGAAATAAAAAACAACGAGATTGTTTGAGGGCGTTGGATGGTTAATTATTCAAAACAATAATTATGCTCGTATTTGTCGTAGCACAGAAAATTATTTTTTCCTTTCAATTAGCGATCAGTTTTAATTATCCATATTTTTTTCGTTCTTTCTATTCAATGTTTGCACGTTCAGAATAAAGTGTGACAAGGAGAGCAGGGATTTAGTATAATTATTGTTATGCTCGTGTTAAAAAGTTCACGAGAAAATCAAGAGTGTCAAGTATGATCCAATTGGACGACCCTTGGCCACGTAACCTCGCGAGTATATGGATACTGCATTTTCTATTGGCATAATAGCCAAGTATAGTAAATAGATACATAGAAATCTTGAACTATCGCACGAGCTTTTCTACCCGCGAGTTGTGTGTTACAGGAAAATAAGGGAGAGAAAGAGAGAAATAAAAAATGTATATGACAACGGTGTAATACGATCGGGAGTCGCGACCACCTTCAGTGGGGCTTCCAATTTTCCTCTTTCTCTATCACTTTCTCTTCGTCTCACACTCGCCCCTTTTTAATGGCCAACCCCTCTTCGCGATTCCTCGCGTTCTTGCGAGGCTTCGACTCTCGACTCAATCTGCTACTGCTTAGCCTTATTTACCCATCTCCATGCATATGTGTGCACCTGTCTCTCAATTTGTAAATTCCTCGATCCAGTTCGTTTATATCGAATTTCTCCACAATCTGGAAGGTCTAGTGCGAAGTGAGAGTTTTTAAAGGGAGAAGAAAAGATAAGAATGAAAAAGGTTTATTTCGTTAGAGTCGACGATCGATTCGTCGTCTCATGGGGTCAGGGTCTCGTTATGTGAAACAGATTTTTCGTTATTTTTGTAATTAATGCATTCATTAAGGCAATATTCAGTTTTGATCTTCTGTTATTTTGAATAACTGAGTTCTGTTCTATCCGCTTTCTGATTTTATTATATGAAACAAACGTTTTTTTAGATTCTTTTACAATTAAAATTGTGTCAATAAGATCAATCGTACTCGAGGCAAAATATAATTATTTTAGAATGACAGTTAGCAAGTTTTATTCATTTTTTCTCACTTCAGATGTGGAAATTTTGTTATTTATCCTTTTTTTGTAAGAATCAAGAGGTCAATATTGAAAAAGCCAGCAATAATCATAAAAAGATGATTTAATTGATGAATCACTTTGAAAAAATGATATTAATAAATTTGTAATCGGGATGAAACATCGTCCAATACGACATTACAACTGTGAACGTTTAGAATTTGTTTTGTTCGGTTGCGAAGAAAAACAAGGGACGTTTTTTCCCCCCTTCTGGTAATCTTGATGTTCCTACAGGCACGCTATCTTTATGACGATGGAAAATCGTGGATACATATGTATACACATATCAATATGTGTATATAGATATGAAATGATGGTACAAGTAACTGGACAACGAGATAGCTTGACCCTGCATGAGAAACATTTCGATATTGAATCCCATCGATATGTCTTCTCGTCCGAGCGTTCGACAACCCTGCAAGACGTTTCGTCCCTTAGTTCACTTTCGTCATTTTCTCTCTCTCTCTCGATTCTGTGATTGAAAGTAGATGTACGATTTAGATTCAACAAAAACTTACGAACAAAAATTGGCAGATATATTGATCATTCAAAAAGGCAAAATTGTTAATCGTTCTTTCAATTCGTCTTAGATTTAAATCGTATAAAAGTTAATTACGATGTTAAAATATTCATCAGTCAATTATGTCAAATTATATATGAAATAATAAAAAAATAAACGATAAATAAGGATCGAGTGTTTACAGCTTGTGATTCACGACGATAGTAGTTAATGCGAACCCTCGTTTCGTCATTCGGGACAATTTTCATGTTAATAAGACGTTTCCGGAAACGTGAGACGCATCGACACTCCGGAAGCTCGAAAGGACCATTTTTTTAGGCACCCTCGATTTTTCGTGCCCGAGTACAACGTGGACGTTGGTAGACTTTGGAAAAAGCTGCACGAGGGAATCGGCGAAAAGATGTAGCGTTGTAGGAACCCGCAGCGTCGATAGGGCAATAATACTAAAAAGATAAAAATGTCCGAGGGAACGAAGGGGCAAATACTGGCTCGGACATCGAGTCCACCCTTCGAAAAGACTTTAGCGAGCCATTGCCAATGCTACGAACAGATAAAGAGAGAGAGAGAGAGAGAGGGAGAGAGAGAGAGAGAGAGAGAGAGAGAGAGAGAGAAGAAAGGGAAAAAGAAAGAATCACGTCCCTTGCCCGCCAACAAAAAAGCAGCCTCCGGGAGCGTCAAAGCTCGTGAGCTAAGGGCAAACACATTGAAATGTCAACGACACAAACTGGAAAGACACTAGAAATAGGGAAATAAATATACGAGATGTACAGATCGGAATAAACGAAAGGAGGGTAATGTTCCAAAACCACCGGGACCATTCGCGTTTACGTACTATATAAACGCAAAGACCCTTCTTTACTGTAACGATAGACATTTGTATCGAAAGAAATTGGCTCCAATTTGGACTACCGTTGTAGCTTCGGTACATTTTGCATGAAAATAATCCAGTTAGAATTTTAAAAAGATTTCAAAATGTCCAAGAAACGAGTCAACAATCTCTCGAATTTATTCACAATTTGATTCACTGATTCACCCCCATAAAAGCCTGAAAAATTTTTTAAATACTTCACTCTAATTGTAATCACCAGACCTATGTGGAAATTGTTACCAATAACCGTTTTGGAACCCCAAAAATTTAAAAATTGCTGGTTCCAAGTGAGTAACCAACCCCCAAACGTTTTTTTCCAAATTACTGCCACTAATTCACTCTCTTGGAATCCCAAAATATTATAAAATATTTTCACACTATCCTCGCAGCCGTAGTTCCAATCTTCACGGTCACGTTCAATCCCATTGGCCTGCTGGTCCATATTCGCACTAACGTGCATGGTCAAATTCGTGAAAACATATCTATAGACGTTAAGGGGCATGTAGGGTGGTGAACTGTCACTGTGAGTTGCGCTAATAATGGGCGGGAAGACCCTGTAAGGCAGTTGACCGTGACTAGATAAAAAATACTACCCCAGAGAGAGAGAGAGAGAGAGGGGGGAAGAGTGAGGCAGGAAGAGAAAGAGAAAAGATGAAAGTTAGTGGAACAGACCATATAAGAAAAAGCGACAGATATCGCTGTGGGATTCTCCGGTTCGGTGGCAAAAAGACCGGTGGTAACAAACTATCGGTTACTTTCCAACCCCCGATTCTCAGTGGGTCTCGGGGGGTAGTTTTGCACGGATTTTAGCATAGAAACGAAAACCTATACCGTATCCTCATGCTGCGTTGTCATGCTAATCGTATACGAGCCTACACCCACCGCATTGTCCATCTCCGGAGAAAGAGGAGTTTCATGGTGAATCTTATAGCCACTGATGCCTTATGGTCCCGATTCAGCGGTACTATGCTTATATATGACTTTTACTTCGTACGTAAGGTCCTGCTCGAAAAGGGCGTGCATATACCAGTTAGAGGGTGAGGGGTGGCGACGAAGTATGGAATAAGAGAGTTACCGTGATGCGCCACGAATGGTTAAAGGGTGCTGGCACGATAAAAAAAATAAAAAGACCTGGCTCTGGTCCTGTAAACAGTTGGGGGTTTATCGGGATCGTGGGGCAAAGGGGAAACGTTCCGAAAAATAGAAAATATTAGTGGAAGTTGATTGAAGGTGAATTTCTTAATAAAATTTAAAAAAAAATTTTAAAACACTATTTTAGAACTTAAATTACCTTCGGACATCTCCATTCACCCTGATGGTCCGTTTACCCATCCGCGAGAATGAAGATGAAAGAAAAATCCTCATTTTTATCGACCAAACATCAATTTCTGCAGCAACGTAAACCAGACCCTAACCCGAATAATTTCTGCAAACCGAACTCTTTTTCGCAGCTTTATAGTCTACGTGGACACCGAAGAAATTCGACTCGTGGTAGTCCCCTGGGTCTCCTGTCCATGGAATGTCACCCAAGAGTTTCTGTTCACATTTTTAGTATCCTTGGCTTGTATCTCACTCTCTCTCTCTCCCAATTTAGCACTTTTTGTTCACCCTATACATTGAAGCTCATGGAATATCCTACGGAAAAGAGTCTCCTCAGAGATCGCAAAGTTTTTCCGATAGAGAATTATAAAATCTTTGCCGAATTTTCCAACGTGGAATCTTCGTTTATCGTTTTATTGAAATATACCTAAAATTATTTGAAACGTTGATATGACAGTCTATTCGAGCCTCCAATTTTTTCCTTATTCAATAAACCTGCTTCTGGACATTTATATATATATTTTTTTTTTCGAATATGGGAAAAACTGAATTACGATTGGTATCGAGTTCGATGCACGATATAAGAGCGTTTCCAGGGCTGACCACCAGAAGCACCTCTGGCAGAGGATGCTTCGTCGATATAATAAAATAAACTGTCAGCTGCAGATCGGCATAAAAATGCTAAAAAGGATCGTCCCGATAGTCCATATTGCTCTCTTACGAACAAAAAACGATATACGTACACGCGAGCTATTGGAATAGGCTCTTTACTTGCTCTATTTTTTCTTTTTTTTCTTTTTCTTTCTTTTCTTATTTTTTTATTTCGAGTCCAGAAAAAGAGTGTACATACTTATATGTATACATGTATATAAATGGGCATAGACCGCCGCCGCCACGATGAACACAGCCAGCATCGAAGATCGGACTAGATTACTATCTCTCAATGTCTCTTTTAGATGGTAAATCATTGCCGAGACATTTAACCGTTATACGCCCGACCGAGAGAAAAAGAGAGAAATATCCATTGACGAAGTTCGAGCCGTAAATAGCCGTATCTCCATCCTACCAGGCCTCAAGGGTTGATCGATTTCCTCGGGGAAATATTATGCAATATTTATTAGCCATCGAATTGTAGAATAAATATATTTTTTTTGTCGAATATTTAGTATTTGCATAAGAATGCAGTAAATTCGACAACTGGATTCATTTGTGTCAACGTTAATTAAATTCTATTTAAAATTAAAAAAAAAAAACTATTTTCATCGTTTTGCATAGAAAATTAAATAATTGCAATATTTGTCGACGAAAATTAATTTTGCACCCAGAAAAAATTTCTATTTAGATCTACTAGGATCGTTTATTCGAATTTTATTAATTTGAATCAACAAAAATTTTATTCGTTTCAACTAGAAAGCTGTTATTAAGTCAAATAGATAATGCTATTTGGGTCCGTTTATTCGAGTACCCACGCTAAAGCTTCTTGCTCCGGCCATCACGTGGTGCAAAGCGTCGAGGCATTTCTCACATACGAATTACGCTCCAGATGCGCATAAATTGAGAGAACCAAAAACCAAACTAGTATTATTATTCTGACTGACTATGTCTAGGGAGACGAACGTGAAACTTTGTGCCCACCTAGGGTCGCAGACTCATATAAATATTATTAAATAATATCATAATTGAATATGATTTAATTAATAATATAAATAATAATACAAATATTATTTTTATTTCAAATTCATATTCGATCAATTTTTAAGATAAAAATATGTCCGATTTTAGTACATACATTAAATTTTTCGTTAATCAAGAATATAAAAATGTTGTAATAATAAAAAAAAGAATTTCTCACGTTTAAGGTAATCCTATCGCTTCAGGCTAATCATACCACTGCTCATACTTGAGACTTATATTAATTTATATTTTTGACATATGTGAAAAACATAATTTCTAATAACTGGAATTTTCCATGTGTAAACTTTTAATGAATGTTTGCATTGAATTAGAAAAATGAAAAAAAAAAAAAATAGTTATTGCAACGATTCACGTAGTATTCCTAGGTTTATATTTGGCAACATCGGTTCTATCTCCGTCTCTTTCTACTCGACCACGCGGGTTTAACCTCTTTTCCCTCGATCTGTGAAAACAATGTCAGTTGCGGAAAAAATAAAACATTGTATTCAGGGCGCGACTGGCACGAAGCGTGGAAAATATCGTCTGATTTCTCGAATTTTTGTCGACCTCATCTGAGCCGACGTATCTCTCGAGGTTTAAAGAATAAAATGAATGTTTAATTCACTAATTTTACTGTCATTTGATACTAACAATTAATACAAAACAAACAATGAAATACAACCACTAAAAAGTTCAAAAGTAGGGTTAAAAATGAAATATGTGAAATTTGAATGAGTGAGATGAAGTTAGGACTACAGTCAGCTGCTGTCTTGCTGCCACGTCTCTTTATCGTAGCAAGTGGTAGTAAATCCAATGCCGGAAGCTCAAATTAAACTTAATATTACATAAAAATTAGGCCGATAAGCGTAATTTCTTCTCGGAGGATTGGATTGCTACAAGTCTTAAGTACGTGAATCGGATTATTTTAAAGAATCTTATGGATTTCTACTAATATATACATTTTTGTATGCGACCGGAAATTGGGTTTTTGTATGTCGTCTCGGATTTCCTTCACGAAAACCACTCAATTTTAATAATTTTTTTCCCTGTAATTAGGTCGATAACCGACCCTGAAATTTTACAGTGACGATTATTAATATATTAAGTACAGCATAAAAAAAAAAAATATGAAAATCCTATGGACTGAGGCTTGGCGATAGGATTACTTTAATAGACCTCTATTTGGCCATGAGACAAGGAAAATAATTTATTTGATTCAACTAGATCCTAGTTGAATCGACTAGATATTTTTTCTGGATGTGCCCAATCATGCTGATGCTTTTATTGGATATGATTTATTGTTTCTTTGTCGTTTTTAAATTTTCATTTATTTAAAAAAGATCGTGGAGACAGCGCGTCGGGTTGAAAGGGCCAACACGATACTCGGGATCCTCGAGAGGGAGGAAGGCTCGTGATAACAATAATAATGATAACGATATCACGTGGGTATTTGAGGGTGGTTTTGTATCGCGAGTGGGCGGAGTCAGAGTGGCGCACTTCGCGACGACACCGAGCCAACTAAACGAATAGGTAGGGTTTAAATGTATATATGTATATTCCCATTACATAAGTACATCGAGATTACTATATATACATATATATATATATATATATATATATATATATATATATATATATATATTATATGTGTTATATAAACCTACATAGAGATAGGTGCGCGTACGGGTGGGATCGCGAAGAGCGACGGCGCGAAAACTCTACTAAGCTCTGTCTCTTTCGCTCTTTAACGAAGCCCTGGACACCATCAGGGTAAACCACCCCCTCGCTTCGGGATTCGGGGAATCCTCGAAGTGCACCGGCGTTTTCTTGTTTTTAATTGAGATTCAGCCAGAATATGAAAATTTTTATTTTCTTTCACAATTACCCCTTTTAATAGAAATTGTCAACGTTATTAGAATTTTCAATGTTGTTTTTTTACGATATCTATAAATTTGAATATATAAAGAAATTTGCTAAATGTGTGCTCGGTTAATTTTGTTTTTATACCGCATAATTTTTATGATTATGTACGAAATATTCGATTGGACATGAAATTTTGCTGGTCAGGTCGTAAAAACTTTGATATAACACGAATTTTTGAGATATTTTCATATACTTTTAACTGAGTCTAACGTGTTTCTAAAATTTTATATGTACATTTTTCAAATAACATTCTTTCAGGGTATTCTAATGTGTATGTATATAAATATATGAGGGAAGAGCAGAAGAGAAACAGGAGATGCAGCAGTAGCAAAACTGTAAACGACTAACGAGATCATTGCGGTAGATCGCACGCGCCTCTACGTTCGAGTAAGGGTGGGCGACGGAAGGGGGGTTAAACCGTTAACGATATCACTCGTCAATCAAGTTGATGACTGGTGACTGATGGGAAAATGACATTGAACGGTAGAAGAAAGGCTCGAGTCCTCAAGATCAGGGAAACCGAAACGAGAGGAATGAGAGGGTGAGAAACGGGAGGGACGCAAAGAGAGAAAGTGGAGAAAACGAAGCGGAACGAGTTACGTGGCGTAATACCGCGAAACCCGATAAAATCGTTCTTTAACGCGGAAAGGGAGAAGTTAACCGAGGGATGAAAAGGTATAAGAGAGAAGGGTGGCGAGGCATGCACATCAACGGAGAAAGGCCCGACGGTGACGCTTGCATGAACGACCGTGAATTAAATCGTCCGATGATGCCTTTTGCTATCTGATTCGACTATACCGAGAACAGGGAGGAAATAATGCTGAAATAAATATAAAAAAAAGTGTAGTTCGATGCTTTTTTGACAAATCCTTCGATACTGTGACATTTTATTTAACCGATTCGTGACATGTTTCGTATCGACAGATAATTTTTATATCGCACGTAGCGAGTTATCAAATTAACAACTGTTCTATTCTTTGCCAATTTAATTTCGAGTTTTCGTGTCGTTAGTCTGACGATAGAGAGCGAAATATTTACGAGGCTACTTTATCCTTCGGCTTTAAGAGTGATTTTTGTTCAATTTTCAACGTACCTTTTTATTCTCTCTTTCTCTCTCTTTTTCTCAGATATTTGCCACTGTATGTGTATAAATATATAAAAAACATAGATGTGTAGGCGAAAATTTTTCGTTTAAAGACAACGATACTTTATTTTAATTTATCTCGTTGTACGTAAACGAGAAAAACCGCAGTGAGAGTTTGCCCCGACACCCTGAAGCTGTTTGACTTAATTTTACGATGAGAGATCCTCCCAACGAGACCGAGAAAGAATGAAGGAGAGAGAAAGCAAACTGCGCTTTGGAAAGCTTGGGCTTTAAAAGAGAAATACTGGCGTATGTATGTGAGTATACGACTGTTGGAAAAAAAAGGATGTAAGTTTTATATTTCGGTTCGTAAAATATTATCGCGTACGCCTTTTTATTCAGCAGGAAAAAATGAGGAATATAAGTGAGAAAGAAAGAGAAACGAAGAGAGAACTGCGACTAGAAGAAGGAATAAGCTGCTCGACGGATAAAAATTATCCCTTCAAAGTCGCGAAGAAGCGCTATAAAAGTGTAGTTAAGCCAGCTCGAAATCGTGACTCCCTATCTGCACTCTTTCTCCTGTCTTTTCCTCTCCCTTTCTCTTATTTCTACCCTCATGAATTTTCGGAGAGAGCTCTTGTGGCGCAGAGATTCGCTCGACAGCCGGTAATAACTATAATTGGTAAATAATCCAAAGCATCAGTACTTTTCTCGCTCTCGGGCGATGAGAAAAAAAGACAGAAAAATAAAGTAGAGCAAAGGGGGAAACGAGTGAAATTGTCTTGATGAAATTCTGTTAAATGTAAGGAAAAGCTTCGGGGCGAGGAAAATCAGTAAAAAAGTGATATTAACTTTCATACATTCGTAATGATTCTTTTTTTTTTTTATTGAACATAAAACACTCTTCGTCAACTCAGCTATTTTATCTCGAACTTGCCGCAACTCAGTTTTCAAGCCCCAATGAAAAAATTACAAAAAAATCAGGATCATTTGCTAACCATCATCACCCATTCATTTTTTGAATGTTAATCATTTAAATAATTTTGAGAATTAGCGATGTAGAAGAAAATCGGAGCTTCGATCCAGATTGTCCGGGCTCTCGTATCACTCGTCTTAACGATGAGAAAAAATGTTCACTTGCATCCAAATATGAGTAAATAAATATATAGTATACGAATGATTGTGGTAAATTGAAAAATCGTTTGGTACCGCGAGAGATTATTCCGATCGAAGGAATCCGAAGAAAGGATAAAAGCGGAAGAAAACAAGTGAAAAAGTTGGGAAAGATGCGACCGCAAGAAAATATCCAAGTGGAAAGGAAGAAAAAGGGAAAACGGCCAGGTCCATTGCGCGATCAGTGTTTTCCGGATATCGAGACGACGAAGCGCGTGGGTGGGCGAGTGAAGCTTTTCTCGGGGATACTATGGTATAGACTATCAGACAGAAAAAGGGATTTCGTGAATCCTCGGAATTGAAAGAGAGCAGATCCAGCGGATAAAAAAGAAGAAGAAGAAGTAAGTATTCTTAGAGTGAGGAAGAAAATAGTGCCTAATAATCAAAAACATAAATCGATTAACAAATTTTATCATTTTTTCCCCCAGTGCGTATTTAACAATGCAAATTTCAAATAGACAGCGAAAATAGGCCGAAAATGGGACAAAATTCAAATGGCATGTGTGAAGAACCGAAACAACATGCATACATTCTCTTTTTTGCAACGTTTTTATTGGAGTTTTGGCTATTAAATTCAGTGGTTGAGGTTTCAAAAATATAAATATTTAAGGGAGATATGGGCGGGTAAAGAAGACCATGCACTGCTCTCTCATTGCCACGATTCCGAGTGGCCGGTTAAAGTTTTCGGCAATTCCCAAACGCCGTTCTCTTCAGGAGATGTTCCTCCATAGACTGAACCGAAAATTTTTGAAAAAAACAAAAAAATTACAAAAAGGGCGGCTAAAATTTGAAAAACATCGAAAAACGGATAATATTTGTTGTCAAATTTTAACTATCATTTTTTTAATTTTTATGTTTTTTCAACAAATTTTGGTTCAGTCTATGGAGGAACATCCCCTGAAGAGAACGGCGTTTGGGAATTGCCGAAAACTTCAACCTGCCATTCGGTATCGTGGCAATGAGGGAGCAGTGCATGGTCTTCTTTATCCGCCCATATCTCCCTTAAATATTTATATTTTTGAAACCTCAACCACTGAATTTAATATCCAAAACTCCAATAAAAAAGTTACAAAAAAGAAAATGTATATATGTTGTTTCACTTCTTCACACTGAGAAAAAAAATTTGTTCATCGAACAAATTCCATTTTGTTGAACGAAAAATTGGTAGACCCAACAATTTTTTTGTTGAATGGCAAATGATTTAGTTTATTCGACTAAATCATGAAAATTTCTTGTAGATGAATCAACTAAATCATCGGAGCCAAATAATCTTGTTCGATCGACTGGTACCATTCATTTGGTTACGCATACTTTTTAGTTGCTTTAATAAAATATTTGTTTGAATCTCAATTAACAAATTGACTAAACGGTAGTCGTTAGGACGAATAAATGAATTAGTTTATTTGGATGATATTTTGGTGCATTAACATTAATTTGTTTGGCTGCACTAAATTTTTGTTGGTTCGACCAATAACTTGTTTCAGCATTCACAAATTATTTTGTCTTATCACAAAAATATTTTGTTACCCGTATTGAACTAAATATTTTGGTTGAGAGAAACGAAATTTGTTTCAGTCAACAAAATTTTTTTCTCAGTGCACAAATGCTATTTGAATTTTATCCCATTTTCGGCCTATTTTCACTGCCGAGTCCCCTTAACAAAAATTGATTCAAATTATGACAGAAACTGAAACCGTAAATAAACAATTGAAGATAAATAATAATAATTATCTAAATCAAGAGCCGCGGTAGCGGCTCGACGCCAAGTATTTAAAAAAAAAGCCAGCGCGAGCCCTGCCGCACTCTTATATACTTGAATATGATGGTTTTCGAGCTCTTCTTTTTTTTCAAACCGCTCTCACGAAGGAACGGATTGAGTAAAAAATCTGAAACTAGAGGACCATTTTTTATTATTTTTATCTCGACCACCCAATCCCGAGATATGATAACTTTGTGCATTAAAATCGAATCTTTCGGGACATTTAGTTTCTTGGAGTCAGAAAAGCGTATGTCGCGTTTGTTTACGTTTGGACATACGTCCTTTGCGAGACTGGTAGACATTTGTCCACCCTGTAGTTAAATTATACAATTGATGTATTCTGCGATGAATGATCTTTTGCCTGATACATCGAGAAACTAGCAAGGAATATTTAGTCCTTTGAATATACATATGTATTGGAATTGAAGGGTCGGAGGGTCCCATATCAGAGAAAGAGAATTTACTCGAGCAATTTGTAAGATTTGTAGGCTATCAACTGATTGCCAATAATTTCTCATACGGTTCGTCCACTTCGCCACTAAATCTGCTCACAATTTTTATTGTTTTCAATGTTCTGCAGTAAAATAATTTCGTTTACTCCCCATAAATTAGGAAAGGTCTTAAATAACGATTAAACCATGGTGTCCAAAAATGTAGAAATTCATTTAGAACGAAATGAAGAATTATATCGTGTACATTCGAGAATTCGAGTCACGTTCAATTACGTGCAATTTCGATTTGCGATTATAACGAAAAATCGATCCTTTCGAGAGTCTAATACGAAGAAACGAAATCATCTCGAGCCACCCTCTTGTAGCTCGAGGGGGTCAGGAAACTCCACTATTCCACGCGTCCAGCTTACTAAATATTTCCCATTTCCTCGATCTTCTAGCAGGACCAATGTGATTTCTCTGGACCCCAATAATTTTGGTAATTCTCGTTCTTCTTTGACAGAATCAAAATTATGACTAATATACGAAAAATTGAATGTTTGTTTGCATGTTTATTCATGGATTTGTGGCAGGGAATCCAAGTGAAATGGAGGCTGAAAATTTTAGTGAAAACAGGCAAACTTGGGGTGAAAAAAAGAGATATTTATAAGGGATGGTCATTGTCTCGATTACGAGCATCACCCACACACATACACGTGTGTAAGTGTGTGTGCAGGGTTTAATCTGATTACCGAGACTATCGATCCCATTGGTTAACGAGCGGATTGACCGAGCAGCAGACTGGGTCAGGGTGATGACTCTCTTCGGGGGAGGAATAGTCTCCGCAGTCATCCGCAAAATCGTAGAGCTAGTCACGTTTAAAGTGATCCAAAAAAGGGGAAATTTTATCGCATTGACGAGTCACGAAATTGTATTCTGGTAACCAATTAAAAATTGATTTTTTTGTCTCCCGGTTCATCCTCAACCTCGAATATTAATATAGAGAAAAACAAACTGCAGTTTACGTTATTCGGATGTAATAATAATGCACAATTAATTAAATTAATTTATTACTTTACAAAACGAAACTTCAATGAAAATATTAACAGCAAATCGATCTTTCCGATCATAAGATGTCGATTTTTCAACGATTTGATTATCAAACCTTCGATTCACTATTTTTTGCATCATCTCGACTGAAAATCGACAATTAATTCCGATTTTAAGTTCCTTTCGATAGAAAAAATCTTTTCCAAGATCGGTAAGATAAAGGAAGAAGAAAAATTGCTGAGCCATTAACACATCGGTTATCGACCTTAGTCAAAGCTTTACGAATCGATCGACCCTGATGCGTCTGGGTCAGGGTGGCCTTGTGCCCCTCCTCAGGTTCTCTCTTTCTTTCTCTCTTCACTTCGGCATCTTCGTCGACGTAGCACACTTCTCTGTCAACCCCTTTTTCGAGCGCTTACGTACGTTTTCGTTCATCGTCGATGAATGTACACGGAGTCTGCGTGTGCGATTTTACCTGTTTGTCCGTATTCCATATGTACATATATGTACAGGGTGGGTCAACTGTAACCACGTTCGTGATCACAGAACACTCAAACGATCATTAAAAAATGTATTTTTAAAACGGAGCTCGCCTGATCCTCGAAATATTAAAATTCTCAATTTGCTCTATTTTTCTTAATCTCGTATTTGCAAAATTAACACGAATATTAAATAATGATTGGCTACCAAATAAAGAAATGAAAAAAAGAAAATATTATTCAATACACGCGATAAAAATGATAAATAATAATTACTGATTTAATAAAAATAAACAAAATACGCCATAGAAATTAGTTGAAGGGGAAATAATTATTTTTATTAGTTTGCACTGAGAAAATGATTTGAAAAGATTGCTCGTTGAAAAGATGTTTCTTTAAAAGGTAATTCGGTAGAGTTTGGCCGAGTTCAAATGTAGCCCATTTTTCAAATTAGTAAATGGACGATTAAATTACAAAATCGATTTTTAAAATCATTTGCATTGAAAATAAAATTTATCAAATCGCGTATACTCTTATAAATCAGCTAAATGACAATTAAAATTTAATAAGATCTTGGCCCGACTCATGTAGTAACAGATCCGTAGATTGGTGAGAATGTAAACATAATTTCGAAAATATTGCCGCACGATGAATTGATTACGAGCTCCTTTGGCCAGTTGTATTAAAGAAAAACAACTGGATCAACGTAAACGTTCATTCGAAGCTCTAGAAACATGCAATGAGTAGAAAAAACTTGGAAATGAAGCAGCTGGTGGCTAAGAAAGGCACTCGTCTCATTGACATTTCGTACCGGCGGGCATAAGTGAGCCGCCATCTTTATTGTTTGACTTCCGAGAGAGATAGAAGCCCGAATCAAGCCGACAGAATTTTGCTATGTGTGTAATTTTATTCGCGTTTCCTCAATAATTATACGGTGAATCAAATTCAATTTTTCCTAGGAGATGCTTCACATATCATAGATTGGAGCAATAAGTTTTTTTTCGTGGGTTGCACGACAAATTTTTGAGTATTCTCGAACTGAAAGTTCTAGCATATGCTATCGTCTGCGTTCTCCTACGGTCGCAATGTATTTTTCAAAGCTAATATCTAAAAAACTACACGGCAAAAAGAGTTTAACCCTAGCTACACACTACGGGGTCCAATGGACTGCCAATACATGTTTACCTTTTTTTCACTACACGCCTTTTCATAAACATTATAACTTTTTATCAAACGACTTTTGGGCTTTACTGATTGCTTCTCCGGATTGGTCGGAGTCTGGCGTTTCAATTTCACTACAATTAAGCCTTAATAGACGCATTTGTTACAATGTTACAGAGCAATAAAAGTCGTCGGTCCAATAGACCGATAGTGTGTAGCTAGGGTTGAATTTCACCAACACGTAAAAAAAATTATCTTCTATCGATTCCATGCAAAAAATATATGATCACACGTGGACCCCAACTCTACCGAACTACCTTGATAGATCGTCAGATAATGATTGTCGAAACTTGACGACTTTTTTCGACTCTCTTTGTTGCGGACACCCTGTATACGAGTCCGTACGTAGATATGGAAGTGCATTGGAGGTTAGACATGGAGAGGTTTGGTCCGGAGCTTTACTAGCATAGTATAGAGAGTAGGATACGAATGTAACCTTCGTGCCACGTCATCAGTCGGAAAACCGGGGGTGGAGAAGAGAGAGAGAGAGAAAGAGAGAGAGGGTGAAGCAGGGGTTGCAAGGACGCGGGTGGTTTTCGACGGCGAACCTTCGTCGTCATCAGAAGTGAAAGATGCTGGCGTCGTGGAATCTTCCCTTTCTCCGAGCGCGAGCCTCGTCACCGTTCGAATCCACAGTGAGAGTAAACGTGACGTCACATGACACAGGAAAACGTAACAGTGGGTTAAAGCTCTGGAACGAGAAAAATCGAAACGACGATCAAATTTCATGGAGGATTGATTCTTTTGAATTATTTTCATTTTTTCGGTTACATCGTGTCAGAAACTAAAAATATTAACGTAAGAATTTATGGAATCACGAGGATAAATTTAGAGAATCATTTTTCTTTGATTGACATATGTTATTTGATTGTTTTTTTCGTGTCTGAATTGATAAAACATGTGAAGAAACGAAATATTATTGAATTTAATTAAATAGACATTTTCTTTAAATAATTATCATGTGAAAATGAATATAATATTTTCTTTTTTAATTCCGATGATACCCGAGACACTTTCATGTACGTAATCAATGTATCGAAGCCATAACATCGATTAAATTTATGCATTATGAGAGAAGAACTCTATTCAAATATATTATTGAACCACCCATCGTGATTTCAAAATACCCAAGTGATAAGAGTTTTAAATAAACCCTACGTTAGTAACAAAACTCCAAATGTTTCCTACTGGTTTGACATTGCGTTGGAAATAATCGCGGAGAACAGGCTATAATTATATTTTATTAGCAAATCATTTTTAACATCCCTTTCATACATAATTTTGAAAAATTAGAAGATACAAAGAAATAAAATAATTCTGTTTTTGATAGAAAAAGTCATGATGTAAAAGAAATATATGTCAAAATGGGTAAGCAATGATTGTTAAAAATAGTGTTATGTTTCTCTCTGCTATCCTATCAAATAACTGGACACTTTATATGAACGACGATTACCGAGATAATTGTATCGAGTAGTTGATTTATCTCCTCGAAATACTGTTACATTATACGCAGTTGTTTATTAAAAATGAGAACAATAGCGTGACTTTGATACTATGTATACTCGAGTTAACGCATGCGATATTCTCTCTCTCTCTCTCTCTCTCTCTCTCTCTCTCTCTCTCTCTCTCTCTTTTCCCCTTTCTTTTCAACAACAACAACTCGTATCATTCGTTAATTCTTCACCACGAGACATTACAGACGAAACAAACACGTGTCGTGGTACAAAGAACACTATCGTGATTCTAGGACCTCCGTGAAAGGATTGAGGCCATCTCGGTGGCTACTGAAACAAATAGTAGACAAATATTAAACAAAAGAGATTAAAATTTAAAAGCTTCGTGTATCAAACAATACAACGATTATTATCGCGAAGAGAAAATAATTCAACGGTTCTTATGTAATGAAAGAAATTTAAAATCAATTGGCAAGCAATTATTTCGTGCTCGGACGTCTAATTATTGTTTTTAACGAAATTTGTCGTCAAATTAAAAAAAAAATGTTTTAACAAATGGCAAAAATATTAATAATAAACGTTAACCAAGATTTTATTTAAAACTTTCGTCATTTTCGACTTGTGCTCCACCACAATCGTAACGAAATTCCTTCCTAAATTTAAATTTGATTTACGAACAATTAAATTCCAAACCAATCGATTTACGTCACAAAAGACTTTTTTATTTGTTCTTCTTTGAAAAACCCTCGGGGCTCGCAGAAAAAAAAACTACAATACGTGCGAGAGGTTGTGCAGAAGCGGAAGTGCGGAAGGGTGACCGAGAGTCCCTGTCGAAGTAGCAGATAGAGATAGGCCACGTTACCGTCGCGACTTGACAATAAACCAAGCGTCTCTCGATCGACTCATCTCTTCGGCCTCGTAGCCGAGACTACTTCCTTTTCTCGTCATATACATTTCTCGTTTCATTTCACGCTTAACCCCGAACATCTCCCCCGCAGATTTCTGCATTTCGAAACCAGTAAATAATAAAAAATTGTTTTGTCTTTTGTTTTTTACTCTGACTAAAGAACCACGAACCGAATGGGCTGAAAAAATAGAGAATTTTTGGCATGTTGAAAACAGGCAAATGACTAATGAAAATTTGCTATTTCGCAACGATTTTATTACAAGAATTTCAACCACTCAACACTAAGAAATAATAACGAGCAATAATAAGAACGATAATTATTCTTCACCGGAAACAATTTGCCATATTAAAAAAAAAAAATCCAAATAGAACTATCATAAATTCCATTCATGAAGCTTCAAAATCGTATTTAAAAAATCACTCCATAGATTCGCATGGAATATAAAAAAGTTTGGAGAATGTTTCTTTAGCGATGAAATAAAAACAACGAAAACCAAAAATAATAAGAAAAAGGTCAGTGAACCAGGATGAAAGTCCGGAAAAAAATTGGACTTACGATGGGAAAAAAAAAGATAAGACGCGAGACCTGTTGGTGCGACGGTGAGAGAAACGATCAGTCACGATGTCGTTTCGGTAATCTGTGAGTGTGAACTTTGTTTTTTTTTCTCACTCGCTCCCTCCCGGTATGTTTGACATAGTTCGAGGCGAGGGTTCGCCTCGTCGCGTCTACTGGTTGGGGTCTCGAAGACAGGCCTCCTCCATTGTCAAGCAACCCCCCTCTGCGTGATGCGAACAAAGTCGCTTAAATCCTCGTTACCGCTTTATCCACCTACAATATGTACACTCGTGTATATATACATTTGTATCGTTCTGCAATATAATAGTCGAGAATAAAGTCAACTAGATCGAGGGGAAATCCGCTCACTGGATTTCCTTGATTTAATATCTGGACAATTTGGCCACCGATTAATGAAATCTCGTTTACGGTTCAATCAAATAATCTCTGCTCTTCATAAAAAAAAGGATCGATTCCATTGATTTCGGATCTGGTTGATTTAAATGCAATTTACGAAAAGCAATGGGACTCAAAAACATGCAACCATTTGGAAAAATGTCTCACTCGATCTTACTCTTCGGTCGGAAAGTCAATTTTGTTAACGTCATTACCCAAAAAATTAAGTAAATACAGTTACAAATTTTTCAAAAAATCAGCTGCTCTTTGAACGTCGAACTAAATTCTCACCTGCCAGGCCAGAATTCCTTCGGACACGATTTCCGGGAAGCCAAAAACCCAAAATCTCGAACGATCGTAATACAGCCGCGAATGACATGCAGATGAGAAGTGACTTCAAAAAGATTTTAGTAATAATGATAGAAAATGAGAGCAAAAACATGCAAGAAATAAACGATCGATTAAAGGGGGACCTCGGTAAAATTTCCAAATCGTCGAGGTCTTTCCCGATTATGCTAAATCTTTGGGTGAGTGTTTCTACTATCCAAAAACCAAGAAATAACTCTAAGAACCGTCTTGCCGAACTGTATCTCCGGTCCAGAACGAGAAAACACGAAAAAATGATTGAATTTCCAAGGTTTTTGTCGTTGACAATCGTAATTTTTTTAAACACATTTTGGTAGGTATTATGAACAAAAATAAGTATGGATTTTATCATCCAATCATTTTTTGCAGAATTACAATCTTTTTTTCGTTTATTTGAACATTTTTTTTGTTTCAAATCTAATATTCTACAGTTCATTAACTACTTTTATAGTCAATTGAATGATTTTCAGTTTGATTAATTCTTATCATTGTTTTTAAATATTTATTTACAAATTTGAACCACTTCAAAACTAATATCGTTTGTCACTATTCTCATACTACAGATCTCGTTGTTAAAATCAATAATATTTAATATTAACTTTCGTATAAGTTATTCGTCACGTGACAATCTCGTAATATTAATATTCAATTGGATTTTTTCGATTTACAGACATAGAAATTGATTTTTCGGAAGTTGGTAATGATTTTTTTCGGTATTAGATTTAAAAACATAATTAGTATAAAGATCGACGAAAAAAATTGTAATTGTACGTAAAATGGTTGGATGATAAAACGGATACTTATTTTTGTTCATAATACTTGCAGAAATTTGTGAAAAAATCTGCGATAGTCAACGAGGAAAACCTTGAATGATTTTTTTGTATTTTCTCATTCTGAACCGGAAATACGGTTTGGCGAAGCGGTTCTTGCAGTTATTTATTAGTTTTAAAACAGTAGAAACATTCACCTGAAGTTTTAGGATATTCGGAAAAGACCTCAACGACTTGAAAATTTCACCCTTAATGAAGTTTATATCGAAAAATGCAGAACCTCGTACATAAATATAAATGCAAAAATTTTTTTTTTATTAACAATAAATAGAATATAAAGAATGATGCAAAAAAAAAGAATTGAAGAAGAGCAGCCTCGTCGAAATTTGTTGCTGCATTTATATACATATATATTTTGAGAGAATTTAACCCCACGGAGAAATTTTCACAGTATGCGAACTGTTCTCTGTCCTGCTTTCTCTCTCTCTCTCTCTCTCTCTCTCTCTCTCTCTCTCTCTCTCTCTCTCTCTCTCTCTTTCTCGGTTTGAGGCGAGCGGCGGTGATACGGAATGCTGAGCTTGCAAGTTGCACACGGTGAAATTCTACGCGCTGAATATCGTTTCGCTGTGCTAACCGGAACTTTCTGTTCCGAGCAGCCGCCTCCCGTTACATTCGCACTCGTTGCTTCGCTTCTCTCTTCTTTCGCCAATTCCACCATATTTTTCCTTTTTTTCCATTTTTTAAAAATGTTTTTTTGTCTACTTACAAAGTCGATCGACGATTCTGTAAAAATGAACTTTTTTCTGCGTCGGGAAAAGGGAGAGAAAAAATGTTAATACGATTTAACGATGATGTGTATCCGAAACTGTCGATCACGACGATTTATTATAATAATAAGTATAATCATTTTATTTACACATATATAACGGGAATTAAAACTTCTTTGGGCCGTGTCTCGCGTTCTCCTTGATTTCTTCTTCTTATCATCTCTACACGAGAGTTTTTATGGCTGGAGTTTTTGTTTTTGTTTTTTGTTTTTTTTTCTCGCTAATATTCAACGTGGACACGACTAAAACAATAATATTATAATATGTGTAGGTACTTTATGTAGGAATAACGAAGCCGTTTCTTAATAATTATGATAAAAATAATCTTTACGAACAATCGTAACAATGAAAATTCCTAAAAAATAATAAACAAACTAAAATATGTCTTCCCAACGAAATTGTTTTTCATCTATTATATAATACAATTAAATTTGGTAAATCAACAATTTTTGTGCCTCCATTAGAATTTCGACTATTCCTAAAATGATTTTTCGTTCATCATCAATTTGTTTTTATATTTCGCAAATTAGGAAAAAATATTAATACGAACCCACAACATGAGAAAGAGAAGGATTATGCTTAATTCTAAGTTTCGTTTGCGCTACGACAATATTACTGAACATCCCCCCGCCCCCATCCCGTTTTACTCGCTCTGTAAACGATAAAATACCCTTTCGTTTCTTTTGTTCTCTCATTTTCGGCTACTCGGAACGAAAAATCGCCCAACTCGATTGCCCAGCCTTAATCGTATATATTCGTTATTACACCTATAGATGCTTTTTGTGTTTATTCTTTTATTCTGTTTTTCTCTTCGTTTACTCCTAGAGTAATGTTTGTATTTTCAATTTAGCCTAGTGATACTTGAGATCTTTGCCACGATTTTTCGCGAAAGGAGCGAGAGAAACATTCCCAATTTTTGAGGATTTTTGCATGCAAACAATCGAAAAATAAAAATGATCGATCGCTTATGGAATGACAGGAAATAGATTAAAAAGTTATTCAGAAATTACTATTTTAAGGTAGTTCCCCCACAGGATCGTTGAATTAAGAAATGGTTGAAATTTGGCATACGTGTTATTTAATACGTTATTCAAAAATCTGTGCAATTTTAACAAGTTTTACCATCCCGAACCCGAGATATTTATACTTGAAGTGGGCTCGATTAACACGTAACATATGGGCCATGCATGGGCAAACAGTACGTTATTAATTCTACCGTCAGAACTAAAATCAAGACGTTGGTGAAAAACGAGGAGGAGCAAGAGCAGGATGTCACGAATGTTGTGAAAAAATATCAAGATGATTTACCATCTAGTTTAAAAGATATCACCTCGAGAAGTACTACGGTTTTGGCCTTATATGACATATTCTACAAACAAACGAGCGCGAGCGCGAAAGATGTAACCTTTTTTGTGTATTGGAGCATAGCCCGGACAGTTCCGGCAAAAAGTTTACTCGCAATGTCAGATCAAAAACACTTATAGAATAAATTTTACGACAGTAGATGATATCTGTCGTATTATCTATTGGTACCGAGTCAATATTGTGTGTTTTTTAAATTTATTTACTACGAATTATCAACCCTTTGCACACTGTAACGCACACACGGTATGTAACTTTTGGTTGAGGTTGTGGCAGGGGAACTACCTTAAATGAATAAAATTAAGTTTGATTTTGAAAACTTGAATAAAAACATAAGTCAATTGAAGAAATTCAATTAATTCGAATAAAATAACTCAGTTGAATATTTTTTAAAAATCTGGAAAAGATTTATGTCAATAAACGAATGAAAAATAGATAAAAAATCGTTGTCTCCCGCTCACAAATGATCTCCACCCTCGAGACCCTTTTAAATATCTACACTTGGAATAATTGCACCACATTGTTCGTTGAGAACGAATCGATCAATTGGCGATATGAATCTCCAGAATATTTCGAAACTCGCACCACCATAATTGCACAAATATTACACTTTTACATTCGTTACTTACCCGGCCGTCGATCGAACAACCGTATACAAGAGAAACGATGAAAAACCGCGGTTACGACGTCAATTTTAGTGTTTTTTTAAACCGAACGCGAAAATTTCGAGATCTTTTATATTTTCCTCAAGTCCAGCAAGCACCACCCCGACGCTGTCTTTGTCACAGATAAACTTCGGGACTCGCGGGGGCCGGTTGATGCTGTTGATGACCTTGGGGATGACCTTGCTGTGCTTGTTGATGAGTCGAAGAGGGATGTTGAGATTGGGATTGTTGTTGCTGTTGTTGTGGCTGCTGCTGCTGCTGTGATGAGGGTGGATTTGGTGCTTGATGACTACCCGAATGACCATTATGATGATGACCTTGTCTGACCCTCAATATTTCGCATCTTTGCTTGTAAAGATCGCGCTCCTGTTGGACACGTGACAATTCGAACTTCGTACGTTGCAATTCCGTCTGAAGATTACGATTTGTCGTCTCGAGATCTTGGCGCTGTTGCAAACGCTTGCTACGACAATTTTGAGCGTAGCCACGATTCTTCAAGGTCCGTCGCTTCTGCTTCAGTCGCGAAACCTTCATCACACAAATCACAACTTTATACGACCAGGAGGCATTTTGTATTTATTATTTTTTTATTTTTTCTTTCCGCCCTTACGATCAGTGGCGAGTCTCAAATATCTGACAAAAGTACAAAAATCGTTGAACCAACATTCTCCGATTATAACTGATAATTGAAAAATCAACATTTCAGAGGGTGATAAACGAGAAACACTCAATGACGACTCGAAAAAAATGTTAATCAGTATGTTTTTTGAGTACAATGTACATTTTCAAACACTTGCCCAATTTCTCATACTTTTCCTACAAAAAAATATTATAAATAATTGTCATTAATAATTAAATACATCAATCAATCCATGGTGAGGTTTTCCGAATGCATATGGTACAAAAATAACTTCCATCATTTCAATAACATAAAAAAAACCTAAACTCCGTATTTCTCGTTTTGGTAAAAAAAAAATCTCTTTCGATACACGCAAACTCAGTAAAAATAAAACTGAAGATAGTACCACAAGTGAATTATCTTCTTAATCGTCTCGAATGATATTTGTCGAAAAAACAAAATTACTTTACCACTGATCGATTAGGGCTGAACGAACAAGAAAAAAACTAAAATGAAAATTAAAAAAAGTAAAAATGCGCCAAGTAAGAAAGAAAAGAGAGAGAGAGAGAGAGAGAGAGAGAGAGAGAGAGAGAGAGAGAGTAAAAGAAATGAGAGACCTCACTCACCTCTTCCCGCGGGCAACCGTGTAGACGTTTGTTGAGCTCGCGCACGGAAAGTGACATTAGTATTTCGTCGCTCATGAGTTCCTCCTGGGCTTTGGAATTGTCACCGCAGCTCGAGTAATGTCCGCTGCTCGAGCGATGAACAGGACTTGGTCCTGCACCGCAAGAGCTCACGGAACACACGCTCATAGGTCTGCATGGTTGTGACAATGATGGACGAAACGGACGACAGTATTGTATACTGTCATCCATCCCTGACATCATACCAGCGGCGCCCGCGGGAATTCCACCGGGACTTGGTCCGCCGCCTCCACCACCCCCGCCGCCGCCATCATAATCCAAATGACCCGACATCGTTATGTAACCACCTGAAAAATATCCGTCGTCCACCTCTACACCCCCGCAAATATTCACCAATCACTCGGTTAAAAAAAATCAAGAAACATTCGCGTGCATTTTTCTTTTATTTTTCAAAATAATCATAAATCTTTGAGATCTCATCGTACCATTGGATTTACCATTTATCGACGCAGTTAAAAAAAAAGCAGTACTGCAACTGCCTTCTTTACAACTGTATTCTTAAATAATTGCATGGTGAAATAACTGTATTCTGATACATCATCATTCTTACACAGAAATAAAGGATTCGTAGATTCAAAAGGAACTGAATTAAACCAAACCAATATTACGATAACGTGTGGCGAAACAAATATGACATTAATTTAAGGGGCCAGTCCACTTTGAAAATTTCAAAAAATCGATTTTTTTTACTGTTTTCGAAAGTACATACATTCAGGAATATTGTGTCAAAATTTTATGAAAATCCGAACTCTCTAAGTGTTTTTTTTTTTTTACCTGAACGTCAGGACCTCATTTCGTCTACCTGAGCGTATAGCGCGCTCAAACGCATTTTTCTCGAAACAACGTTTTCAAAATCTAGCTCCATCGTATCTCTATAACTAATAAACCGATTCTCTTGAAATTTGAACCACATATTGTAAATATTATTCGCAACAAGATGACCCTCGATGGTTTTGAAATTTTGATTTTTACTCTTTTTTTGTGAAAAACTGCGAAAAAACGCTTTTTTTTTTTACTTTTTTCGTTTTTCATCTGCCATTTTTTTATTTTTTGATAAAATTTTATATCCGAGGGTCATTTTGTAGCTGGTGTCATACTGAATCTAATGGACTTTGATTTTTTGGTTTCAGATAAGCCGTTGCCGAGTTGTGATGGAGCTACCTAGCCCACCTATTTTTGAGGTTACGTTAAACTATAGTTTTTGTACTTAAAAATGAATAAAAATGAAAAAAAAAATTTTTTTTATGTATTTCAAGACTTTATTTATCAAGCCCAACAACTTTTATATTCATATCTTTTATAAAATCCTCAAAAAAAATCGAGAAAATAGCCTTTTTTTCGTGGCTCTAAAGTGGACTGGTCCCTTAACTCACGAATTAAATTAATTTGAATGGGTGAAAAAAATATTTTCGTATCCAGATACAATTGACCATACTATATATGGGATTTGAGTTAATAACATATTAAGTCTATTCAATCATAAGGAAATTCAAATCTACTATATATATGCATCACCAAAAAAAAATTACTGTATCAAATGTACCATCTATCCTAGTTGGTTTAACTAGGATCTGGTTGAAACGAATTGTGCGTGGCTTACTGCTTACGAGAATTCTATTTATATTTATAAGAATTTTTGTCTATTCAAATAATTTATTTGTGACGTCAAATTTTCATTTTGATTCACAAATAGTCAATCGAATCTCAAATGAACCAAAATAGCACATTCAAAAATTTTCCAACATATAATCGGATAGACAAATTAAATATTTATCATGATCCTACCACCTATAGTAGGTAAAAATATTCAATATCGACTTTTTAAACAGAAGCAGTCAGTATACGAAAGTCGCATTAATTTCTGTAATTAATATACGTCCGGAGCGCGTTTTATATGCGAGAAAGGCCTCAACGCTTTGCGCTACACTGTGGCCGGACCGAGAAACTTTCACACTCGAAATTTAGTTAGAACAACCAAATCTTGAGTATCGATTGTTTACTAAACGTGCAGAGTGAACAAAAGGTGGCTAAATCTGGTTTTGATATCAACAAAATATTGTAGTCAATTAAAAGCACTGTGGTATTTATACAATTTTATATCGGTTAAATAAAAAATAGGGCGACGTGATCAGTCCAATTCACATGTTTGGTCATTTTAAGTTGTGCCACGCTCATAGTCGTAATATTTTCCGTTAAATCAGTACAAAATATGGATTCATTTAACAAAGCACTTCGGCTAAATAAAAAAAAAATGTACTTAATATTCTTCAGATTTAGTTTGATCTGACAAACATCAAGTGTGAAAAATGTTTAATCTGTGGTCGAACGTGGTCACTTGATTTTACTAAACCCTTTATTCAGCGCAACGCAATATATATTTCAATTCAACAAAATATATCGGTACATCGTTTGCCACCTGCATAGTATATTGCAAAAAAATATTTGATTGTCTGAATCGAAATGTAGTTGCATGTATATTGCAAAAACCTGCATAGTATATTGCAAAAAAATATTTGATTGTCTGAATCAAAATGTAGTTGTATTGAACAAATATTAGGTAATTCGTGGTAAAAAAATTATCCAGTTAAAATAACTAGACCGATTCCATTAAATCAAAAACCGTGCCTTAAATTCAAACTAATTTCGGTCAATTTTAACAAATTTTCGGTGATTGCAAATATATATAATATATAATGCTATAGGCAAATATCTTCATTCTGCTAGATCTATATTCCGATACATCTGTATTCTCAATTCATGTAGAAAAATCTGTATTCTGATACATCTGTATTCTTTTACCACTCTCTTCTGATTCATCTCTATTCTTTACTCTAGACCCCTCCCATCTTAACCCCGATCTTACCCATCTTAACCCTAGACCCCTACAACGGGGTCGAAAACGACCCCATTTTTTAAATAAAAAGCTTTTTTTTCATTTCTCTAAAACTTTATTTCGTTTTATAGAGTTTTTATCATCAAATGTTCACCAAATGTGACTTTATCGTATACTATTCTCTTCGTTATTGAAAAATGAAGAGAATAGTGTATAATTAAATCTTATTATTGCATGCGAGAAACTTTTTATGCTAAAGAGAAGATTGGGGTCGTTTTCGACCCCGTTATAGGGTTTACGTTCGGAAAAATAGATTGTGGGGGTCTAGGGTTAATTCATGAAAAAAAAATCATCATTCTGATACATCTGTATTCTTAATTCATGGAAAAAATCTTTATTTTCATATAACTGCATTCCTTTACATCTGCATTCGGATAAAATTCTATTCTGCTACAACTTCCTTCTCTTAAAACAATATATATATATATCTATATTATAGAGCTCACTTCTACTATCAATTGTTTTAAAAGAAGGAAGTTGTAGCAGAATAGATTTGTATCCGAATGCAGATGTATCAGAATAAAGATTTTTTGCATGAATTAACGTATTACTATCACAAAGTTACTTTATTTAGGATTCTTTAATAATTTTGTATGAATATTCTTGACACCAAAACTAACAACTTTCTCCTATGAAGAAAAATTTGCTGACGTCAAGAATTTGAGATATTCAATTTCCAATTTTTAACTTTTCCCATCTAAACGCGTGTAAATTCAAATCGCGTATCGTTTATGAGTTGCAAAAAAATGTGTTTAGGATTTTTCTTTAAAAATTTCGGCTCATGGCCTTTCTGGCTATCTGCAACAAAAATCTTAAATACATTTTTTTCTGCAACTCGATTTTTACAACTTTTTAACGAAATGTGACTTTAATTTACACGCATTTAGATGGAGAAAATAAAAAATTGCAAATTAAATATCTCAAATTCTAAACGTCAGAAAATTTTCCTTCATAGGAGAAAACTGTTAGTTTTGGTGCCAAGAACGTTTATGCAAAATTTTGCAAGGACCCTAAATGAAGTCGTTTTGTGATAGTAATACCTTAAGAATATAGATGTATCAGAATGAAGATTTTTTTTCATGAATTAAAAATAGAGATGAATGAGAAGAGAGTTGTAAAAGAATACAGATGGATCAGAATACAGATTTTCTTCCATCAATTAAGAATATAAATGTATGAGAATGAAAATATTTGTTTACAGAATAGTGATATTTAAAAATGAAGATGTATCAGAATACAGTTCTTTCACCATGCAGATATTTAAGAATACAGCTGTGAAGAAGGTAGTTGTAGTACTGCCATTCGAAAAAAGATCGAAATTACGAAGAAATAATACTCAATTCATAGTCAATTTATTTCACAGCAAGCTACATCAATGTTTTCAATATTAATCCTGGAATGCCACACTAGGATGAAACGTTACCCCACGAAAATATTGATCGTCCAGTTATTTTTATATTTTATCAAACCCTTTATTCGTTTACATAAGTTTTCATTAATAAATGTTCACCGAATGTGACTTTATCACACACTAGTCTCTTCTTTATTGAATAACGAAAATAATTGTGTATAGTCGAACCTTGTTATCGCCTACGAGAAACATTTAATGGTAAAGAAACAGTTCTGCTAATTATTTACCTCGATGTAGAGTTCGAAGGCAAACAAATTTATAATGTTATAACCGAGAAAGTATTGACGCACGAATTTCCAATCATGTTTAGATGCCATCCAATGTCCGTTTTGTTAAACCTATTTTCTTAATTGTTAAACTTCAGTCGTAGTTACTCATAAAAGCACTCATAAAAATAATGATTAACTTCGTTATCACGACGGAAAACCATCGATAAAAAATATGCAAGAAAACTGGAACGATTCTCGAAAACAATTCCTCATCGTTGTCATAACTTGTCATCATTTCCAAATCGATTTCGTGGCCCGTTATATGCCTTAGTAGCTGAAAATTCCCCGGTACGATAAGTTCTCAAGCAATTATAAAAATAAAGTAATAAAATAAAGATAAAAAATAATAATACTTGTAAAAGTATGTAAAATGTTGGGAGTAAAAAAGCTGAAAAACAAATAAAAAGAGAAAAAATATGATTTGAGACTAACCGGCGAGTCTGGCGTGTCTGGGCAAATGTTGTGCCTGTTGTTGCTGCTGTATATCCTGAAAGTGATGATGCGACGGTGTAGAATGCCATGATTCGGGATGGGGTTCGGGTGTTTGATCCTGAGGACAATGAGGCCTCAGGTCAAGGGGTTCTTGTCTGAGTGATTGGGCCAGCCATCCCATACCTCCGGTACCAGGTTGTAAATCTGCTTCCTGTCCCGCAATGCTGCCTGATTGTTGGAGATGTAGCAGCGATATGCGTTCCCGATGATCCCGTTCACCACGATGTAAATGTAAAGGGGGAGGCGAGGCCGAAACCGGAGGTGTATCGGGCGGCGTTCCCGGATGTGACAACGTTGTCAAATGGGAAGCTGCGCCAGGGGGTGCTTTTACGAGAACACCGTGCTGAACCTGTATGTGAGGTTGACCGTAAAGTGGATGAGGCTGCTCAAGCTCGTGAGCCGGCGGCGTTAACGGCGCCAGGGCTAAACCCTGAACCCCCACCTGACTCTGGAGCTGCAATACACTTCCGTTCACCATCACTGTTGGCGATCCTAAGCGAACCTGTAACACAACATTACACATTCCTTTTTTCTTTCGTTTCATTCGATCATTTCATTCGATCATTTCATTCGATCGTTTCATTCGATATTAATATATTTAATCTAAAATTTAACCCAAATAATCCGAAAATCCAATTTATTTAGTTATGGCCCTTCCAGAAAGGATCTGATGGGCGCGATTCAAATTTTTCTTACTCAATTATTGTCGGTGTTAATTTCTTTCATTTAAATTGACAAATTAATTAGCGATGATTGTTCATCATCTGATCAGGTATAAATTAATTATGCATTATGTGATGATAGACGAATCAATCAGTATCACTGATAAAGAACGAATGCAAAATATGCTTTCCTAAACAAAGTAGTGAATCAAGGTCAACAGTTACGACCATTTTTTTCAAATTGTGCAGTTTACACAAAATGGCTGTATTCATCAACCGTTCGATCGATTGGAAATGCTTGAAATACTTGCAATGACATTTTCATGAGTAATCAAAAATTGTTTGCAAACGCAGCGGCGGGAGACATGGAAAAGATCAAGAAAAATCCTCACCAGAGTGAGAAGAGAGAAAAAGTGAGAGAAAAGGGACAGAGACAGGGAGAAACAGTGAATAAAAATGCGAAAGAGTCTTATCGAGATAAGTCTTACGTAACGCGGTCGAAAAAAAGACCGGTTGCGAGCGTCGCCTCGCGATAAATAGCGCTACGCTCAACCATGCAAAAACACAAATAATAATCTTTGTTACATCTAAAAATAATACGATCCAGGATCATTGATGATCATTTGAAACATCCTCGACCTTTGTATCGATCATCCAATTTTACAGAAAAAGGACACGTAAGAACGAACGAAATAATTCGAGATGATTTTTCACCAATTTATTCTTATTATATGTTATCGATAAAATTTTGCCAGGGCTCGAGGGAAGGTAAAAAAAAATGGTCAAGTACAACTTGGGTCTCACAAAAATAAAACTTTGTAGTTGGTCCTATCGAGTTTGGTAAATACACGAAATGAACCTTATTTTCGAAAATCTAATACGAACTTTTTTCGTTGTTTCCAAAATAATTATTCGGCAATCGCAATAATTTTGACTCAAAGCACAAATGAATATCTATTTTGGTGAACTTCTTAAGTTTTTCCGGTTATATCGTAACTGAGAGGGGGCAGATTTGTGAAGGGTCAAAAATCACAGCAACCAATGCAACGAAAAAGATTTGAAAATTGAGTTTGAGTGATATTGATCACTCTTGAAGTGAGACCCAATGTGACTACGTTCCCAAACGTCAATTATTTTGCACCTCTCCAAAAAAAATTGCCGGAGTTTTATAATTTTTTTTCTATTTTTTGTGTAATGTTCCTTTTCGTGTACATGAACTGTATTTACGTACCAAATTTCGTTCGATATTTTGAAAACTATAAATCTTATGAGCCTAACGGGCAGACGGACGCAGAGGACGAGATTATAAGGGTTATAATAGTACCTTCACGGAACCCTAAAATGGGAAGGGCAGAGAGAATAAGAAAGAGATAGAGGGAGAGAGAAAGTAAGTAAGAAGGGGGTAAGAGGTTGGGAATAATATGAGGCTCACCTCTCGCTTAACGTCGGCAGGATCAAGATGATCGAGCACAAATTCTTGTACGTATTCTCTGGCGAGATGATCCTCGTCCTCCATTTTAACCTCCTCGACCACGATTTCGTCCTCCGAGGCCTCTAACGAAGCGACCCTTCCGGTATCCGCATACGTTATTCGATCAGCGTCTTGCACGGTTTGACCTTCCTCGTCTGGATAGTGTCTCACGATGACTCCACCACTACCACCACCACTGCCACCACAACCAACACCAACACCAACACGAACACCACCAGAACCTTCTCTTTCTTCTCCTCCACGTTCGACGGCTTTGTCGACTCCCGGACAAGCCGTTCTCACCGTTCTATCGGACCCAATCACCTTGATTATGATTTACGAACGACCTTGGATCACATACAGTCAAATCTCTTTTTCTTCCCCGTCCCCTCCACCTTTTGCACCCCAAAGTACAAAAATTCGTTTATTTTCCTCACTGAACCCAGCCCTGAAACAGCTGGGAAACGAGGACTTCCGGTTTCGGTCAAAAAACGAATAAAAAATCACTGTGATTGAGCGATTCCTTGTGATAATGAAAAATGGCGGATGATCAGTGTGTCTTCCCTTCTTTTGGATCGATCGATGTACTTTTCGCTCCAATTTCGTCACATGTACTCCATTACATTTTAATATAAAAAGATCAAAAGGAAGAATTCTTCACTTCCAGTTGCGACTCTCGGGTTTTTAAATTTATTTTGTTTTGTTTTTTCGTTTTTTTTTCAAGTATTTTTGAACTCACGAAAGTTGCAGTGTCACGCTGCACTCTCGACGAATCCTCGTCGAAATCAACGATGATCGAGTAGTTGCCGATTTTTTTTCTGTTTTGCCCCGTTAGCGTCAGCCACGATCGCGTTTTACGGTAACCCGGTTTGTCAATCCCGTATAACACAAACACCTCACAAAAACAACTAAATCACTCGTATTTATTATTATTATTCACGTTCCTTTTTGCGCGCGATTTTCACTAATGACTCGGTAGGAATGACGAAACGTTTATTCACTGCTCGGGGTCATCGACGTCGCGATGGAATTTTTGTTTTCTTTCTTCACTATCTTCCCAGCTCGTTCTTTCAAAGAGAAAACTTGACGCAGAAATCTCTTTTGTAGAAACGGGCCCCGAAAAATGCCTCACGAAATTCACTCGACAATTAAGTTTCGTTAGACGCACCACGGACCACGAATTAACGATTCAAAATTTCTTTTCATCCTCATCAATCGGCACAGTGTTGAGTTCACAAAAAAATAGTGAGGGATGAAAGTAGGAATGTGGTTATCGCCACCCTGGTCGATCAATGACTGCGGCCCGACGTAAACTTGGTTTTTCTAGTCTTCTCTCTTTATCGCTCGCTTCTCGTTTCCCTCTTCTTTCGTTCTCAATGACTCGATGACCCACCGCAACACAAAAACACACCCTCCAACATCTCCCACCCTCCGGTAAAGGGTGCAAAAAAAATAGAAATTTCCAAGCAAATGAGAAAAAGAGAGAAAGAAAAATGTAGGAAACCAAAGAAAAGGAAACTTTGAGCAATTTTTGTTATTGTTAATTTCTTTCTCGCGATAGCTACGAGGTCGTTGAGATTCACGACGATGATTAGAGCTCACGCCTCAGAGACTCTCACTCTTTACGGGAGTGGTTTTTCGCACCTCGGAGACGATGGAGCAGAGTGGAGCGCACCCCGGCTTTGTCCTGTGTGCGCGATATAAACCGCGATTGAGAGTGGAAATACGCGGCGGGGAAGAGCGGGGGGATGAATGTATACGTATGCGGGGGAGGCGAGCAAGGGATAGCAAGGACAAGAAAGATGGGAGGTGAGACGAGCGAATTTTTGACTCGCGGAGCAACGCCCGGGGGCGGGGGTGGGAAAGGGTCAAAGAGAATTCCTTCCGATAAAGAACAGGACTATATATTTATACAAATACATGTATATATGCATTTATGGATATACAAATATACGAATATAGTAGAAAGGAAGAAAAAAGATAAACCAGCACTGTTGTCCCGGCACTCAGTGAAGGGGTGGTGGTTGCCGACGAAAAGCGCGGGCGTTTGTGAGCTCGCTCTTTCCCTCCGAAGTAGATACGACCGACCGAATGGTAACTGGTCAGACTCGAGAGTGGTGGTCAAAAAAAAGCCTCTCGGGTTATATCGCGTGAGCTCGAAAGCTCTCGCTATGGAAGGGATTACGTCACAGCTCGAAGTAGGTGGGGCTCGTGCCAGTCAGACCTCCAACCTTTACTCTCATTGGTTCATACTCCGCGGACGACGCCATTGGCTCGTCACACTCCCACCCGCGATACCGAGCTTCAGACACCTTCAAGAGAAAGAGAGACCAAATACTCCCGAAATACAAAAAAGAGAGAAAGAGCCAAATCTTCAGGAGTCTCGACACCCTCAAAACCCCACGCCCTCAAATCTTCCTCTCTCAGAGTTTCACACCTTTCTTTCCCCCCTCTCGCAAAGCTCTCTCATAAAAATACGGAATTTAAGGAAGCAACCTGACGATTATATTTTGAGTTATTATTACACTTTTTTTACGAGGATTCTGTCAATTGTCATTACTTTTTTTTATCATACTTGTGGTGAGAATTATTTTTTAAATTAATTATTGCAGATTTATTTCCAAGGACTCGAATGTGCGATAGTCTTTTAATATTCTCTCCAGATTTTGTCCATTTCTTGCGGAGACAATTGGACGTTTTTCAGGGTGAATTTACGATGCGAAGGAAGGAAAATAACTTGTGGAAAATTATTTGTAAAACTACAGAAAACGGTACTTACCTCCGATTTTATTCATTTTGAAATATGTTATTGTACGTATCTTCCTCAGTAATTTGATGTACATATGTAATAGGGGGTCTCAATTAGTTTAGGAGATATAGAATTTTAAAATTATTACTTTAGCGTGGTCGACATTTATACATATTGCTTTCCTCGCTTGATAAAACCCAACTATATATCGCCCATTTATACATAATCATATATATTTATGTATAAAATTGATTTTAAGGACTGTCCTCAAAAAAATTCTCTTAGAAATTTGCTTCTTAGAAAATTTGTAAAAATAGTATGTGACCAAGTGCAAATAGTAATGGGTTTGATCTCCGCGGCGCTTCGCGCCGAGGAGACGAATTTTTAGGAAGAAAACCCCTTGGTTTGATCACCCTAGGTTTGAATAGTATATGGTTTTGAATTTCATATACTATTCAAATCTACACTGAGAAAAAAAATTTGTTCATCGAACTAATTCCATTTTGTTGGACGAAAAATTGGTGGATCCAACAATTTTTTTGTTGAATGACAAATGATTTAGTTTATTCAACTAAATCATGAAAATTTCTGGTGGATGATTCAACTAAATCACCGGAGCCAAATGATTTTGTTCGAACAACTGGTACCATTTATTTGCTTACGCATACTTTTTAGCTGCTTTAATAAAATATTTGTTTCAATCTCATTTACCAAATTGACTAAACGGTAATCGTTAGAACGAATAAATGAATTAGTTTATTCGGATGATATTTTGTTGGATTAACATTAATTTGTTTGGCTGCACCAAAGTTTTGTTGATTCGGCCAATAACTTGTTTCAGCATTCACAAATTATTTTGTCTTATCTCAAAAATATTTTGTTGCCTATATCGAACTAAATATTTTGGTTAAGAGAAACGAAGTTTGTTTCGGTCAACAATATTTTTTTCTCAGTGTGGGGGAGATCAAACCCACGGGTTTGCTTCGTAAAAGTTACTATTCACCAAACCCATTATTATTTGCACCTAGTCATATAATATTTTGAACTTTTAAAATCCTATATCTCCTAAGCTAATTGAGACCCCCTATTACATATGTATATCAAATTACTCGGGAAGATTCGTACAATAACATATTTCAAAATGAATAAAATCGAAGGTGAGTACCGTTTTCTGTAGTATTACCAAATTATTCGTTTTTTTTTTTCGAAAAAACATTGAAACAAGTTGATTTACACAATAATCAATAAGTACGATTGTAATTATCATTTGGCTTCAAATGATCTCTGGAAATTTTGTGGAATTATGCTGTATTTTTTCTTCTATTTTTACATTTCTCCATCTCCGACTGATACGAAAATTTGCTATGCTCATCACTTCATTTTTTTCTACATTTTCCTTATTACTTCTTATTACGATTCCCCAAAAATTCTCTCACAAATTCTCTGACAAAAATGGCAAAGCACATGAATATTTTTACTACATATAAAGATAGACAAATTTTGAGTAGATAATTTATCAAATAATCAAATTATATTTTGTAATATATCTATAAATATAATATTTCTACGAGAAAAGCAATATTTTTTTATCGTTCGCGCGATTTATAAAATGCTAGACGATTCTACAAATCGGTGATTCCAATCTAAATAGGTTTTTCCAGACGTCAACCAAAGGACGTCACCTCTCTTTCTCTCCTACTCTCTCTTTCTCCTTCTTATTCGTACTGGCGAATCATGTGGGTTACTATTTTACCTATATCGTACTTTTGAGGTACACGAGGAGAAAACGGAGTCGCCGAGGCTCTAAAATGCCTCATGAATATCAAATTTTTTTGTTCTCCACCCATCCCACACTCGCAAGCCTTCGTTCAGAATTTCGCGGGGGTCGGCTCACGCCCCTCGATGCTTTTCGCACCCTCCTAGAGAGCCTTTATTCCTCACGTATGTGCTTTTTTGCGTTTCACAGATCTTTTCTCATTTTTCTCGTTTTTTTTTTTTACTTGGAAAAGTTTTGTTTCATCAAACGTATTTCCATTTATTTTCATTCTGTATAAATCTGGAATTTCGTGCTTCTCCGAAATTTTGAGTAAATAAATTCGATGAAAAAAAAATAAATAAAAAACGTATCGATAAATTAAAATTTATGAAAGAAAAAGAACAAAAATTGAGGATGCTTTTTTTTCTTTCCTCCTCAAGCAAACTAAGAATAGAATTCGACCATCCAATGGTCGTTTGTCGCCAACGACGAACGACGAAACGAGGTATTTGCCGACGCTGCACATTGTACGTGTGTATCCTCCGCGAAACTTCCTTTCCCTCGTCTCTCTTCCTTTCGCTTTTGTACTTTTATTTTGCGTATTTTTCCATCGAGTGTATCGCTCCCAATGAAAAAAAATATATATATATATAATCGCTAATTTAGAACATACGTTGCGAGATCAATGCCACGAATTGTGTCTTCGACGTTACACCCGAGATTTAAATTGGGGACAAAAGGAATGAAAGAAAATAAAACATATTGATGATTTGGCTACAGGCAAATTTATTGAATTGAAAAATAAAAAACTTTTTAATTTTGTCATTAAAAAAAAACGTAGCAGAGATTCTAAATTAGGTTTTGTTTTACTTCAAAAAATCGTCTTTGTTTAAAAAAAAAACAAAATAATCTTTTCGATTCCGAATGAGAAATTGAAGCAACATTGGAAACTAATTATTATAAACATTGACCTCGATAAACAATTTATTATAATGAAACAAATAGAATCTCGATATTTGAATTGAATAATTTATTATCGAACAAAACACATTTTTTGTATATAACTTGATTTAATGTCATTTAAATAAGAATAGCGAATGAGGATTTTTTTCGTCGATTTTCTGCGGCGCGGCAATGCTAGCCGGAAGTCCAGATCTCGGGTGTGCAACAAACTTTTTCGGGCGTGATTTACGATCCGGCGAATCGAAAGCCAAACAAGTTTGTAGGAGATTTTTCGGGGCTTGTGATTTTCTACGTGGCCCGAAAAACTCTCGGGTCCCTAGTGATCGGAACGATCCTTGGCCGCCCTCTTTTTTTTTCAATCTTAACTCGAACAAGATGGTAGTTTCGCGAAGCCATTTATCCATGTTTCTGGATTGCCCATATTTTTCGAAAAGTTTCGAGCATCCTGACAACAGTTGGACAGTCAAGTGACGCAATTGCACCATAAATTCATCGTGATTCTGTAGGAGATTACAATCGTACAAAAATCATAGCTATTCTATAAAAAATAAAATACTTTGGAGTACCGATTAAAAAAGTTTTGACAATTAAAAAATTAAACAGAAAAATAAAAAAAAATAAATAAAAATTACACGTCCGAAAAATCAACTAAATCAAAAAATCTCGCTCGAGTTTAAACTCAAGAAAACCCTCTCACACCTTTATCTTTTAATATCTCCTAAATTAAAAAAAAAATCCTCGAAAGGACGAGATTGGAAGGAGTAAAGGGAAAAAAACGTGTATATCGATATGTATAAAAGCAAAGAGATATATATACGTATTATATGTAGAGAGACATCGGCTGTGAGAGCACGGACGAGTCCCGGGTGCTGTAGAGGAGGCAAGAGGAAGAGTGCTGAGCCAGCATAGCTTCGCTCGCCAGCCTGCCTGCCTGCCTGGCTGCCTGCACATCGATATCAACTAGTCAGTCAGCCAGCCAGCCAGCGAGAAAGAGAGAGAGAGAGAGAGAGAGAAAGAGTCCAGAACCGAGAGCCAAACTACCAATCCAATGAAAACTACCTAAGAATCTATTCGTGTAAAAAAAATTAAGTGTCCGTATGACCGTGACCACTGGGTCAACAATTTGCATTTAGTTCCCTTTCACAACACATAAACACAATTTGTAATCGCATAAATATTATCGTAGTACCAAATATACAAACTCTTCCTTCTTGTTTTATTGTTTTCATAGATATTAACATGTCAGTACATAAGTCAACGTCATAACCAGTTAAAAGTACAACTAGGATAAAAATAGAAATGAAAACGATAATAATAATAATAATAATAATAATAATAATAATAATAATAATAATAATAATAATCATGAATAAAGATGAGCGATGGATTATTTCATAATTTATAATATCACTAAAACGTCCCTTATTAAATAAATCTAGCCAAACGATGAATTTTTCAGGCAATCAGTAGTAAAAGTCATTTTTAGTCAGACGCGAAGTCTCAATAATAAATCATCACTTATGCAAAGCTAACAATTGTGAAAAAAATCATACAAATAAAAGCCTGAAGATTTTGGAGGCTTACGTGCGTTAAATTTAGCTATCTAATTGTCGAGCTGAAAAAACGAATGGTAAAAACGTATAATAATAATAAAAATGTGAACGATGAAACACGAGAAGTGAAAACGTGGACAGAGGCATACAATATCCGAGGATTCCTATTCGCTCTGGACGATGCAACTGATATACTTCCGTCTGAGACTCTCGATGAAAAAACGCTGACTGAAACGTTGATTTTATTTTTTTTTTATTCAACTCGTATCAAAATACCGAATTTACTATAGTTTTTAGTTTCAAGCAATTTTTTTATGTGAGACATAAATTTTGGGAACTTCGATATTGAACAGGAAAAAATAGATTTTTTAATGGAAATGAAATTTGAGAAAAGCTCGAAAAACCGCAATGTTTTTCCATAGTTTTATGTCAGTTTTCAATGGTTCATTCACAAAATTGGAACATCGAATACTGCGAAAGATAAAGGAACATGCTTTTTATCGCCTCGTAACAAATTTGAGAAAAAGCTCGTAAAAAAGTAATTTTTTTTAAAGATCAACTTTTAGAAAATACTTTGGTTAGAAATTTTAATTAAAAATAGAATCTTCGGCCCAGTAGGAACGTCCGGAAAAGTAGCTGAAGACTCGAAGGATATAAACATGCTTGTGTTTGTGTGCGTGCATGGTTTATTTCGATATATGTGAATTGCGGACAGTAATCTATATGAAAGTAGCGAAGGATTCCGGGAAATAATATCCCGAATTTCATTCATAAGAACGAAAAGAGCGAGAGAGCGATTCAAGGGATAATCCTCGAGTCATTTGTCCGCAGGCTGTTGAGACGCTCATTTGTTCGCTGGCTCTTCGCTCTCCTTCTAAACTCGGTGGTGGGTTACACCGCGACGAGTTCTCTTCTACTATATCCCGATGACAAATGACAATGAAGTGCAAGAGACCCCTGGGGACGATTCACTGCCGTTACTACTTCGCAGCCCAACACACTCTCTCTCTCACTCTCTCCATCCCTTTTTTCTTCCCAGCCCCCCGCCCCTCTTTTTACCCTGCTGTGTTTGTCACAGAGACAAATAAAACGTGCCACGAGTACTTGCTCGATTCTATTTGCCATTCGTGTCCAATTATTCTCGGATAATCGCCTTGTATCGAAGAAAAAAAAAGGCACCATCAGTGAAGAAAACAATTGAAACGTATCGTGCGTTTGTACTCCTCGTTTTTCCTCCTCGTGGTCTGGCGGTCTCCAATAAATGAATAAAAATCAAAATGATCACATATTTGAAACTACTTCTTTCACATTATCAAAGCAATCGTAAATATTCAAAGCAATTGTAGATATTTTAATACGAATTTTATTTCTTAAAGCAACTATTTTAACATGTAAAATTTAATTAATGAGTCAATACTCATTGTTAAATAGAATATTTGCATTTTAAAAATAGTTCAAGATACAAATTTTCACAAAATTCTTTCTTTAATCGTCTGCGTAAGCGCAACGAAATTTGAACAATATTTTATTTCGTTCAGGTTCGTAGTGTCGAATATAAAAATGACAAATCGCGAGATATCCGTGAATCGCGGTAGTGGTGAAATGTCATAACGATCGCGAGAGCATTCCGAATCGGAAGTTGGCCGCATTTAGAGCTTTCCGCTTTTTTTCGACCGGAAATCCGGGCATATTTGTCACTGCGAGTTATTGATGAGTTCTCTTTATTGTTTTGATGGCAGGGATGGAGCATAAATGCTCTCCAGTCTTTGGTACGCTCGGTATAAATAGTCGAGATATATAACTATGTATTAAAAACGATCGAGAAACGAAAAGATGACCCGCGGGGCCAAATAGAAAAACGGAAAATGGCGAGCACTCGCTTCTGCCTTCCTTTCGTGGCTATTAAATTTAATAGCCACCCCCTGCGGTCCAGACTTTCTTCTTTCCTTTTTATTTCTTCATTCTCTTATACACACTTGTTTTTTTTTCTTGCTCTCCCAACTATTTTATACCTATACCAATTGTTAGATCCATGTGCAACTTATACCAACTGTGTCCCTCGTGAATTTCACCAGGGAGTGGGGAAAAGATCATGGATAATGATCGCTATTTGTCTTTACCGATATAGATCCATGATCTCTCGGGAATATTTCTCGTCGCCATCTTTCGATCTTTTCCTCTCAAAATGTCGTACGATAACAATCACTTTTTTAAGCCCGCAATTTATTTACACGTGAATGACAATGGCAAAGAATTATTCATCCAAACGAGCCAAAAAATGTTCTCTACTCTCGTTATGTCTTCGAAGAACTAATTTATGGGGCAGACTAATTTCATAACGTATATAATTCCCGACGAATTAGTGGCAGACAATATGATACTTACAGGGTTACAAATAATGCATTACTTTTTTTAATGCATTAGTGTTTTCATTAAACCATGAAATTTAATGGTTAATGCAAATAATTTCCATTCATTCATTAAATCTAATGTTTTAATGGAAATAATTTCCATTAAATCATTAAATCTAATGTTTTAATGGAAATAATTTCCATTGAATCATTAAATTTAATGATTTAATGGAAAATATTTCCATTTTATCATTAAATTTAACCATTTAATGAAAAATATTTCCATTGAATCATTAAATTTAATGATTCAATGAAAATTATTTCCATTAAAACATTAGATTTAATGGAAATTATTTCCATTGCATAATTGAATTTAATGATTCAATAAAAATGATTTCCATCATGAATAGAAAAAGTAATGATTAATGCATTACTTTTTCATTAAAAAATTTGCAACCCTGAATACTTATTGGATTTGAATAATTAACCCTAGAACTTTTATTCGGGCTCGACTTCGACCCCAGATGAGTGTCGAAAAAATGAGGTTTTTGTCGATTTTCAAATTTATTCAGTTTTTAAATGAGTTTTTCGTTAATTCACTTTCCATTAAATTGAATTTATCGCATTCTATTCGTAATTACAAAATGAAAAGATTCGTACGGGGGCAAGTTTCTTTATCTTTGTATCGAAAATGACCCCTTTTGGGGTCGAAAATGACCCCGGTCATGCGGTAGAAGGTAAAAAAAATAGAAAATGAATTCTAGGGATAAAATTAATTTTAAAAAAATCGTTTGGACTCACCCTCATCTCGATTGATCGATCAGCGACGAAATCGAATGACGAAAAATGTACTCCAGAAAGGAATTCCAGCCGCAGATGGTTCGAGTCGTTTTTGCAAAAAACGTTTTTCTCGCCAGAAAAAAAACACTAATAATAATAGTTATTATTATATTTAAATAATATTATTTTCGTTTGTTCAATAAACCACAATCTCGTTCTCATTAGTGTTGCACTACGCGATTATGCGACGAGGAATACGACGACAGTTGAGTCGGGTGTCGGATCGCATCTAGGCAATCTGCACTCGCTTTTCTACACTGTTCAATTTCACTATAAAAGAGTCCCATACACCAAGTGCAAATCTAATGTCTCTGACGTGACATCCGGTTGAATTTTGTCGATTGTGCGAGAAAAAAGTTGAGAGAAACCGAAGTGATGGAAATTAGACTCTCGGATCTCTCGTTCCGGTCCTCTGACAAATAAAATCAGCTTACGATTTGACTAGAAAACACGTGCTAATTTCTTCAAACTTTATCACTCGTAAAGGAAAAAAAAAATATATATTTCTTCGTAAAAATTAAGTTTTCTCTCGCATGAGAAATAAATTTTGAAGTTGGCAGAAAAGCCGAACGACCCTGCTCGTGGCAATTCCACATTCAACTACCACTGAGAATCACACTCTTGCAGCTTCGACTACGATTATCTACGATTCTCACTCTTCCTCCTCCAGTTTATTCCTCGTATCGGCGAATTTTCTTATCTCGATTAAATACTATGTATATAGAGAAAAAATCGTCTAGTTCGCTAATAGTTCGTAAAGTTGGTTTTACTTTTTGTTGGGTACACAATCAATGTACCGAGAATTGCATAGAATTTCTTTCCACAATCCAAATGCATCGAAATGTACGTATTTGCTTGAGAAAATTTGATTCTTGTTCACGAATTTTCTCATGTTTAGCAACAAAAGTGTATAAACACTTCTTAAACTTTTTTTTAGCTTTTTAGCTTAGTTTTAGTTTAGCAACAAAAGTGTATAAACACATAAAAAAATAAAAGACACTTATATAAAAAAATTTAAAAAGTGTATAAACAAAAATTCACTTTGTATAAACAAAGTGAATTCTTTTAGAATATACGTGAAATCATTTGTGCGAATTTATTGTTTTAAACTAAAGTTCCGTTGTTCCTCCAAAAAATCATCAATTTAAACCTTGCAAAAATGTTTTTTTTCTCTCATTTATCAATAATTGTATTATTAATTTTGATTATTGAAAAATTATCGTTGCTCCGTATTTAAAATTTGTCATTTTACGTCAAAGGAACTCGAGTGAAAAAATTTATCCTTGATCTCGATTGTTAATTTTGACATCTTCTGATTCTATCATCGATGACGAAACATCGCGGAAACATTTTGAGAAAATGAAAAAAAAAAAACGTCTTTGTGTCGCTTAAATAAATTACGAAGTCCATACCTACTTCGATATTTCTCTCTAATCTCTCTTAAGGGGACCGTATGGTCTAGAGCACGAAAATTTCACCTATTTTCACGATTTTTTTTTTGCCATAAAAAATTTAAAAATCGATGTTTTAACTTTTCGGGTTTATTACTACCTTTATTAAGTATACAAAAAAAATTTTTTTTAATTTTAAAAACAGTGTTTATTATCATATAATTGGCATTGAAGACGACCCTCTCGAAAAATCCGACCCGGACGGTGAAGATCGATCCGAGACTTCTACTCATCTGAAACACAAAATTCAAGAAGATTCTTAATCAGAAAGAGTGCAGTTATGGTCGGGACTAGAACAAATCGAAAAAATTAAAAATTGACAAAATGGCGCGCTTTTGAAAAAAAATTCGTAAAATCGGGTTTTTTTTTCACTAGTTTTTTAGTATAAACAATAAGAAATTATTTAAATAAAATTATGATTGTAGTTCCGACGATAGCCATACATGTTGTGAACAACATATCCAAATTTCAAGTGATTCGGTTGAATAGTTTTTTTGTTTTCACCTGCGCAGTGCCGAAAAAAGTCGTTTCGAGATAAATGAGTTTAAAGTTTGAGGTACAGATATTTTCAAAAATTGAGCAAATTTTGAATACTTACAGTTAATCCGCGATTCCGGCACCATATAGGATTCCTTCGGAACGTTCATAATTCAAGATTTCCTCACTCCTTTCATTTCTTCGAGCTGTCCGAGCCTCTTTGGAGTTGTCCGTGCTCCTACGGTTGGCGCTCGATACTCGCAGCTCGTCTCGGTTTTGCGCTAGTTGCTCCGCTTGTGGCCCGATTGTTATGCCCATGGTCTCCATTATTTTCAATAGGGATGCAAATCCTTCATTGAATATGCAAGCGGAAATGTGAGTGGCAATATCAATGATTTTTTTTCCGGCAAACAGATGTTTCGGCGCAAGGTGCCACACGCAAGCATTGAAACTTTCGTTATTGTTCTGCGTATTACTGCCAATACACCTTTCCAATAAAGTCTCTGCTGTCAATTCTTCATAAATTGGTTTTAATATCTCTTGTGCTTCATCGCACAGAGCAGGTGGGTGCTCGTAGGTGTCTAAAGTACCTGCAGCCTCACTTTGACGCCACTTGCACCACGATTCGGAACCTGGAGGACAGTACGAGTGTTGCGGATTTTCATCTGTTGAAATTTTGTGATAATATGCTGCCCATATTTCACTTCTCATCCCTTCAGTCGAATCTGAATTACGTCTAATTGCTAGACCGTAATAAGTTGACAGCTCTTGCAATAATTTATTCGTCAATTGTTGACGCTTCGGTGTTTTATTTATCGATTTCCGCTGTGTCTTTTTTCCCTCTTCTTTTTCTGTCAATTTCTTTGTTGCTTTCTTTATTTGTGCATGTTTTTTTTTCGCATCAACAGCACGTTTGTACAAACGTTTTTTAACATGCAAAACACATTCTTTTTTGCAAACTAAAAAATCATCCCCGTAAGGCTTTGTGTCCAATAAGGCTTTGAACGTTTTCGTGTCGCCGTCTCCGATATAGTTCGCGTATTTTACGTTGTACAACTCTTCCGATCTCTTGAACATTTCCACGATGCCGTCTACCTCCATTTTGCCAGCACTTCCGGTATGATTTGCGTCACAGTGATCTTCATGCTCTCGATACCACGCTTCATATTCAATCGTATCCTCTTGGCCTTTCCATTGAGAGCAGGCTTGACATATACTGCATTTGACGACAACATCTAAAATTTTATTACTGTATTTCCCTATTAACGAGGCAATACCGAGAAGCGATGAGAATCCACGTTTCGCCCACGATCCATCACCAGACACAGAAAGTTCATCCGCGGGACGCCCAGCTTTTACATTCAACTCGACTTCTTCTTTCAATGCTCTTTGGAAAACGATTTTCGCGACGGCTTCAGCTGCAATTTTTATATTGTCCACGATGCCGTAATATGTACTCTTACAAATTCCTTGTCCAAGATCCATGAGACCGCAGAAATTTTTCAAGCCTTCAAATCCTACTCCAAGCATTCCCAGGGCGAGAACAAGTCGACGGTTGATTTCAAATGCCTTATCAATTAACGGCGAAGACAAAATAAAAGTTTCTTTACACTCACACTTCACAGAGAGTTTGAATCCTAGACCACGTTGTCCGTTTTTGCTAAAAGTGACCGCACCGTTACAATCTTTACACTTCAACAACTGTTGCAACGTTAAAAATATCATGCTGAATTCGATGATGCAATAATTGAAAGTAGGATTAACGTTTACTTCCAATTCCTCATTGCCTTTTAATTTTTTCGCAGACGTGCTCGTAAAATCAGTAGTATTTTCGATAGTGAATCGATTGCCCTTGAAATATCTTTTGCGACCTACAGAAGATGGTCGTCTAGAAGAGTCACGGCCTTGCTTTCTATCCATATTTTCTGATATTTTATTTCAAAATTTTCGATGTTGGTTCGTCAAAACGTAACGTTGTACTGATCAAGTCAGGGGAAAGCGAAATGACCGTTTCCCTCACAAATGTTCGACAATAGGTATATTTCGGGGAAGGGAAAAGTATATATAGGTATATAGTATGTACTATATACAGGTATATATTTTCGGAGAAGGATTGGGACAGCTGCTGCGCTCCGATTAGGTTACCGGTTAGCGCTAGACCCGTTAGGAGCGCGCGGACCGCTCTCTACCTGCGTTATGGGCTGTAGAAGCTGTAATATTGAGAATTTCCGCATGAAAATTTCACAGTATATTCTTGAGATACTATACTTTCGACATATCGAAAAAAAAAAAATCGATTTTTTCAAATTTCTAGACCATACGGTCCCCTTAAAACATTGTCCGTATCAACGATTGAATGTGCGTGTATCTATAGTGTAATTGGATCGAGATTGCTGATTGCAACTTTGTACGTAACATTGTTGCAATTAAAACAGTTTCGTACGTCGCTTATCTCGAAGCTGATAAATTATAAGTGTCACGAAATACTATTATATAATGTATGTATAAGAAATTCTGATCGAAAAGTGCATGATTCATGTTCGATATGAGAAATCTCTTTAATTATGAATCAACGAATAAAAAATACACTTTCTACCTTTTGTTTATTTCTTAGATTATTATTAAAATTATACAAATTTTAAAATTACGACAAACAATTGTATGTAAAATTATATAATTCGTCGAATTAGCCTGGAAAGTGCCATATTTAAACAAGATAAGCAACAGTCTCGAGCTGCAACATAGTTTCGTACTTATTAATCCAAAGAGCATTAGGCTATCGCCTGCGTTTTCTCAGCCTATGACTTCTTTGCCATTTGCACGATTTCTCTCGCAAGAAAAATACGCATGAATATTTTTCACATTAATTATTTCCTTGCAGCTAAAAATGGGCCGCCAATTCTTCACGAGAAATAGTTTATGGAAATAACCTTGTCATTATTCTATATTTATGCCTATGAATTCTGTATTTGATTATTTAACAAATAACTTTTTATTTGCACCGATAATGATTCAACGTTAGTACACGGAGATAATCAAACAGCAATTTTTACCGTGAAATTCACGGTTAAAATTACTGTGATACATTTTAACGTGGGGACAAGTTGGCAAAACGTATTTTTTCGTAAGCGATAAGTTTTTTGTAACTCTAGAACCTCACAATAGGGTAATTTAGTTACCCCACAAAAATGTCAAATTTTCTTTCCGAAGGAAATTTTTAAAACCATTCCTTCGGTTTTATAGAGTTTTCACCATTAAATATTTACAAAGTGCGACTTTATCATACACCATTCTCTTCGTTATCGAAAAATGAAGAGAATGGTATATAATTAAACCTTATTATCGCGTTCGAGGAACATTTTATGCTAAAGAGAAGGTTGGGGTAATTATTTACCCCAGTGTGGGGTTTACGTTGGAAAAAATAGATTGTGGGGTTGCGAAATGCGAAATGTAAAATTTCGAATACTACGCCATCGTGGCACAAAGATTTATACTGAAATTTGTATCGTGGGGCACGGTAAAATTTATCGTGGCGCTCATGTAATATTTCAAAATAAACATTATTAATAAAATAAAATAAACAAAATAAAAATCGTCATAAGTACGGCAATTTTTCAAGGATATTTCTTGAAGACATAAAATAATGAAATCACGGTAATATTTCACTTGTATCACACAATTTTTTAATTTATGTTCTGCATATTTTGCTGGACATCAAAATTTACTAGACACTCCCGTAAAATTTTCTAAAACAACAAGTTTTATTTTATTTTCATGAAAATATTTGTTTTGTTCAGTAATAATCGTAGAAATTGCAGGTTTCCACCTCTGTACCGTTACTGCACGATAATTTTTCAAGTTTAACCCTAGAACCCCACAACGGGGTGATTAGTTACCTCACGAAAATGTCAAATGCCCTTTCCGAATCAATTTTTTTAAGGAAGGAGTCTCGCCACAGTCACGTTCAAAAGTTAACTCTCCAGTCAAAATTCGAAAATTTGGATATAACCTGCGAAATAACCTAAGAATGGCAATTGTCAAGTCATACGGGAGCCTAAAAAAATAAAAATTTTCGGGAACAATGTTTAACGGGAGAAACCAGTTTAGGAGGCCGAAATTTTGGTGTTTTTCGTGAATTTTTTTTAACAGGGAAGGAATAATCAGAATTTGTTTAAGCTTGGAGGATATTTTATTCATGCCTTGAAGTACGCTTTGTAATTTTTTCAAGTCATTTTCGCCGGAAATAGTGGAGTTAGAAACTGCTGTCCATGGACGTCTTTTGCTCAACTGGTGGGCATTCTAGCTCAAAAAGTTATTGACCAATCGTTCTGAAAATTTGTGTGAATATTCTTTGTTCAATTACAATCTATATGAATCTAACTCTGGGATGATAGTATTATTAAAAATATTTTTTTTAATGCAATTAACGTGAAAAAACATGGTATAAAAACATGACATTGTGTTCAAACACCTCAAAAACATGCAATTTTCAACTTTTTTGATCACAATTAGGTTCGTATTCTTAGGAAATATGTTGTTAATGAAAAAAGAAAATTGTAATGATTACAGATAAAAATCGTGACTTCAGGAATGCCTACCAGCAAAAAACTCGGATGGCGATCGTCCATGGACAGCAGCTTCTAACTCCACTATTTCCGGTGGAAATGACTTGAAAAAATTATAAATTATACTTCAAAACATGAATAAAATATCCTCCAAGTTTAAACAAATTCTGATTATTCCTTCCCTGTTAAAAAAATTCACGACAAACACCAAAATTTCGGCCTTCTAAACTGGTTTCTCCCGTTAATATAAAATTCAGAGTTTCGGGTATACCCGCGTTTCCCTATGCAATACACGTAACATATAGTTCATATCACTATATCTCCGAAACTAAGTAGTCAGAATTGTTGTAATTTTTCAAAAAACTTCGTCATATACATCAGTGCAAATGACAATAAAAAAAAAAAAATCTGTAGAAAAGTTTCGAAGTAATTGCGTAAAATGTAAAATTTTCTACCTTTGCCCATAAGAACAAACGTAAAACTATACAATTTTTGATTTCCGATATCTCGAATATGGAATAGTCAATCCTATTCAAATCTTGCTCGTTATTACATAATGGTGTTCTGAATAAGTTCTCGAAATATAAAAAAATTCTGTAGAAAAATACTTTGGCGAGACTCCTACCTTAAATCATTCCTTCCCTTTTATAGGATTTTCACCATTAAATATTTATCGAATGCACCTTTATTATGGACCATTCTCTTCGTTATCAAAAAAAGCGGACAAGTGCGAGTTGAACTCGCGTGGAGAGGGTTCCGCACGATGAATTTGTTAGCTACCATGTTTTTTTTAAATCTGACCCAAATTTGTTTGTGGTAACTAAAACTTTTAAGACCATAAACTTCTTATAGGTTTTTCTGTAATCTATAAGTAAAAAACTATTTTCTGTATTTTTTACAAAATTTTAGGCTCAGTAGTTTCGGTGATAAGGGAGGAGGGAGGGGGAATGGTCAATTTTCATCTATTTTCTTAAATAACTTTAAAACTATTTATTTTAAAATTATAAAAAAAATATATTTGAGACCCTCACAATAAGCCCTTTCATTTGATATGTCACACGGTACAGTTTGCAAAACTTTTTTTTTTATTTTCTAATTTGCCCCCCAAAAGTGACCCCCATATTCAAAATTCATTTATTTACGATACGCATCCGTGTTTGAGTCACAGAAATTCATATGTGTACCAAATTTCAACTTAATCGGTCCAGTAGATTCGGAGCAAATTGGCTGTGACAGACGGCCAGACAGACAGACACACGAGTGATCCTATAAGGGTTCCATTTTTTTTTCATTTGCACGTACGGAATCCTAAAAACGAAGGGAATGGTATATAATTAAACCTTCTTATTGCATACGAGGAACATTTTATGCTAAAGAGAAGATTGAGGTAATTATTTACCCCAGTGTGGGGTTTACGTTGGGAAAAATAGATTATGGGGTTCTAGGGTTAATTTTCTCCGTGTATGAATTTTATAGAATTTATTGGCATGATTATTGAAATAAGAAATATATAATAATAAATATTTATCGAATGCGCCTTTATCATTGACCATTCTCTTTGTTATCGAAAAACGAAAGGAATGGTATATAATTAAACCTTATTACTGCATACGAGGAACATTTTATGCTAAAGAGAAGATTGGAATAATTATTTACCAGTGTGGGGTGGTTTACGTTGGAAAAAAATAGATTGTGGGGTTCTAGGGTTAATTCTCTCCGTGTATGAATTTAATAGAATTTATTGGCATGATTATTGAAATAAGAAAAAAATAATAATAAAGTTGAAGTTTGAAAAATTTGTACTTAAAATTCTTTGATATTTTATTTTGAAAAAAATGAATCGCACTGAAAACGAAATTTTGTTGAAGGTATCCGACAAAATTTTCTTCCCTGGACGAAATAATTTAGTAGGATACGTTCAAAAAAATTTCGTTTTCAGTGTGTATATGACTATTGATTCCATGGAAATGGAGATTTGTATAGAGAAACAAAAAAACTAGACGACTCGTAAATTCAAAGCCTCAAGTTTTCGATAAGGGGAAAAAGCGAGAGAAATCTACACTCGTAGTGTGGATGGTACGAGTTCGAGTTTTATTCGAGGGCAAGGGTTGAGTAGTCGGAGCAAACATCGTTAATTTGCACGGAGATATTCACCGCGGGGGTTGAGTACTCGAAATTTAACCCCTTTCATCCATAACCATCTCGTTCCCCTTGTCCATCAAAAGTTGCATCGCCGGGGTTGGTTGTTCCCCAGGTCTAAAAGGTCAACATTAAACGCTGGAGGAAGAGCATCGAGAGGCTTCGCGGTTGTACGCTCTTCGCGAACAAATACTCCTCGCTGGACCGTAACATAATTCCCGTTGCTGAAACCTCTCCTCCTTTATTTCTCTCACTCTTCTCTTTTCACGGCAACAACCACTGAATCAGGAATATTAGTACAGTCATTGGACGATTATAAAAAGAAAATCGCTCATTAACATTTTTATCTTTTTTTTTACGTTAATGATTCACGCCACAGCATTTCCGAAATGCGTTCCTCCAAAAAAAATATTTTTTTCTGTTATTTTTGTTCCTCTACTAAAATTTTCGTTTTATTTGGAAATTGCCTTACAAAATATTTGACGTTACGAGTGCAATTTTACTAAATTAGTATTATTTAACCCTAGCTACACACTACGTGGTCCAATGGACCGTCAGCAACACTTTTCACCTTTTCACCTTTTTTTCACCACACGCCTTTTCTTAAACGTTATAACTTTTTATCAAACGACTTTTGGGCTTTACTGATTGCTTCTTCGGATTGGTCGGAGTCTGGCGTTTCAGTTTCACTACAATTAAGCCTTAATAGACGCATTTGTTACAATGTTTTAGAGCAATAAAAGTCGTCGGTCCAATAGACCGATAGTGTGTAAGTAAGGTACTAAAAGTTATTGCGTGTAGCTAGGGTTAATTAATATTTTTAGAGGCAAATTTTTACGGGCTGTCTCAAAGTTTGCATAATTTTTAATTTGAAAATTAATTGCATTTATTGACAATTGTATAAAACCAAGAATTAATATTTTTTTATAACAGTTTTTTTTCTTAAATCGCATTTTTTATAATTCTGTTCATGATTTTGTACTTATTCTGCCAATTACTGAATGGTATTGGACAATAATTATAAGTCTGCGAGTCTCTTGGAAGACTATGTGTCTACCCCTTTTTTAAGATCGGGTTAAATTCAGCGCCATCGCAAATTATTCATACCGTCAATCCCTTAATTGGCAAATAAATCCCCGTTGTTTTTGCGCTGCTGTTCTATCTCCAAAAGATCGATAGACATAAAATATAGCAGGAACTGATAAAGAGGGAAGTTTTTGGCTTATAGTAAATCGACAAATAATGCAGAATAGAGATTGACCCTAAACCCCTACAACGGGGTCGAAAACGACCCCAAGTTTTTCAGTAAAAAAAAACTTCTTTTTACCATTTTTTGGCACCTTCTTTTCGTTTTATAGAGTTTTAATCATAAAATCTTCACCAAACGCGACTTTATCATACGAGGAGCATTTTGTGCTAAAGAAAATATTGGCGTCGCTTTTGACCCCATTGTAGGGCTTACGTTCGGAAAAATAAATCGTACGTGTCTGGGGTTAAAGTGCACATAACTGCACTTAAATAATGTAAATAAATTAACAGGTTAATTAATTGAATTCTGTCAAAATCACTTATGATTTGTTGTATTTATTTATTGCATAACCTTAAAATTGACTCGGAGCATACACGTTGTGTTTTTATTAGCCTTAAATTTATGGAGAATAGATTGAGGAGTGCTTGAATAACCCGCGGGATATTCGAGGGATCGGTGAACCTGAAAGGAAATCATATCAAAGGCTTTTGGCATCGACAGAACGGATTTTGCTTACCGTTCACTGTGATCCCTCGTGAAAACGAGATCATATATATACGAGCAAAGAATTTTACGTACGTGTTATGTACGAAACGTAAATAAAAGAAAAAAAATTGCATCGCTAAGCGTGACCTCGCTCCACGTGACTTCTCTCAAGGACCTTTTTTTATTTCATACTCGCCTTTGCCCACTATCCACTGCTGCGGGTCACTCCGCGGGATATCTTGAGCCAGTCCTCAGTATAAAAAATCACACCTGTTACTACACATGTGCCAATAATATTAATGCATCGTTGCAAAATATTTTTCTTTGATTTAATATCAAATTTGTACTAAATTTGTAAATGATCAATTTAATTCTGCTGTATTGATTCATAATTTAGTAATCGATCATTGATTTAACTTATTAAATTAAATGATTAAATCTTGATTAAAAAAAAAAAAAAAAATACGAAGTCACTTTTTGTGTTCTCCATTTAATTATGTTTTATATTCGATCATTTCGTCGTAATGATAGAAATTCGATTGAGAATAAGAATATATGGAATAATTTTATTCCATACAAATTTTATTACTTAACAGTTCGCAAAGAATCGGATAAAATTCAGCGATCTTTAATAAAATGTTTGTCGTATGAAATCAATCTGTTGATTTTCTAGAATACTTTTTCATTGTTTCGGATTTTTGTTTCTCTTTTTCAGAAGGTGGTATTTGAGAAACTATTCGTTCAATGCCTTAGAATTTTTGTATATATGTATGATGTTGAATCTTTTTCGGAAAATGTCTCCAAAATCCGTGATTTTCAAGATTTTTTCTAAAATGTTTGAAAAAACTGAATAGGAATATTCTGAAAAAAAAAATTGTATGCATTGAGAAAAATCACCTAACTCATTTAACGTACCGGAAAAAAAACCATCGGATTATTTGTCGAAGAATATTTCGTTTATAACTTTTCAGAATGATTGTTACTGAAAATTAATATTTACAAAGTTTCAAAGATGACTAAATTATTTCAGATTTTTGTCCAATTGCGACGGTTGGGAATTCTGATCCATTGAAATTTTCGGTCGTGAAACATGTGTCATTAATCTTTAACATCTTATAAATAAAAACGATATTTTTTAAAAATTATTTTTGATATTGGTAACAGATTTATTATTCGCCAAATTCCGGATTAATTTTAATTACGAATTAATGTACAAGTTCGAATTTTGCATAGCGAGTCGAACATTTCCGAAGGTGCATACCCATTGTATCGAGCGTTGAGTATGTTATAGAAAACGTTGGTAGGACAAGAAGGGATTACGAAACCTCGATTATAGAGCAGAGCAGGGTCAAAAAGGGAGGGGGAGAGGGGAGGAAACGGTAGAATGACGAAGGAGACGTAGGCAACGAAACGATTATCGGACAATAGTTTGTTAGTGGTAATTCACCTGATGTATTGTTCCACGAGAAGTGTGGATTCAGCTTTACTCACTCACGAGGCTCACTCTCCTTTCATCTCGTTATTTTCCAATATTTATTTTTCCTCTAGAAAATAATTTATTCTACATTTACGTAAAAATATTTAATTTCAACGAATTCGTTGCGTTTGCAATTATTTTCATATAAAAACAAATAAAAAATGCATATTTTCATGAATCGAGACAAAAAAAATTGACCAGAAATAAAAAAACCAATTTTGCGTGTGCATGATAAAAAAATGGTTAATAAGCAATAAATGAAAAAATATATTTTTTAAATGAACGTCTCATTTATTAGGCACATTAATCACCAGGGTCACCGAGGTCACTTAAAGCTTGTATCAATATTATCCCGGTGTTTCCATAATTCACATTACACAACGAATATCATTTATATACATAGCATTGTGCGTTATTTACATTAAAGCATAAATAAAAATATATGTGTACACTTTGTTCCACTATTATTATTCTCTCTTTTGTCGTAGCAAACTTAACGTGTAGTAAGCTTTATCGTGAAAGCCTTTTTTATAAATAAATTGTTATACAATTTGACATTCGCACGATTAAGTTCAATTGCAAGCAACAGAGTTTTCGAAAATTTCGAGGTAAAATGATTTTCCTTCAACCGTCAATCGTAAGCCACTTGTCTGTTATCTTTTCTATCTGTTTCGTGAGAATTGGGTTTCTCAAACGTATTTTAACTTCCAGCTTTCCTCCGACAGCTTTTCTTCCATCCATCAAAGGAAACGAGTCGTGCAAAATGCATTGTGTCTCAAGCGGTGCCAATTTTACTGCCACTGTCCCAACGAGACTGTCACTCCTAAAGAATCCTCTGCAATGTCCAAGAAAAAATCGTTTTTTATCAATGTACCACTTTTTTTTGCATTTCTTATTATTGTTAGGAGAGAATCAAAGCAAAATCTACTCGGAAGCTCTCGTTCTATGATACTCAAGTTTTCGTGGTTGAAATGCAATGAAAAATCTTTTCTGCAATTATCAATTTCGTAATTTTTCAAAATTATTCACATTTTCTTTCGCATATACATTTTTTCAGCCCAAATAAGTTGCCAATTTTTTTAACTCAAACTCTGAACAATTTTTGATGAGGCAACAAAGCAAAAAGAGAAATTTCGTTACATTCCAATGCTGCATGTTAAAAAAAAAACTCGTTCTTACAGTTTGCTCGTGTAATACATGCTACTCTCTAATAACTACTCCATTTTGTCACAGCAACACGATGCAATAACGTGTTAGATTTATTTGACAAAAATCAATACCTCAAGATACTTCCAATCGATTAATCTTGAATTAAAGAAAATGCAATTTTATGGCATTAAATATAGCTGTTCTAAAGGCGAAATAAAACTCAGAGACTCAGAGAATCATTTCTAAAATACATTTCGTTCTCTCGACTAATGCAATTTTTTTTTTTTATTTACAAGAATGGAAAAAAGTGGATGCCGTTACGATAATTTTGATGTCAATTTGTTGTTATATATCGATCGATCGTCATTTAGGAATTTATTGAAAAAAGTTAAGGTAGTTGTCTCGCCAAAAGGTTTTTCTATAAAAATTTTTAAAATTCAGACGACTTTGGAATATTTCCTATCAAAAGATTCCACAGTTTAACGTGCGTTTCTTAAGGAGAGCGTTTTAAAATTTCACATTTCTCGCGATAACTTTAAAACTTTCGTATAGATTTTTTTTTTAGAATATTCGCAATTAGAGAGAAACATATGACGAAGTTTGTCAAAAGAAAAACTAAGATTTTGAGTGTTTAATTCCTATTTCTGAAAATCTGAAATTTATATAAAGCACTTTTTTCATTACTTTACAAGTTTTTACATTTCTATGCGATATGACAATTAACATTACTAGAATATTTCGCAAGTTTATACATTGTTTTATATTATTATTATGTTTTATGTACAAGCTTTCATACATTGGTCGAAACTTTTCATCATGACTGTAGCGAGACAACTACCTTAAGAAGTGTGACTTTTCGATTGACAGAACTGTTGAAATTTCAATCCATTTGAAAAATCGAAGTAACTGTAGGGCCAATTGACCCCAGCTACACACTATAACTTTTAGTACCTTACTTACATACTATCGGTCTATTGGACCGACAACTTTTATTGCTCTATAACATTGTAACAAACGCGTCTATTGAGGTTTAATTGTAATGAAATCGAAACGCCAGACTCCAACCAATCCGGAGAAGCTATCAGTAAAGCCAAAAAGTCATTTGATAAGAAGTTATAACGTTTATGAAAAGGCATGTGGTGAAAAAAAAGGGGAAAATGTAGTCGGTGCATTGGACCCCGTATTGTGTAGCTAGGGTTAAGGTGGATCGGTGACGGCTACGTGATCTTTGCAGTATCTACTGTAGACCAAAGTTTGCAAATACAAAACTAACTTTAACATTATGATTTTATTATTTTCGAAATATAAACATCAGAGAATGGATATTTTTATATGATTTTATTGTTCAAAAAATGTTTAATAATTGAAATTTGACAAGCATAGTGGATTTTAAAACGTGTCATGGTCGTTACTGTCGCCTGCCGAAACTGTCAGTTTTGTTTACTACCTATACAGTATATTTACGCTAAGAAATTACGCAATGGCAGAGATTTTGCCAGTTTACCTATCACCATTAATTCTATCGATATTTATCAAATACGGCAAAACCATTTTAGAACAGGAAAAAAAACAGTCAAATTGGCAAACTGTCACGTCTGAAGGCATGTGCTAGCAGACGCCGAAAACAGAGTTGCTAAGCACTCTCGCGTTTTTTCCCGTGTCATTCCTGTGGAAATCTTAATCATTTTACAAGAAATACTTTTTTATTTTTTAGTCGATTTTTAACAGTAACGTTCAAAAACTTAAGCGCTTTTATATTCAGGAATATTCGCGAAATACAGTGATCAATTTTTTATTATGAAAGCTTGGAAATACCGAATGTAAAAATTCAATGAGTCTTGACGTTCATACGATTTTTCTATGCTCGTAGGGATAAGTGTCTAGAAACAGTCGATGTTTACGAATTAATTACTACCAACCTAGATGGTAAATAGCGTTCAAGTTGTAAATATCAATTCATCTCGTATTTATGTGTAACTACAAAAATTGTCAGCCCTTCATCTTGGATGACTTAAATTCACCGATCTACCTTAATCGCGAAGAAACGTAACGTTGCAACGAATGAAGACAGAAATGAAAACGTTATTTCAACTCATGAGCTCACGTAAATTCTTCATACCTTGGGTGAGTGCAACACAGGATGGGGTTCAGCGAGCATCTGTAAGCAACGTACTAAGGTCTATTGACTATAAAAAATCTAAAGTATTCAGAGCAAAATTAACGGAACACCGAGAACCAAAGAGAAAAACTGGGTCATCAAGACGAATTGTTGTAAGGTTTTGGGAAAGTTATTTTGATCAAATTAAAAACAAAACCAACTGATAATAATTAAAGCTGTGTTTGATAAAAAGTCAAAGGAAATGAAGCGATAAACCCGTTAGATTAAACAACGATTATCAATTAATGGGAGAGCAAAAAAATGTGGAATGAAATTGAAGAAGAAGGAAAAAAAACTGTCATTACCCTTTCGACCAGACTTGACATTTTAGCGAATGTCTCTTGAAAACACGTTGACACTGTCGAGCTGATCGATCGACAGCGTTACTGAGAGTATAAACCGCCTCGTATTCGGGATTGCTCGTGTCTCGTATCGTCGCTGTACGATCCGTTTGGGGACTATCCGTTGGATAAGGATATTCGAATATTACATACGTATCCACTTCTTTGGGATAATTTATTCCACGAATTATCGATATTTCGGCGTCTCCGTCACCCAAATCGGTACAACTCCTAAAATACAATATTAATATTTAAAAAATAATAAAGACAGACGCTGAAAACAATTGCATCGATGAAATCGACTCGAGTTCGAAGTTTGGAATTTGAAAAATGACATTTTTCTTTGCGTTCCTTTTGCGTTAATACTCACTGAACAATCGCATATGTTTTCACTTCGTAATGATGTTGCGGGGGTGGTAAACCGTCCCTTTTTCGTACTCTGAGCATATCAAGATCGTGCCTATATCCCAAAGCAAGACGCTCCCATCTGTTGTAACCGGGCACATCGCCGAGGGCTTTCGAATGATCTCTGGTCGACAAACACCACTGGAAACATACCAATTATTCATAATGAAGATTGACAGTATTCCAATGAATAACAATCATTTGTTCGATTTGTTAATCGAATAATTAATTACATTGAAACGTAAACCGTTTCATTTATGAGCTACTATAAAAAAAGTGTCGATTCTTTGACAGAAGAGAATATTAGAAATGAAACAAAAAAAATTACTTTAGCCTGTTTGATCAATTGCTTTTCCAAGTTTTCATAAATTTGTTGATCGGTTCCACTGGCCTCCTCGAGGCAGTCGACCGACGATACAAGGGTGAAACTATCTTCGGATTTAGCATCAACGAGAGCACTTGTATTTAGTTGAGTTTTAGCATTCGGTGATATTGGTATGGAGTTCAAATCGACCGGAAGTCCCGATTTACTCGCTTCTATCAAAGGTGTTATTCCTTTCGCTTGACGCAAATAATCCCTGGCTAGTTCCAAGTCTCCGTCTTTCTTCGCTGCTAAAGCAGCTTGCTTCAACTCTGCTTGACGATGCTCGAGCATCAATGCTTGTTTTTCGGCTCGTGAAATTGCGCCTCCCCCGGATCTGTTACCTACGCAACGACAAAAACTCATTTCTTTCCATTTTTACAAGTCAAAAAACGTTTTTTTTTAAATATCTTGAGTCAACACCATCAAATACTAGTGATTTTCAAAAGGAAAAGTAAAAAAAGCAGATAAAATCTTAATATAATTTGAGGTGTATGTTCGAAAATGATAAATTTCTTGAAATTTTTACACAAAGACAGGATACAGTGAAAAATTAAAGATCTATTGCAAAATTACACTGAAGAATAAATTTTCTGGATATTACGGAATCTTTCGATTAATCGAAATCGATTAATTCGAAAAATTTCTAAAAAAGTATAGAAGAAGAAAACTTTACTTTATTTGACCGTATTCCAAATCTTAATGAGTTATACTAAACTTTTTTCAAACATAAAAGGATTTTTCGGCACATTAGAAACTTGTAAAACTTTTTGATTATTTTAGATTGAAAAGCAAACACGAAAATTTGACTTTGAAAGCAGAACTGCTGGAAGGCGGGTCATATCACCAGTGCTGTGAAATATGCAGAAAAAAGGTAGTAATCAACAATGAACATTCCGGGCAGTAACCTTAACACAAGATCCCCTACAACGAGGTCGAAAACGACCCCAATCTTCTCTTTAGCATGAAATGTTCCTCGTATGCGACCGTAAAGTTTAATTATTCACCGTTCTCTTCATATTTTCATAACAAAGAGAATCGTGTATGATGAAGTCGCATTTGGTGAACATTCATGATGTAAACTCTATAAAACAGAAAAAGTTTGGTCAAAATGCAAAAAAGAAGTCTAATTAAAGAAATTGAGGTCGTTTTCGAGCCCGTTGTAGGGGTCTAGAGTTGTAATGGTTAAGGGGCATCTACCTAGAGGCCTGAAAAAAATGGCCAAATTCCGAATTTTTTTTCTGGGAAACGGTTGGTGAAAAAGAAACGCATTTTTTTAAACACAAAGGTAAATAAATTGAGAGCCTTTAAAAAAAACATCACCAAAAAATACAGAAAAACAACACTTTAAACGCGTTTTTCTCGAAACATTGTTTTCAGTCGGTGGACATGATATCTCGAGAACCACTTGATGGATTATTTCCAAATTTACAGGAGATACGATGAGAAACATTTAAAGGTCGTTGACGATCTAACTTTTTTAAAATCGATCTCCATTTTTTAATAGTTACATAAAAATGTACAATTTTTTCATAAATTTTGTATGCTCGAGTTTCAATTCGTCGCCACATTGTTAAAAAAAAATATTTTAAAAATCGACGATCATCAACGACTCGTATTTATTGTTAACTTGAATAACCCGTTTGATTTTTAGATTTTAGATGGACCGTTTAAGCTGGAGAGTGTCCACCGCCAAACGTCGCGAAAAAAATTTCATCATCTGTCGACGACCATGTTTTTGTTGTTTTTCTGTATTTTTTGGTGATTTTTTTTTAAGGCTCTCAATATATGTTCCTTTGTGTTAAAAAAATGCATTTCTTTTTCGCGAACTGTTTTCCAGAAAAAAAAATCGGAATTTGGCCATTTTTTGGCGCCTCTAGGTAGATGTAGCGCCTTAAGGAAGATGATATTCTTAAGAAATGTTGTTTTGTAATAAACAACGAGAATACCGTGAGTAGTTTTTGGAGGTGGAACCGGCGGTGCTCTGCGGGTGGCGGTCGGCGTCTCCCGTTCCTGAGGTTCTGGTTGAGGGATAGGTTCACTGGGAGTTTGTTGGGCGGTGGCAGTTGGAACGGGTGGAGCAGATGGATTGAGCATAATGGGTGACAATCCAGGTGGGACGGGTAATTCTTCAAAAGCGACGGGTTTTCCACGTGCGTACGATTTGATGGCATCTTCGAATTGTTTGCAAATACGTCCGTATCGTCGTGCTTTCGACGAATTGCCCTCTTCCTCGGCGGCGGTTTTAGTGCGACGATAAATTTCAAGACGTTCTTTAAGAGCGCCGCCGATCGCGTCACCGGTGATGACAGCGGGTTGGGACACCTCGGCTTCTCGATGGAACGGAAAAGAAAGTCACAAATCTTTCAACTTTTACGGTATTAAGCGAGTTCAAAGGCGACTAAAAATAAATTTTCTTACCGGTTGGAGCCGGTGCGTCGGCTGGTGTTTGCTGCTGTGTTTCACTCTCTTCTTTTCCCTCGTTCGGCGAAGAGCTCGCCGTAGTCGAGCCGGGAAATTGAGGACTCGGTGGCATGTCCGAAACATCGATCGCTTCGCCCGCCTCCACAGCTCCTATCACGATATCAAATTGTTTCGCTATTTTAACGTGATTCACCGCTTCAGCAAAGTTCCCAGATTTTTTCCACGCGAGCGCCGCAACTTTGTACTCGTGCTGTCGTTTTTTCAACAATTCCAAAGCTTCCTGATTGATCTCGACCGCTTTCGGAGTTTCTTCGCTCGCAGGAGCCTCCGCAACAGGAGATTCTTCGGGTGGCGATGGATTTTCAACCGGTGGTTTTGTTTCTGCGTTTTCGTCACTGGGGGAATCTTCCTTCGGGGCTGATACTTCCCCGGTAGCCGACGGTGGCAACACCGGCGGTATATCCGCCTCGGCGATCGCTTTACCCGATTGTGCACTCGCCAATAATCCTTCCAGCGTTTTTATCCCACGTCCAAAACGACGAGCACGTCCTGATTCATTCTCGTTCTTTGCTCTCGTCTCGGCTAACTTGTACTTGCTCAATCTCTCTCGCAGCAACTCTATCATATCCTCGTTGCTTGTTCCTCCTTCCGGCTGTGGCTCCTCTGCAACTTCCTCAACCACTTCCTCCAAAGGAGAAACATCATCACCCGTTATTTCTCGCAGCTCGTCCTGAAATTGACAATTTTAACATTGACTGCTGATTGTACCAAAAAAAGTTTATACCATTTTTCCAATCTTTCTCCATCTTTTTTTCTCATATTTCTTCAACTTTACCAATATATCCGGGTCGTCGTCATCTCCTGACAGTTCTTCATCAGGGTCAACGTCTTTCATACTTTCGTTAATCATTGCATCCAGTTTGGCAGTTGGTATCGGTGGTGCTATCACAAAATATTTATTTCAGTCATTTACAAGAATATTATGAAATATTCTAAAACTTGTGTTTGGGTTCAATAAATCGTTTTCTTTGTTTAAAAAACATTGTTAAAATCTGTTTTTCTTAAATTGATGTATTTTCTGATAAAACAATGAAAAAAAATTTAATTTGAGACTTTGTGAATTTTTGAGTTGAGCTATTTATTTCCTGAAATTTGTGTAAATATGTAATCAAACAAACAGAATTTAGAAATTGAAACAATGGAGATTCTCATCTATCATTTCAATGATTTGTTTTCTGTATTTTTGAGAATATTCAATACCAGTCAATTTTGGTCAATATTTTATAATCAATTATATAATGTGATGTTAGTTTCAATTTTTAATATAAGCCATCGAATTTGATCACAAAACAGAAAAATCAGTGTAAAATAAAAATAAAAATGTGAGTTCCAATTTTCAAATAGTGTTTTACGATTGTTGTGAATTTCCTTTGTTTATCTACCATGTTTTCTTAATGTTCATTCTAAATTGTTAAATTGCCAGGAAAAAAGAAGAAAACCAGTGTTAAGAGCATAATAAAAAAGTACATTCCAGTTTGTTGACTTGACAATTGATACGTTTTGCAATTTGGAAAAATTTTCTTGAATTTTTTATTTTTCATATTAATTTCTTGTTTTTTTTTCAGTTTGATAATTAACTTTTTTTTACTAGAAATAAATAATTTAATAAATACACGAAATTATTTCTACCTTTACGTCGAGGCTGACGAGGCAAATCATCTCCGCTGGTCAGCTGTGCCAATTCGGCCTCCAAATCTTCGTCGTTATCATCTTCCATTGAATAACCCATATTCTCGAGTTTTGCATCAGGAACATGGAAAATTCCAAACTGAACGCAACAATTATTTAGCAACGATAAGCTTTTTGAGGGAGTGTTCTCCTCAATAATCTTAAAAAGAAATTGTTATACCTGTTCAAGACTCGCCGGATCTCTCGGCCGTTTTTTCGCCTCTTTCTTTTTACTAAACATTGTTTTATATTGTGCCTTATCCAAAAGTTGTTGAATCTGATGTACCGTAGAAAATTAACAAAATTAATTCCTGACGATTGCGTTGTCTCGATTAAAATCACAGAAATTTGATCACCTAAGATACGAAGAAGCGCGTCTCAGTACTCTGAAGTTGGAGTTTTGAGTCATAAACTGACAGCTGTGACGTCGCGTTGGTCACACTATTCGTTTTCGCACGATATTATTTTTTTTTATTATATTATTTCAATCAGTGACGAAATGAAAAAATCGTTAACTGTGAACTCGATTATTTATCAATATCATAATTAAAGTAGAAAAAATTGTATCGTTTTAAATTCTTTACTTTAGAATGTCGTCTAATTTGATAAAACTGTAATATTATTACTTAACATTTTTTGAATAACGTTCGACTTATCGGTTTTCTCATGTTGATGGAAAAAGACGAAGATAGCAACAGCAAGAATTTCCTACTGCAGCCAGCTTCATGTTAGTCGGTCATATGATTGTCTCGCGAAAAGAGGGCGAGTCCGATATTTCGTGCTCCGTTTTATTTTCGACTCAACCCCGTTTCGCCTCTCATTCGTATTATTGTCGTTTCTCTGAAATATACTAAAGCTAAATAACCGATCAACATGAAAGGCTGCATATTCAATATCGACGGGGGTTATTTGGAGGGTTTGTGCCGAGGTTTCAAATGCGGTATACTCCAGCACAACGATTATCTCAATTTGGTCCAGTGCGAGACACTCGAAGGTAACTTTTTTTTTTTTTCCCTTACGTTCAATTGTCGCTCAATTTTTTTTTCAATTCGACAACAGTTGAAACTTAAGACATGCCGAAACTTTGGCAAGGTCGAGGAACATTACTTGGCGAAAAAAAATTCGAAATTTCCAATATGAACAAAAATTCGATTAGAACATATTCAACGACGATTTTTTTCTCATTATCCACTTCTAACGTAAATAAGAGAGAGAAGAACACGAGCCCGATGTATATTAATGATAAACACTTGCAAAACAAAAAAAACACGTAGAAAATTTAAAGAAAAAAAAAATGATTTCTGACATTTTTTCATTTTCTAAATCTTGCGAAAAAAAATGTATTTTCAATTTTGCATAAAACGACGTATTTACTCGATAAACAAATTTTTTGGCAGATTTGAAACTCCACCTGGCTGGCACTGATTATGGCAGTTTTTTGGCTAATGAGCCGTCGCCTCTAGCCGTCAGTGTCATCGACGATAAACTCAGGGAAAAACTGGTCATAGAGTTTCAACATATGCGCAATCATTCGGTCGAGCCATTGTCCCAATTTTTGGACTTTATCACTTATAGCTACATGATCGACAATATAATATTATTGATCACGGGAACTCTTCATCAGAGGCCTATCTCCGAACTCATTCCAAAATGTCATCCACTCGGAAGTTTTGAGCAAATGGAGGCCATTCACGTCGCCGCTACTCCGGCTGAACTCTACAATGCAGTGCTCGTCGATACTCCTTTGGGTAAATAATTTATTTAATCATTTCTGAACATCAAACTTGGTCAAAACCTTCTTGAAAAAACTGTTTACAGCCACAACATAGGAAATTAATTATTGCAATATGTTGGAAAAAAATCCTGAACTGAAAAATTCAGAAAAAAAAGTATTTTTATACTTCAAAAGTCATAAAATTTTGATTTTTTGATGGTTTTTGAGAACCAACTTTTGTGATAGTGATGGATACTTTCAATATGGGGTACTTTGAGATAAGCAACAGTCTTGACAGAAAAGTTTCAAAATAGTAAAAGATTGAGGCAATAAGGTGTTTTACACTTGAAAAATCGTCTAATTTTGAATTTTCAATGATTTTTCACTACCCACCTGTAAAGCGATAGGTACTTTTAACGCGTGGTACTTTGAGATACCTGAAAGCTGAACAAAAAAATGAAAAATAATGAGAGTCAATAAGTATTTGCGTAAATTATTTTACAGCTCCATTCTTTGTGGATTGCATTTCCGAGCAGGATTTAGATGAGATGAACATTGAGATCATCAGAAACACTCTTTACAAAGCTTATCTCGAGGCTTTTTACAAGTTTTGCAAAGACATAGGTGGTACAACCGCTGACACGATGTGCGAAATCCTTGCTGTGAGTAGTTTTTGTGCTTCAAGAAGAAAATACTTCAAATTAAATCTTATTGAAAAAAAAAATTAAAAGCAAGCTTGATTATTAGAGCAAAAAGACCTTTATGGGAATTTTCGATGCCAGAAGCGTTTTAATAATCTGTTATTCAATTTTTCAATCGCAGTTTGAAGCAGACAGGAGAGCTATAATTATAACGATAAACTCATTCGGTACTGAGCTGGGAAAAGATGATCGTGCGAAACTTTATCCTCGCTGTGGTCGCTTAAATCCTGATGGTTTGGCGGCTCTAGCACGAGCCGATGATTACGAGCAAGTTAAAGCTGTTGCAGAATATTACGCTGTAAGTTCCCCCAATTTTTAATGAAATACTGTCTTTGGTTTAAAACAAAGACAATAAAAAATTAATGTTTAGAAAATGAATGGATAAAACTACTTATTAGAAAATATAAAAAAAACCAAAAAAATGGGCTCGATTATTTAACATAACGAAACAACTGATGCCTTTTTTGTTTCTTCACAGGAGTACAGTGCTCTCTTCGAAGGAGCAGGAAATAACCCGGGCGATAAAACCCTCGAAGACAAATTCTTCGAGTACGAGGTAAGTTGTCAAATCCAAAAAAAATATTTTTCCATTATTTCAACGAAATTGACTTGTAAAAATTATTTTCAGATCGAAGTTATTTTGAATCTAAAAAATCGAGGTTTAAGAATCCAAAAAAAATTCAAATATGCAATATAAATTTATAGAAAAAAATGAATCATAAAAGGTTTAAAAACCAAAAAAAAAGAAAATACAAAAATTTTCAAAAAAGCAATATGAATTTATAGAAAAAAATTAATCATAAGAACACAATTTCTCGTTCTGTTCCAGGTACGTTTAAACGTACACGCGTTCCTTCAGCAATTTCATTTTGGGGTATTCTATAGTTATTTGAAGCTGAAGGAGCAAGAGTGTCGCAACATTGTATGGATTTCGGAATGCGTAGCTCAAAAACATCGTGCAAAGATCGACAATTATATACCAATCTTCTAATCGTAGAATATGCCGATATGGCAGAGAAGGCTAATATCGATATCATTTCATCGTATGTATTATCGTAATTTTCGAATTTTTTTTTCTTTCCTTACGAGCGTGATTACCGAAATTCACCCCTTTCGACCAGCAAAAATTCATCAGCTTTGTCAGTTATGAGAAAAGATACTGCCGCGCTGATTATGTCAGGAACTAATCGATCTGCGTATGAAAAAAATGAAACAAGAGAAAAGAGAAACACCCTAAATAATAATTGAAGATTGCATCATTGGAATTTAACGGGAAATTTCTTTAGTTCCGTTTCATCTTAATTTTTGGTCATTTTTAAGCTATAAAAATATATGAAAATCTTTTGGTGCTGTGTTTCAAGTCCACAGACAAATTTTTAACAAAAATGTTGACTATTGAAGAAAAAATGAAAGAATTTTTGTTACATTTCAACGATGGAAACTTCTATACCATAAAATGAAAAAATAAATCCGAAAATGAATTTGCTGTCGCATGTACGACTATCGGTAATTCAATATCGCGAGATGATTATCGAAATTTCAATTCACGTTCGTGTTGAATATAATAAATTGATGTATATAGTGTTGTATCTTATTATAATATACCGTGAAGATAAGAAGAAAAAGGAAATATCACATATATAGTATTATATTCCACGGCAAAAAAAATTGTTAATTTATTAGATGTAAAATGTTAAAATTAATAAAATTGCGATGCATTCCACTCTAGCTCGTGGCTACCGAGCTTGCGAATGTCCGAAATTTCCCATTCAGCTAACAATTTTTACAGCTTTTTCCTCATTCGTCGTCGACGATGTATTTCGAGTTTTCGACGTTTCCTGCTTTTTCAATCCTAAGATCTCTGGATTATCCAGCCAAAAACGTTCACCTATTATATCGCCTATAAATGGTACAACCATTTTCTTCGTTTTTCGATTCTCGTCTGTCACTATTTTGCGCAACAGAGTCGTTCCTTTCCGAAAATATTGCGGCTCGTTGTTGTAATTGATGCCGAATTCTTGAAATAATATTTCGTTTTTATCTGCTGAATAAGTACCTTTTAAAAATTCTTGAGCCTGAAAAAATAAACGTTATTTTATGAGAGCCAATTTTATTAACACGTATTCTCTCCTTTTTAAAATTTAACATTGTTTTTTTGTTTTCAACTAATTATCAATCTTACCTCAAAGGTTTTCATGTTCTTTTTAAGTACAAGATTCCAGAAGCACGTGTTGTACAAATTGTTGATATGAACATCAGCTTGCCTCCAAGATAAATAATCCTTTAGATTTTCGTCGCTGGGATACAAAATTGTTCTCGCGTCGAAGGAAGGTGGATATTGCAGTTTGACATCTCCCATATATTTGTCCCAGTGAAACACATAAGAGGATGTAAATAGAGAATTTACATTGGACAAAATTTTTGAAGCTGAAAATAAGCAAATAACAATAGCGCATATATTTAAAAATAAAAAACATTTTTTCACATTTTGGCTCTAGCAAAATAGTTTCACATTTTGGCTCTAGCAAAATAGTTTCACATTTTGGCTATTTAGCAAAGTAGTTTAATTTTTATTTCTATCTCCAATGGAAACTTTTACACAGTGTTTATTTAATTGGCATTCAAATCCTCTTTAAAATGATGCTTGGTTTATTAGATTACTTTCAATTTACAATTTTTGGCAAAATTTGAATTTTTTTATTTAAAAAAAAATTATTTTTATATAAAAATGCTCAATAAAATAAAGTAGTAAAAATACGACAAAATTAAAACATACCTCGTCTATTGTAGATAGACGTATCTTTTCTGAAAACAAATGAAAATTCATCGCTCTGTCCGTAACAAATAACAATTTCATTGAATTCTTCCATTACAGTGGTTGCTGCTTGTCTCATTAAATCTAGTGCTCGTTCGTCATTAGGTTTCAAAAAATTGTGAATTTTGGAAAATTTAGAAAAATTTTTCCCATCTATTCTCACAACTATCCAACAATTTGGTAAACAATTGTCTGGACTTTCGAATCCTTTGACGTATTCGAACTTGCTCTTTGCCATTCTTGTTGTTGAAATAAATCTTTTGTTTAAGAACGTTTGCACCGAGTGAAATAACGTTCTGCCAATTGGACAGAATTTCATCTGCCGCATTTATCGGTGAACTATTTTGTCAGAAGTTTCAGAACTCGTCTCATTCGTGAAAAGTCGCGTTTAAAACTTGGGGATCCCGAGATTGACATGAGAAAAAAGGTTAGAACATAACCTCACTTAATTTTTTTATTGTTCTTCCAAAAAAAAACTTGAATGTTGGCTGAAATTGTTTTTCAAAACTGATATTCTAAATCTCACTCTTAATCAATTGAAAAAATGTTTTATAATCGACAAATTTATGAGGTTAAACGAGGGAAAATCACCACGTGTATCACGTAACAGTAAAATCGACAACTGGAATGCTGGTTTTTGTCCTTGTCTTGTTGTCAGCAAGTGGAAAGTTGCCGGCTGAATTTTTTTCTCGAGCTGATCAAGTATAACCCAAAAATCAAATCAACTGTTCAATTGTTGACCGCCAACAAGATCGTACGAGGTATGTGGATAATACCAATAATACTACGAGCATCAGTAAAATGGAGATACACGATCGATTGCTGAATGTCCCGACAACGGGTCTAACGATCCTGGACATTTTGACTGACGATCAGGAGAAAAAGTTGTTCATAATTCGAGAACTGTTGGAAGTATGTAACAAAAAAATGTCAAACAATTGCACGGATTTCAAGGTTCTCGAAACATTTCGTATGATCCTTTGTTACGAGTATCAAACATTTACAAATTCGGGAATTCGATGGTCCTCTTTTAAGGCGAACGAGAGCAAGATAGATGTGAAAACATTTTTTATTAGAGATATTGACGGTTTTACCAATACTAAAGAATTTGCTCTTCTGTACGATATTGCTACGCTGCACCTGGCATTCAGCTGCAACGAAAAAGCTCTCGTTGGCTCGTTTAAAGATTTCTATGAATCGCAGGAAAAACATTTAACCACAGGGCATGAAATTTTGCATCTTTGCCTCAGAGTATTAGAATGTATTGCTGATTCATATAATTTACACTCTCGTCTGCACAAGAAAAATGGACAGAAAAAAGAATTTGAGAAACTGCCAGATTGCATTCTGAGTGTCATAGAGTTATGGATAAAACAGGAGGCGCACAAAGAGTGGCAAATATTGACAACGCTTTTGCCAAAACTGGTTTTAATATTCGGAGCTTCAAAACTTCTTACTCCACTCTGGAACCAAGTACTAGATGAACAAAGCGAACTTGGCAAAATTTTAGATATGCTGTGCATTATGGCAGACATATGCTTCCCAACCAAAGCCAAGCTAACGGAACGAATCCAGTACAAATACTGTGTTTCAACAGAATTTTGGTTGGTGCTACAGCGGAGCCTTGATTCCACTATCTATCAAGAGCGCAAAAAAGCGTTTTATCTGATTAAAAGAGTTCTCGATTTTATTGAATCAAACGAATCACAAATAAAAATTAATGTGGATATTATCTCAAAAGCACAGATGGTACCTTTCATTCGCACAGATGCTCAGACCGAACAGGCCACTATGAATTCGTTTAAGAAATATTTTTTCCTAATACTCGAATCATCAGAGGAGAAACAGAAGCATCTTGTATTGCCAGCTTTGACTTACCTTCCGGATCTTGTCAAGGCCTATTCCACGCAAAAATCTCAAGGCTATCATTTTGACAGAAAGTGGCTCCAATGTGTTTTCAAAAGAATCCTTCAGCACGACAATATTGCGATTAAAAAGCTTGGATTCCGAGAAATTCTCAAGGTCGACCTCGACATTTACGACGAGAGCTTGCTCCATTTTTTAGCTAATTCGCTAAACAACACTCTTTTGTACGATTTTGACTACATTGAGAAGAAATACCCGGAAATTGTTCTACAGTTGGTTGAATTTTTCTTAAAGTCTGACAAAGCTCAAGTGCCTTTGATCAATTCGTTTGTTCGAGCCATTTCCGAAATATCCTGGTGCCCTGTCGCTATTCATTGGATTTTGGAAGCACTTGTTATGCCAATAAAAGCCGGAGAGATCGTTTACAACATGTGGACACCAGCAGAATTGGTATCAGTGAAAAATCTCGTGAATTTTAACTTTAAAAATCAGTGTATGATACTGCGACGCAATGCTAACTTTAATATTGAACAAGCGTTTTGTGGATATATCGCATCTAATTCTTATTGGCCGGATGTGGAACTTGTTACAAGTACTTTAAATTTAATTACCAAAACTTTTGGCGGACAGCTGATTTGCCCAGTTCGCATTCACATATCAAAAATAATTAAAGCTTCAGATGCGCAATTGTATGTCTCTGGCCAGTGCAAAACACTGTGGCCCGGACAAAGTACTGAATCTTTTGCAAATAAAATAATTCTTTTTGTCGGTTCGAATCTGATATTTTCCAAGGATTGCCCTGCGGAAAGGAGCCTTCAAGAATTGTTTCAAAGCCTGAGCGATGCGCATCGCAGATTTTACACAGACAAAACTGCGATTCTGAAAGTGCTAGAGCTTGCATCGTATTTAATGACCTCAGCCGGAATAAACGAATATGACTGCGGGATGAAAGTGAATCGACTTTTGTCACAACACTTGCAAGCATTAGTACGCATTGTAAAATGTGGTATTGAGAAAGCAACGATTCCACAACACGAGCATGTAACAGCAGTACTAGCTTTAATGAAGTACAATGTTCGCCAACATATTGATTATTTAAGGAGTTTCTACGACGAATGCATTGACTTTGTCGTAAATCCTAATAAATTAGGTAAATATCATTGGTTGTATGCCTTAAAAGTGATAAACTTCTACAATCAATCGAATCCTCATGAACATACTCGTTTTGCCTTTAAATTAAACCCATCAAAGATACAATCATTGCTCAAGTATTTCAAAGAAGAAATATTAAACGATCGTCGAGAAGGCGACACAAAACCAAATGATTTTGATAGAAAAATCGTTAGTGATTGCTGCCAAAACGTTGCTATATTTGTCTGTGATTATATACAACTTGCAAATTTAAACAATCAGGTTCAAAGTGGCTTCTGGCTCCAAGATCTCCGGCTTCTCATTGAAACAGGGCCGGAAGAGAATATAATTGACATAGCACAAACGATTGCTGACCTACTCGTCATACATTATCAACAATTGAAGACTGAAGATATTAGCATAATAATTTCGATTATTCGGCTATCCTGTCGGCTGGTTTTTCAATTGAAAAAATCAAAAGTATTCTTCTACGTGGCAAAAAGTCTCACAGAACTGATAGTAAACTCACATTTCTTGAAGTCCGACGAAGCAAAAGAAATTGCCATCGAGGTAAGTCGATTCTAAAGCCTGAGTTCCAGAATCGCATTTATTTCCTGTTAATATCTCAGTAAAAGCGGAAGAATAACTTATTCCTTTTCAGTGGGTGGACCATCTAATGACAGAAGGAAATAGGGTGCCACTTCTCAGGCACATATTTATTGCTCAAATCAAAAATTTAGATGAGCAAGATGCGCTGCTTTTTTTGCAGCCTTTTTTGGTCTGCCTTCTTCACGGAGAAACTCCGCGACATGATCAAAAAATAGTTGGAGCTGCAATATACTCCGATCGTCATATAGATGTCGAGCAGTGAGTATTTTGCCTTGGAATCTCAAGCTCTTATTTTTCATTTTTCTTACTATATTCAAATATGTAAATTTGCTATTGCAAATTTTGGCGTAACGAATCCCAACTTAATAATACAGAATTCCAATACTGATTGTGGCGCTTTAAAAAAAAAAAAACAACCGAATGGATTGTAATTCTCTTTCTTTGTCCATCCATCAGCAATATAGATATGAGAATTCGAGCGCAGGCGGTAGTTTCTTTATTGAAATTCTTGGAGAGTACAAAATGTTTGGAATCGAGGTTTCGCGAGAAGACGCTCCAGGAGATTTTACTGATTTTGAATAAACATCGAAACAAAAGATACTTCGACAATTCTCACGTGCATAGACTCAAGCAGAGAGCGATGCAAGCTCTACTGGTGCTGGCACCTTATCTCAACGACGTAAGCAAAGATATTTTTTTGTATTATAATTTATATTAATCATAATATTCAGCCAATAACAATTGTATAATCGAATTTTCACGCAGAAAGAAGTACGAAATCTTTACGATGAAATGTGCGATTTATTAATCGCCGAAAGTAATCAACCGAGTGTACGATTGATGCAAGAGTGGCTGCTCGTAAGGATCTACGCAAATTCTTTGACGGACGAATCCATATGGAAACTTTTTGAAACTGTATGCAATATATCGACTGAAAACCGACGTTGTAAAATCCTCGATTGTTCAAATATAAATTTTTATTCATTCGTAGGCGATGGAAAAGCGTCCAGGAAGTATAGTTTCCGTATCCAGTATAGTTTATCACATTTCACAATTGCTAAAGGATGAGACAAAAATCGAGTTTATTTCCAAAGCGATGTCGCATCTTTTGCCGAATTGCATGAGTCAACAATTCAATGTCCGTCTTTATAGTCAGGTTTGTGAATGAAATAATATACGTTCAGAAATGTTTTTGTTTTCTTGTACCGTTGATCATTTCCTAAATCCATTAATTTCAGGTGATCCTCATGAAATTGTACAATATGTTGCCGGAAGATCGCCGTGATCAGTATAAAAACATCTTTGAGGGTGTACAAGAAAGTCTTCGTCATGGAAATTCGATAAAAAATTCAACAAAAGTAATGGATGATTTTTACTTCACTGAGTTTCATTCGAACGAAGACTATAACTTAGAGGTATATTTATTTATAAAAACCGTGTCATAAGATTGGACAATATTTATAATTTAAATTTGAAAACATTTTTAGATCATTTATGAGCATCTACCACGTTTAACGGGTTTCCCGGCCGACGAATGGATCGAACGCTTTGTGTGGACGCCCTTCATGGACAGCAACTGTTATCTAATCACACAGGAATGCTCTACTAAATGGAAAAAAATCAAATCTACAAAATCACCATCGAGATCAGCTGGTAAGTAAAGCAACATTTTTCCATTTAATGTCAAGAGCTGCGGTAGTGGCTCGACGCCATATATAAAAAAAAACCAGCGCGAGCCCTGCCGCACTCTTGTATACTCGAATATCATGATTTTCGGACTTTTCTTTTTTTTCGAACCGCTCTCATGGAGAAACGGGTTGAGTAAAAAATCTAAATGTAAAGGACCATTTATTTATTTATAACGAAAACATTTTTATTGAACTTATTGAGTAAAGGTGGCGATTTTGGCGAAGAAATTGATTCGACGAATGAGGGAGGTCTCAGTGATATTCAAAAGAAAATAATACCATGGAAATCGATGACACCGTTTATCGACGAATTATCGGAAGTCTCGAAAGCTGCACTCGAACGGAAAATTACGCAGAACAACGATACGGGTATCATCGTAGTTGCTTCTCTCATAGATCGGCCACCGAATCTCGGAGGACTCGCGAGAACGTGTGAAATTTTCGGAGCCAAAGAATTGGTCATTGGGAGCCTGAAATACGCCGAAGATCGGGAGTTTCAAACGTTGAGCGTGTCCGCTGAAAAGTGGATTACAGTAACCGAGGTTTGTTGTCGAGACTTCGAGTTATTGAAATTCCTACGTAACGGAAAAACGACGAAAAATTATACTTTAAATTTCGTAGGTCAAAAGGTATCTTTTGAAAAATTATCTGCTCGAACAACGATCGAAAGGATGGAAATTAGTCGGTGCAGAACAGACCGCTAACAGTACGAATCTCCTCGAGATGGATTTTGATGAAAAAACGATATTGTTACTAGGGTAAGTAGTGACCTCGCATTATTTGACCTTCCGTTGTAGCGATCCACCTAATAAAGGATTTTGAGGGAACATCATTTTCTAAATATTTTTCTTTCTAACGTAGGAACGAAAAAGATGGCATTCCAGCAAACTTGATTCCAATTTTGGACACGTGCGTCGAGATTCCACAAAACGGAGTCATAAGATCTTTGAACGTTCACGTTACAGGTGCAATCTGTATCTGGCAATACGCAAAACAGCATTTTTTCACTTGAATTGTTGCTAATCTCCGTGTGCCTCTAGAGATTAAGATTCTTTTTTCATTAATGAACAAATAATGTATATCTAGAGAGGGCAGCGTCTTGACGCCAAGTATAAAAAAGTTGGTGTTGAACGTCCGAAGCAAAACACGCCGCGTATCTATATATTTGCTCGAGATTAGGCGATATTTTATATACTGTAATAAACGAAAAATTTTCTACTTTTAAACCGGAAACTACGAGAATGAAAAAAAATATATACGAATAGAATGACAAAATAAAAAATACGAAGAAAACAAACGTTTGTGAACAAAATGTACGAACATCTACAACCACCCCAATCGAAGCCAAAACTCGAAAAAAAAATCACCTATTTTTATTTATTTTTTAATTTTTTTTTATATATATTTATTTTCCCCCTGCCTAGAGGCTTTCGCCTATTACAGGGTCGGCCCGGGTCAGTAGCCAGTCCCCCCTGGGGGTCTGGTCCGGATCAGTGACCAGGCCCCCATGCGGCCGCATCCGACTTCCCCCTCTGTAGCACATTTACCATGGCACTCAATTCCATGGACCCAGGAAAACTGCGGAAAACCTGTGCCACTACAGCCGGTCCTGGGTTCGCCTCACGGTGCCGGAGCTACGTCAGGCCTCGTCACGAGAATGTAAACATGAACTACAACTGTACATGTGACATACACATATATACATCTGGAGCTGGTCACGCTCATATTTAATTCTCGTGAAAAGGCTATGGGACCGGGATTGGAACCGAGGACCTCCCGACACTCTGGCTTAGAGGCAAGCACGCTAGCCACTAGACCAGGGCGCCAGTAAAATCACCTATTTCGTTTGATGTTAGAAGTAAAATCGCAGTTACTGAACGTTGAATTGGAATAATTCACAAGGATGATACAAATAACGAAAAAGCATATGTAAGGGGTTACGTACATCCAGAAATTTCAAAAAACCGATTTTTTTATCGCTTGTTTTCAAGCCTTGAAGAACAAAAAAAAATTATTTCAGAGCCATTTTTTTTGATATTGTAGAATGTTTTTTTAACAATTAAGATTCAAATTTTTCGTAAAAAAGCGGATACATAATATCGAAAAGCCACAAAGTGCTTATGTTTTTTTTAAATGGAAAACTGACTTACAAGAATCTTTTTGATTTTTTTGAATCCATTTATCCCTGAATCGTGCCAACTACAAGATTTTTTTCCTGCTGATATAAACAACATCGAATATAACATTACACTGCTATAAAAAGAATCATTCTATATTTCGTCTAATTTTTTTTCATTAAATCTTAAAAGAAAAATCTGAAAAACCCTGATTTTTGTGGACACTGGACACACGTAACCCTTTAAAACAAAGAATATTTGTTAGATCAGCTTTTTATTGCTCTTTCAGAAGATAGAGCACGCTCTTCGTAACATCTAGATATATGTATATTATAATTGCCTATGAGAAGATCGACAACAGCAACAAAAATCACTAAATGTCATAGCCGACCAAATGCCTCTTGCCGATGCATTCGCCGATGAAGAACCAGCACCAGATTTCAATGCCAACCAAGGTGTTGAGCCAAGCTTCTCTGACGGTGAGTTCGCGATAACGTCCTGTTTTTGCGCTTGTTAATAATCTACCGATTCCACTTTTGATCGCTGGAATGTCGGAAAAGGTTGGCGGCACAAGCTCAACTTTTGCATAGCGTGAGATTATTGCTATCTTCGGCGTGGCTGCCGTGACAAGATCTGAAAAAAGGAAGTTTTGAGCAAAAAACAGGGAAAACTTCGTTCTTCGATTTTGAAAGGAAGTGCACGAACGAAAATTCGTAATGGATTTGTGGAAAATAGAAACGAATTTTCACCATTGTCAAAATTTTACAATATTCAGAATTCGCTACTGGGATGAATGGTTTTCTTTGGAAATTGTCAGAAACCAATGGCAAGAGAAATGTAGCCAGTTAAAACCCCGATTTGGAGTTATGTAAGGATTTTTTTTTTCGAACCGTCACGAGTATTCTTCGTGTGTCAGGAAAACGAGGAAAATTAATGGACTTCGAAAAGAAGAAAAGAATTTTCGGTTAACTCGGATAGATCAAAAAAACTTACTTTTTGTCATCGACAGTGTTTTTCCGACGAGATTTGCCATTTTTGCGGTCTCGACGGCCCGAAACGAGAATCTGGAAAATAAAGTGGTGCTGGTGGTGGCCGCACAATCCGTCGTTTCGGAGAGTGCAATGCGCGCGCATTTTTTTCCCTAACGGCGAGTTAACGAACTACATGAATGGGCGGTAAATTATGAATCAAGGAAAAATTTGTACTTTTTTTTTATGAAAATAATATTTTTTTATTATTTTCTGGCATCGAAATTAATGAAACAATTATCTCTTTTTTAAGAACAATAATAAAACAAATATATGAATTAAATCGATGTTATTCTTTCGGTTTGCTTTTTGCTGCCGCTTTCTTAGTGTCGTCGTTCTCTTCATCCTTCTCATCATCTTCATCTTCCTCATCTTCCTCCTCATCCCCACTTTCGCTACTCGTATCCTCCTCATCGTCGTCATCGTCCTCGTCTTCGTCGTCGTCCTCTCCGTAATCGCCGGACGCCTCGTTACCGTAACTGCTACTTCCGTTTCCGTAATAACCGTAACTGTCTCCCTCCTCATCGGAATCGTCGTAGCCAGCTTGATTCTGTCTGCCGAATTTGTGGCTCCGAGCTGCATGACAAATTTCAATCAATTTTATTTAAATACTTTGGATCCATAAAAATTTGAAGTCAATTTTTATTCACTCAAATTTGACTAAAAATTCTTCATTCGAATTCATATTTTTGGTTTTTTTTGGAAAGAATTTAATTTTATTTATTTATCGTTTTAAACAAAAAGGTTATTTATATGAAAATGAACAATTTGCATTGAACTCATGTCGCTACTCCAAAAAATGACTGTTTTTGGAAACCATTTAATATTAATTAATGTAATTATAAAAAAAAAGTTTTTCCGTTCGAGAAATGACAATATAAATGAACAAATGATTGTAAAGTTCTTACTTGACATGCTAAGATCCTTTGTTTGTGAAGTTTCATAACTGCACTTGGGACAAGGTATGGCTTTATTTTTTTCGTATTTGAATCCCTTCCTTCTAACGTGATCTTCGCAGTAACAAGTCTTACATCTCAAGCACGAATACTGTCCTAGCTTATTGCAGGATTGACCTAGAAAAGCAGAAAAATTAAGATATTATAAAATTAGCCAATAAATTACAATTGAAGAAAATCAATAAATAGAATTCGTACATTTGAAGCTTTCTGCTTCAAGAACTTGACAAGATGCTTGATGCTCAAATTGATCATCTTCGCAAAGGAAACAATCGCAGAAGGAACATCTAAATATTCTCCCGCCGTGATCCCAAACGCCTCTTTCGCACTCTTGGCAAACCGCGTCCATAAGAGGACAAGTACAGGCGTGCGATGTCAGACAACGTCTTCCATGGCAAACCCAGGCTTCACAGTGGTCGCAAACGGCACCCTTGAAAAAATAATTTTTTCAACCCTAGACCCCTACAACAGGGTCGAAAACGATCCCATTTTTTTTAATAAAGATTTTTTTTGCATTTCTCTAAAACTTTGTTTCGTTTTATAGAGTTTTTATTATCAAATGTTCGGCAAATGTGAGTTTATCATATGCGATTGTCTTTGTTATTGAAAAACGAAGAGAATGATATATAATTAAACCTTATTATTACATGCGAGGAACATTTTATGCTAAAGAGCAGATTGGGGTCGTTTTCAACTCCGTTGTAGGGTTTACGTTCGGAAAAATGGATTGTGAGAGTCTAGAGTTAATAATTATTTTCGACTGACTAAGAGAAAAAGTGAAAAAAACATTTTTGCCAAAAAATTAATTGAAATTTTGAATGAACTACAACTTCTTTATATGAAAAAGATATTTTTTGAACAAAATCTTATAACTTTTTTTTTAGACATTTCTTTTTTATTGGTAGTATTTGAGGGATTATATGCAGCTTTAAGGAGTTTCCACTTAAAAGAAGTAAAAAGGAGGAATTGAAAAGAAATTGTTTTTTTTAGCATACTTTTCTAGCGATTACATAACGGCTTTTCGTAGTTGAAAACATTATTTTGAGAAACGTTCCCAATTTTCTTTATCTAAAAACAGTAATTTACGGAATTATACCGCTTCGTGAAGCGACTACTGTTCAAATAACTCGTATGTTTTGGTAAATATTTAGAAAACGGGCTTCACCTCCGATCGCGCTAATTTTTTAATATGTTATTCTGGGCGTTCTCCCGAGCAATTTTATATATAATTATACGTGGGGGTCTCTGATAGTTTCGAAAATATAGCCATTTTTTGTATTATGAATGATTTGGTCTATATATATGTATATATCTATGTGTAGCGACAGTTTTGAGGACATTTTTTGATGTCATGGTATTTTCCAGGACTTATGGTGTATTCCAGGACAGTCCTGGAACACTCTTTATATTTAACGGTAGTTTTGAGGATATTTGAAAAACAAAAAATTCATTTGAAGTAGGTTTGGTCTCCCTGGCACGAAGCGCCGGATTGAACGGAAAAAAACCCCTCAGGTTTGGTTACATGCAAGATTTGATCTTGATTTTGAATCGTAGAAAGTTTGGTCTCTCCAGCACGAAGCGCTGGGGAGACCAAACTTTCTATGATTGAAAAAACGCCCGTACACAAGTACATAAAGGCACACGCTAACAATGTAAACAAATTTTTTTTTTTTTTAATTCATGTGAATAGTATAATGACCTCGCGAAAATCATAATTACCGATTACCGAGTGAAAAAAAAATTTACGTAAAAAAATTCATTTGAATAGTAAGAGGTTTGGTTTCCGGGGAGACAGATTTAGTGGAAAAAAAACCCCAGGGTTTGAATCCCGAGGGTTCGAATAGTATAATACTATTGAAACCAAACGTTCTGCTGTTCAAACGAGTATCAAGGGCGGTCCTTAAAACTACCATAGGTTCTTAAAACGAATGCCTTTACGGCACAAAATGTCGCAATACCATTATATATATATATCAACAGCCCTAATACAAAAATGGCTATATCTTCAAAATTATTAGACCCCCACCTATATTATGTATAAAATTGAAAATCTTTGTTCCAATAATTTCCAACATTTCTATTTCAATTACAAACCCTGCTGTTTTGATTTCTCAAGCCTCTGAGGTGCATATGTCTCTCAATAAATGTGTAAATAAAAAAATAATAAATGTAAAAAAAGGAACTTGCCCAAATGACAATTTTTGGTTGAATCTTAGGAAATTTATTAGACAAAATGAGTAAAGAATTAAAGGATAGTTACCACCATTGCTAGGCCAGTAGTAAATATGCCAGGGTGCCTAATAACACAGTCTCCGGTCTTGAGCATGCATTTCATTTTTCCACAATGAGCACAAACAGGTAATCGTTGAACGCTCTGACAAAAATAGCAGAAAGCCCGACTTTTCTGTTTTCTATTACATTTGTCACATTCCTAGGGAAAAAAATAAGTATCAAATGAACATATGGAAATTCGTAGAAAGCGGAAAAAAATGAATATCAATGAAAAAATTGAAAAAAAGAAAGAAAAGAAAAGAAACTGCAGACGATACTCGCCATGACCGAATTAGCAGGAACTTTAGCCAAATCCATGACGGCCTTGGCCGTTCTAATTTCCTTTTGTCGAAGTTTTTGCTTTTCGGCTTTTCGCCTCTGGCCCGTTTTCTTCTTTGGCATTTTCAGTCACTTCCTTTTATTATTATAAGAGAGTGAAAATTAAGGAAGTAACCGGAATGACCACGTTGTAAGGTGAGAATGATAGTCTAAAATTTTTCGATTTTTAGGTTATAACAGTGTCTAAAGTCATTCGTACGCGCACGATTGTTACGCATCTTCTCTCCCCCTTTTTCCTGCCTCTCTCGTTCTCGCTGCTATAGACAGGGTGTAAGTTGACCGGATTAGTAGTAGTACGGCGTACTCCTCCGACATACTAGTACGCAGATACCCAGGTAGCCAAGCGTACGATTGCGTACAAGATACTACCACGGTACTGCTACCGTGATGCGACGAAGTACCATCGTACGCCGTACTTCTACGGTGGCAGTACATGTTACTATAGTACAGCCTGGTACAGCGTACCATTACGGTACCAATACTGACAAGGAAAGGTACTTTGGTGTCCCCCTCCGATTTTGATAATTTTTATATATGTTATAGTCCATCGAAAATTAAGAGACACGTAATTTTTTTTATCGGCTTAAAGTTATTTTTAAGGGGTGAAATCGACCCCCAAAGTTGAGCATGTTTTGCATCTGGTAGAGTGTTTCATATAGAAGCACTTAACCGATCGTAACGAAACCAATTGCAAAACGTTTTTCACGTCAAATAACCTGTATATAATGTTCAACTTCTTATGCACCCCTATTACATGGGGATGATTCACCCCCGAATATCCAGAATTCTTTTGTATAAAAAAAACTTGCAATCCGATTTCAATAAAACAAACGCCATTTTGCAGAGCAAAAAAAATAAAATTGACGTATTTTTGGGTTTTTCTCAGATTAAAAAAATTAAGGGGGTAAAACACCCTTAAAATGTCAAATTTCATTTTGAGCACTGTCCCCTTCCGATTTCAATATTTTTTTTATAAAATGTAGCTTATCGAAAAATAAGACCACCTATTATTTTTATTGGCTCAAAATTATTTTTAAGGCGTGAAATCAACCCCCAAAGTTGGGCATGTTTTGCATCTGGTAGAGTGTTTCATATAGAAGCACTCAACCGATCGTAACGAAACCAATTGCAAAACGTTTTTCACGTCAAATAACCTGTATATAATGTTCAACTTCTTATGCACCCTTACTTACTGCAGGGGGGTGAACCACCCCCTGACATTCATAATTTTTTGTATAAAAGAAAAATTGTCATTCGATTTCAATGGAAAAACCAACATTTTGAAAAGCAAAAAAAAATTATAGTGAATGTGTCTAGATTTTTCCAATAAAAAAAATTAAGCGGGTAAAACACCCCTAAAATCTCAAATTTCATTTTACGCACTTAAATGATAAAATTCAATTCAATTGGTCTCATTATCATTGCGTATCGACTTATATGCTAAATAATATTTATTTCGCATGTACATCGGCTTTTTAAGGCATCTTCTCACTTTAAGCGCCTCAAAAATAGGCTGTTTTTGCGATTTTTTTTCGAGGATTTTTGCTTAAAATTATGGGATAAAACGGATCCTATGTAATAAACACATCTTTCAAGTACATGAAAAAATTTTTATTTTATTTTTTTAAACAATTATTATAATACATCAGTAGCATTGAAAAACCCGTGTAAAAATGTTATGGTCGTGGCTTGTTGATGGTATCTCCGAGACGGGTCGTCTGAAACAAAAAAATAAAACTGTTTTAGATTCAGTATGTCAGTGGCTATAGCGCATATCATCAGATTTTTGATATTCGCGAAAATAACAAAATGGCGCACGTTTTTCGAAAAAGTAAAAAAAAACCACGATTTTTTTGCAGTTTTTTGTAAAAAAAAAATTCTTAAAATCAAAATTTAAAAAATCTGATGATATGCGCTATAGCCATAACTATGAAGCATATGTCATTCAAATTTCATGACAATCGGCCGGATAGTTTCCGAAATTTCATCAACAAAGCACCGAAAAACCTTGTTTTGAGATAACTGCGTTTAAAGTTTTGGAGGGATCGCCGGGTACTCTCAGGTAGTCACCTAACGGTCGCCAAAAAATGTAGTTAGACTCGTCCGATCTTTATGAAATTTCGAGATGACATTTTTGAAGATATGTACTTTCAAAATTAAAAAAAAAAAAAAAATCGATTTTTTTAAATTTCCAAAGTGAGAAGACGCCTTAATTATATGAAAAATTGAGTACTCCTACATCTTCGGTGGTCGTGAGCTTCACGATTTTTTATTTTTGTATACACATGGTCTGTACACAAATATATATATATAGGTTATACATAGGCGCTAAAATCTTTCATGTAGTAAAAATAGATTCCAATTCAAATTTTCGTTTCAATTATCATTCCTGAACTTAATGATTATATTTTGAACAGTAATGATGTTCTTCGAAGAAATGTTTGAAACAAAGTGACTTTTTACACCATGAACATCTTACTACAGCCACATTTGTGCAGCCTTCAATTTCACATTGTGTTTGAGATGACATACCAAAAGCGAATTCAACGGGATTTTCGAAATGCTCAGGTCGTTCTTCTATGTACCCACTTTTGAACCAGGCATATCGAAATAAATTTTCGTACCTCGGAGATGATAATTGATTATGTACTAGAGATTGCAGCTTGATTATATTATTTCGTAAATGTAGACTTAAATCATAATCAAGTAACATGACACTGTCTGAAAAATGTCTGACATAATTTTTCCAAATTCTAAATCCGAAGACATCAAGTGGCTGGATATTCCCTGTTGTTCCTTTCGGTATGATCATTGTAACAATTTCTTTGTTATGTGGTATAACTTCCGTGACAACACTAGGGCAATGTCCACTCCATGAGTCTATTAAAAGCACACTTTTCTCACCGACATTTGGGAAGAACACTTCTTGAAGCCATACTTTGAAATGTTCTATAAATCAATATGTAAAAATTAATAGCACATCTATTTTTTATATTTGAATATTACATACCAACGTACCTGATGTAGCCTTGCCAGATTTTGAAACACTTATAAAAACATTGGGAGGTCGAAAAATGGTTCGTTCTACGATTGGCCCCAACCGCCCGGATGGCTCTTTTAAAATTATCAGAAGAGGTGACAACAATTTTCCTGCTGCTGATATTGTCGGCTGGATGGTGTAGCTATGGGTTGTCGCTGAAACGGATTGTACAAGGCATTCTACTTGTTTTGTACCTTCTTCTGTTAACGTTCGCCCTGAATGGACTTCTAATTGGAAACCACTTTGATCAGAATTATAAATATTTTCCAAGCCATATTCCTCAATTTTCAATTGAACTGCGGAGACAAATTTATTAGCATCGTTTTGTAATATGTCCTTTGATTCGAGAGTCTTTCTTGTCACGAATTTATTTATTTTTCTACTTGTTATTCGATGAACTTTTTTAAACTTTTTTATCCATGTTGGCGAAGCCCTGAAACGCAAATTCTCATGCCCAATCAATTTTTGGGCTTGTAATGCCCATCTCCGAAGATCGATATCGTGTACAATGAGACCTGCTTCTATGGCGCTTTTTAAATTATCGATTGTATATTCAGAAATGCGCGACAATTTTTCCTTGTAAGTTCCGCCTTTATTAATTTGTTGAGCCCAGCGCCTTAATTGGCGCACAGATTTAACGAGTTTAAATCGGTTTTGGACTGTTTCTATTTTCCTATTTTGTTTCGTTTTTGCACTTCTCCAGTACTCAACAGCTCTTTGTTTGTAGTCGTAGCTCAAATCTTCTTCATCGTCAGTACACGTTTCAGGGCTTAATGGAGATTCTCCAAGACCCCATTCGATGTCATTATCTTCGACAGGTTCTACTATGACATCTCTAAACGGTTCTTGAAAATCTAATGTCGTATCTTCGACGATTTCTAACTGATTGAACTCTGCCATAGAGGCCTTCAGAATTTCCGCGAAACTCTCTTTCAATTCCACTTCATTATTGTTAACAGGACTGTCAGGAATGTTCATTACCTCGAATGTAAGAAACAACAGTCTTATTACGTTCATTGGATTGATGGACATGTTAATAACAATACGGTATTCACGATAGCGGACACGATAATGACTGATCAACAGTCGAACAGCAACTTAACTTCTGGAATAATATAAAGTCAGTTTTACCTTTTTCATCTTGAGTGGGCGGTTTGATCTGACATCACCACGAAAACAGCATTTTTATTTGGTTTTCGGATATACCTCAAACATTAGCCTGAGCGAACTGGCTTTTTCAAGAATACTTGGGGTCGAGCCACTATAGCGGTTCTTGATATGAATAAGAATATGGCAAGGCATGAGCCAGCTTTGTTTACATTCTGGGCGGTGAATTGCTGATGCGACTCTTTTGATATTTGAGTTTTTTTTTTATTTTCGTAAATCGTTCAAAATAGAAACTTATATAAATAGAACGGATACCAACACTTCTTTATAAACGTGAAGCATGTCAGAAGGGCAGCGGATGTACATGCGAAATAAATATTATTTAGCATATAAGTCGATACGCAATGATAATGAGACCAATTGAATTGAATTTTATCATTTAAGTGCGCAAAATGACATTTGAGATTTTAGGGGTGTTTTACCCCCTTAATTTTTTTTATTCGAAAAATCTAGACACATTCACTATAATTTTTTTTTGCTTTTCAAAATGTTGGTTTTTCCATTGAAATCGAATGACAATTTTTCTTTTATACAAAAAATTATGAATGTCAGGGGGTGGTTCAGCCCCCTGCAGTAAGTAAGGGTGCATAAGAAGTTGAACATTATATACAGGTTATTTGACGTGAAAAACGTTTTGCAATTGGTTTCGTTACGATCGGTTGAGTGCTTCTATATGAAACACTCTACCAGATGCAAAACATGCCCAACTTTGGGGGTTGATTTCACGCCTTAAAAATAATTTTGAGCCAATAAAAATAATAGGTGGTCTTATTTTTCGATAAGCTACATTTTATAAAAAAAATATTGAAATCGGAAGGGGACAGTGCTCAAAATGAAATTTGACATTTTAAGGGTGTTTTACCCCCTTAATTTTTTTAATCTGAGAAAAACCCAAAAATACGTCAATTTTATTTTTTTTGCTCTGCAAAATGGCGTTTGTTTTATTGAAATCGGATTGCAAGTTTTTTTTATACAAAAGAATTCTGGATATTCGGGGGTGAATCATCCCCATGTAATAGGGGTGCATAAGAAGTTGAACATTATATACAGGTTATTTGACGTGAAAAACGTTTTGCAATTGGTTTCGTTACGATCGGTTAAGTGCTTCTATATGAAACACTCTACCAGATGCAAAACATGCTCAACTTTGGGGGTCGATTTCACCCCTTAAAAATAACTTTAAGCCGATAAAAAAAATTACGTGTCTCTTAATTTTCGATGGACTATAACATATATAAAAATTATCAAAATCGGAGGGGGACACCAAAGTACCTTTCCTTGTGAGTAGCATTCGCCATTTTTAATACTTTTTCCGCCGAAGAGACCGTACCATACTAATACGGCGTACCGAATAAGTAACTCGTGTACTTCGGTACACATCCCACAAAAAGGATTGTATCGTACTAGTACTGTGTACTGAATATAAGTACGCTTGAGTATACCCAGATAGCCAAGCGTACGATTGCGTACAAGATACTACCACGGTACTGCTACCGTGATGCGACGAAGTACCATCGTACGCCGTACTTCTACGGTGGCAGTACATGTTACTATAGTACAGCCTGGTACAACGTACCATTACGGTACCAATACTGAGTAGCATTCGCCATTTTTAATACTTTTTCCACCGAAGAGACCGTACCATACTAATACGGCGTACCGAATAAGTAACTCGTGTACTTCGGTACACATCCCACAAAAAGGATTGTACCGTACTAATACTGTGTACTGAATATAAGTACGCTTGAGTATAGCGGTACGAATTCTACACACAAGCTGTACCGTAACGGTACAGCGTACTGAACATATATTGATGCTCTTATAAAGAAAATGATTCAAAATTAACGATCCGATGATGTTTTATTTTATTCTGGAGAAATAAAAAAAAGGTCTTCAGAAATTATAAATTAAGAGTCATCGAGCTCACGTGACTAACTCAAAATCACTTTTTTTCGGCCCCAATACGTGTCTAGACTATTCGATAGAGAATCGAATGAAATGTGTATATTCTGTCCCATCGTGGAAGGCAATTTTTTAAATATTTTTGTAAAAAAATTTCAGAGCTCCAAGGTCATCGATTTTTGGCTGCCATGTTTTTGTTTGTTCCCGAATAAATAATGAAATTATTGTTACATGTTAAAAAAAAAAATTTTAACCACAATTGTTTACTGTAAAACTTGTATATATCAAGCGTCCCTGATAAGCGTGTACCATTTTTCACTATTGAATCTCCAAATAGCCTGTGGCAGATTGTGTGAGTACTAGGTCGAAACGTCGATGCTCGTGAGTTCGATCCCACCCCTGTAACCTTTTTTTTCATAATTCAACTAATACGAATGAAAATTAATATTTATTAAAGAAATGAGGTATTATTAATTAATTATTATTATTAATTGTTAATTCTTATTCATGATTATTTAATATGGTAAGATATACGAATCATCTTTTTAGCGAGTAGTGTGGTGGCAGGCATGAATTTAGAGGGGGTCCAGTCCCAGGCCCCACAAGCTCAAGGCCCTCAACGGCCCCCGAGGGGGCTAAATTATTTAGGGGTTTTTTTTAGGGATTTTTGAAAAAAAGCGAAATATGCATATATTTTTTTTGCTACATATAATATCCCTGGCGTTTCGTACTTGCATATTTACTCTGACGAAATATAGCAATAATATCGGGTCACGCCATGAAACTTAAAGCTTGGCACGCAATCAAGAAAGCAAACTCTTAACCTATCTTTCGATATATAGATAAATGTATGAATATTCCCGAATAAATCACGTTGTTGTTACACCTTGAAAAAACAGTTCAATCTGTTCAACCACAGTTCTCTACTACGTAAAACTACCTTTAGTGTGTCAAGCGGCCCTGATAACCATGTACCATTTTCCACCAATACTCTATCGAGTATTTTCGTGGCAGATTGGGGCAGTATTCAACTCCCGCCTCGAAGATTCAGAGTTCGATTCCTCATAAGTCGCTATACATTTTTTTCTAATATGGCGAATATAAATTAATAATAATATGCGAAGAATTGATTTTCTTTAATTATTGAAGAAATTAAGTATTATTAATTAATTATTTATTTTTTTTTCATATTTCTTTTAAGTCGTAGGATTTTTGAGTAATTGATAGAATTATTTACTTATTAGATTTTAATACTTATTCATACTTACTAGATTATAATTAATAGATTAATAATACTTATTATATTTTTCTATATTATCAATTATTATTAATTAAGATTATTAGATTTTTGAGTAATTGATTCTATCAATTACTCAAAAATCTTACGACATAAAAGAAATATGAAAAAAAATTAATAATTAATTAATAATATTTAATTTCTTCAATAATTGAAGAAAATCAATTGTTCGTATATTATTATTAATTTATGTTCGCCATATTAGAAAAAAAACAGCGACTTGTGACGAATCGAACACTGAACCTTCGAGGTGGGAGTCGAATGCTGCCCCAATCTGCCACAAACGTACTCGATAGAGTATTGGTGGAAAATGGTACATACTTATCAGGGCCGGTTGACCGCGTAGACCATTTGGCAAGGTAACTTTGGCCCCCAAATGCCGTTCACACTTTTTTAAAAAAATTTGAAGGCATTTTAATTCTTAATAATTTAATTTAATTTATTTTATTTATGTTAAATTCGACCCTGTGTGGTGGCTCCTCCCACGATAGGTCAGAAACACATTCCATTCGATTCTCCATCGAACGCCGTTGATATTATAGAGGTACCGTACTGGTACTGTATACTATAGAACAGATTGTAAAAGTATATCGTCAATGTTATAGCGGCACAGTACTGGTACTATGGTAGTACAGCGTACTGATCAAACGAAATACCAAATATACTACCGATACTGGATACGTACTATTCTGGTATCGTAACAGTACGACGTACTGGTAAAATTTATAATTGCGGTACATTAATGGTACAGTAAGTATACCATACTAATACTGTGAGAATACGGCATACTGCTGTCACTGAACCTCAAGTCCACGGTGGTAGTACCGTAGCAATACCATGTACCATCACGCTGTACCAGTTTCGTACGCTCACCGTACGCACGTACCTGGTAGTTTCAGTACCAGTACACACCGTACGGCGTGCTCTGATCGTACCAGTACTGTATCAACATTTGGCTATCTGGGTATTGTATGGTCACTTACCTACCTGGGTAATAATTAAGGGACAACACCACTGTGACCCCGTATTTTTTTCACATTTTTCAAGAATTTTTTTTTGTGGGAAAAAAAAGAGATATTCGAAAAATTTTTTTTGGGTTTTGTTCCTTGTTTATTAATGTATCAAAAAACATTTTTTTTCACATTTTTCACGCCGCATGGTGGCACTGGGGAAGCTCTCGCGTCAGGTGCTGTCATTTCCGCAGTGGTTCGCGGCACGCAGCAGAACTTTCTTCAACGTCGATCTGAAAAAAAATACCGAGTGTTTTCGTTAATAATATGATATTTTGAAGAGAAGTACATAGGGATTTGAAAAAATATTGATTTTTAAAAAATAGGCACGCCTTTGAAATTAAAGAATGATTTTTGAGCGAAATTTCTCGTCGAAAATAGGCTATAACTTTTATAATTATTGAGATACCGAAAAAATCCTATGTACTTCTCTAGATAATCTACTTTTATTGATACAGTAAAAATTTGAAGTCGATCGGATAAAAATTGCTCGAGTTCTGCTGCGTGCCGCACTCAAAAAAGTGGTTTTGAGAAAAACGCGTTCAGTTTTAGGTTTGTTAATTTATGTTATAAATTGAAAAAAAAAATTATTTACCTTCAATCAGCGATGCCGGCACCATATAGCTGGCCTTCAAGAAGCAAATCGTTGTCTCCTAATTCTTTCCTCGAACTTGTTAAGGCTTTTCTCGCTTCTTTTGCAGCGTCTGTGAGCGAGCGCTTCGCGAGCTGGATCCGCGCGTCGTCGGTCTCAACGAAAAAGTTGAAACAATTTGGGCCGATGGTTATCCCCAACGTCTCCAGTACTTTCATGAGACTTCTCAGGCCATCATTGAACACTAATACCGCGATATCAGTTGCAATATCAATGATTTCTTTGCTTCCGGACTGGCACTTGGGGGCTATTGCCCAAACTGATTTATTGTAGCTTTCGTTATTGTTTTGCGTATAGCCGCTCAAACAACGCTGCAGCAAATCGTCCCTGCTCAAATTTTCGAAGATTGGCTGAATTGCCTCCAATATTTCCTGAGGAAGACGCGGTTTATGGCGATATTTAGAAATATCACCATTTGCGACCGCGCGCTGCCACGAACGCCACGACTCGGCTCCTTCCGGGCAATCGTCGTGTTGTGGCTCACTGTCTGTGGACATTTTATGTTTGATAGTTGCCCAAATTGCCTTCCTCATTTTGTCAACATCATCGCTGTTCCTCCGAATAGCCAAGCCGTAATATGTGCTCAACTCGTCAATCAATTTTCCGGTGAGCTTTCCTCTGCCAGACAATCCTTTTTTTTTTCACGATTTCGCGGAGGCGCGTCCCCATACGTTTTTGGACATGATCGATGCACTCTTTTTTTTTTTATCTCGAAACCGTCGTATGGATCGCTATTCGATATGCCCAGAAACGTTTTAGAATCGCCGTCACCAATATAATATTTATATTTTATGCCATAGAGCTCTTCAGACCGTTGAAACATTTCGATAGCTGCGTCGACTTCCATTTTTCCGGAGGAGCCGCTATGGTTCGCCTGGCACTCATCGTCGTGGGTAGCTTTCCATTCCCAGTACTCCGCGGTGTTTTCTTTTTTTTCCCAATGCTCGCAAGCTTTGCAGTATTTCGATTTAACCATAACGTCAATCACTTTTTTAGTGTACCAGCCGATTAGCGATGTTATACCGAAAAGCGAGCTGAAACCGCGCTTTCGCCACGATCCGTCGCCTGAAACGATAATTCCGTCCGCCACCCCATTTTCCAACGAAATTCTCTGCTCCTCAAGTGCAGCCTTTTTTTTTGCTCATTGCGCTCACTGCTTTAGTGGCAATCGAAATCGAATTTATGATTCGATCGTAAAGACTGAAATATGGGGCGCGGTAGGTCCATGAATGCACAAAATTTCATCAGGCCATTCAAACCGACGCCAAGAAGACGCATACTGAATACGATCCGACGATTTATTTCGTATGCATTGTCAATCATAGGACACGAATTGATTAACACTTTTTCACAATGGCCGCAATCGACCTCGATTTTGAACCCGAGTCCGCGCAAACTTTTTTCGGTGAATTTTATGTCATGATCACACACTTTACATTTCACTAACGTGGATATAATGTTCAATGCAGTGAAAAGTTGTACTATACGATAACTGAAATCGTTAGTAACACCGACCTCAAAATCGTCCGATGATTTTAACTTTTTCGCCGACGTGCTCACATGCTCTGCAGAACTGTTTTCGGAGCTATAACGGTTCGGAAGTTTTCGATTCGAAATTTTCGATCGACTCCTCGTCACATAGCTCCGTTTTGTTCCCTTTTTCCCCGTGTACACTTTCTTATCCTCCATTTCAACTTGAAAATAATAATTTGGAGCGTTTGATATTCACAAACGAAACGATTCGGAGCGATTAGACACGAATAGCGTCGCTTCTATTCGCAAACTGACGCTATGACGCTATCCCTATACCTGCCATGGAATTTTTTCAATTATCGCCACCAAGTGTTATTTTTCGAAACTATATTTATAACAATAGTTAACCGGCTAACAATAGCCGGTTTTTGTGAAGGGAGCCAAAAGAATTCCTGAGAAAGGCGGGAAGAATACCTGGCGACCCTAAGGCGCCCAGCTGCGCGGGACCCCGAGCGTCGCGGACCGCTGCACCGCTCCACAAAATATTCAATATCTACGAAAATAATTATTTTTTCGACTTGGGTCGAACGGCATTTCAATCTTAAAAGTATTTTAGATTTTTTAAAATGGTTTTCAAAAAATCGATTTTTTGAAGCCGTCACAGTGGTGTTGTCCTTTAAGGCGTCTTCTCACTTTGGAAATTTAAAAAAATCGATTTTTTTTTTTTTTTTAATTTTGAAAGTACATATCTTCAAAAATGTCATCTCGAAATTTCATAAAGATCGGACGAGTCTAACTACATTTTTTGGCGACCGTTAGGTGACTACCTGAGAGTACCCGGCGATCCCTCCAAAACTTTAAACGCAGTTATCTCAAAACAAGGTTTTTCGGTGCTTTGTTGATGAAATTTCGGAAACTATCCGGCCGATTGTCATGAAATTTGAATGACATATGCTTCATAGTTATGGCTATAGCGCATATCATCAGATTTTTTAAATTTTGATTTTAAGAATTTTTTTTTTACAAAAAACTGCAAAAAAATCGTGGTTTTTTTTTACTTTTTCGAAAAACGTGCGCCATTTTGTTATTTTCGCGAATATCAAAAATCTGATGATATGCGCTATAGCCACTGACATACTGAATCTAAAACAGTTTTATTTTTTTGTTTCAGACGACCCGTCTCGGAGATACCATCAACAAGCCACGACCATAACATTTTTACACGGGTTTTTCAATGCTACTGATGTATTATAATAATTGTTTAAAAAAATAAAATAAAAATTTTTTCATGTACTTGAAAGATGTGTTTATTACATAGGATCCGTTTTATCCCATAATTTTAAGCAAAAATCCTCGAAAAAAAATCGCAAAAACAGCCTATTTTTGAGGCGCTTAAAGTGAGAAGATGCCTTAAGACTCATGACAAGATTAAGATTAACCGTAAATATTGCTTTTTGTTATTGCATCAGAATAATTGTTGATGAAGAAACATTATTCTGTATACTTAAACAAATCATCCCGAAACATTCAATTTTAATCCACTAAATTATCATATCTCAAGATTGGTTGGACGGATCTACTTACAACAGACCAATAGAAAGAGAAAAATTCGTCACCAATATACAGATTTTTTACTTAAACGGTTCGTCCGTGAGAGCAATTTAAAAACGCTATGACGTCATAAAACCAACATATTCGCGTATATAAGAGTGCGGCAGGGGCTCGCGCTGGCTTTTTCGTTTAATACTTGGCATCGAGCCGCTACTGTCTCTCTTGATAACAACGGAAATATAAAAAAAGGTATTTCAAAAATTGTGACAATTTCTTTATTAGTAAAACTAATAATAATGATAAAAAATCGACAGATAATTGTTCTAGTACTAACTAAAGAATTCTATTAATTAAAATAAAAATCTAAAATGATGCTATAATTATCATTTAGTATTATTTTTTTATAGACAAATGTTTATTCTAGATTTTTTTATTTTTTTTTTAATATCCTTTGATATCAAGAAGTACATAAATTATTTTATGACAAAATCATTGAACGCATTATTCTCTTTATATATTTCGCATTTATTTACTTTCAAACATTGATGTATATAAATAAAATTCAAAATATTTTGTGTGTAAACTCGCGTTCCATCACATCGACAATTTTTATCCTCACAATCATTTTATCATCGTACGATCGTTGAGTTACACGAAAAATGCTTTATAAACGCATAATTTATATGTATATATAAAAAAACGAGAAAAAAAGCTTTGTGCTCGCGTGACACGTACATTTGCGTGGTATCATGTCCGCAATAAGGCCTTGAATTTTTTTGTACGCAAATATCGCGTGAAAAATCGTCGCGCTAAGATTTTGCAAAGCCCAAGCGACAGAAAAATATTACACATTTGCAAAGTTGCGGGAAATAACTATTAAGTATGGAAAACTATTGAGCAGGCGGAGCAAAATTGTAGACCGGATATCGCGGCGCAAAATGTCCTCGGAGTCCCAAAATCTTGTCGGATTCTCCTGGTTCTCGAAGACTTCGAATCGACCAACCCGATTCTTCGTACGATGGCGGAGCTAAAACATTTCAAATTACATTTTATTCAAGACATCAATACATAAAATAAAACATAATAATAATAGTCAATACAAAACACTATAAAACTAATTTTTCCCTTATGAAATCCGGATTATGAATTTACTTATTTATTTCGTTTTAAAAAAGCGAATCTTTCTTTACTCAATTCTTATCGATGTCGAAAAAATTGAAGATAGTGCAAAAGCCCACAGGAGCCATTTCGTAACGAACAAAATTTCCTACAAAACATCCTTCTGACGGCGCTTTTTTATGTTGAGAATTGAGTCCTCAGAGGGGATCGAAAAAATATTTAGTCTTCGAGGGTCGGACGCAGGGCGAACGTTTCGAAGGTATTATTTCGTTTCGCTCTCAGGACTAAACTACTTATGATAGAAAAGTGTAGCCGAGGAGTTTTTCGTCAAAAATTTTATGCTCTACAAGATTGGTGTTATGGACTTTTGCGCTATCTCTAATCGTTTCGGCGGTATAAGCGATAAAAGAACACGCACTTCGCAACTTTAATAATTAAATTCAGAAGCGAAAATAAATCAGAGCTATGCGATAACTCACGCAAATTGGGATAAATGTGAGAATTTGATTGAGTGTTCGACTGGCCGTTATTATCCCATTCCGGAATTTCCGGCGCCGTAGGAGGTATCGAAGGGTATCCACCGATACCAAGAGGAAGAGTAGCGCCGGGCTCACCACCAGGCGCGTAAGCCGGATATCCTTTCGGATATCCGCCATAGGTAGGATCGGCTGGCTCACCACCAGGCTTTTCGTCATTCGCTGCTGGTCCTTTCATAGCGGGCGGTGATATCGCCCTTTGATAATTTGCCAAAGGTACCGTGCCGATAAAAACTATCGTGTTGCTCTTCAAATTGCGATGGTACCTGCGCCACGTTTACGAATTAAACAAAATTCTTACACTATATCACAATTCTTTTAAAAAATAAATAGCAATATTTTACATGATTTATGATAATTCGAAGAATTTCACAGGCTGAGATCAACCTGACGTTTGAATTTTCATTACTATTTTATAAAGAGTGTTATTAATAAATCTACAGTTATTTTTTCCTATCACCACTGAGTGACAGAATTTCCATAACATTTTTTTACCACTCGACTCCAGAGATTTCTACAATCGGATCGAAAACGACGTCAATATTTTCATTAAAAAACTTCTTGTTGCATTTTTTCGAAACTTTTTTTCGTTTTATAGAGTTTTTATCATTAAATGTTCCTCAAATGCGACTTTATCATACACTATTCTCTTCGTTGTAAAAAATGAAGAAAATGGTGTATAATTAAACTTTATTATCGCATACGAAGAATATTTTATGCTGAAGAAAATACTGAGGTCGTTTTCGACCCCGTTGTAGGGTTTACGTTCGGAAAAATAGATTTCGTTTAATGAGATTTGTAGTGTTTTGCTTAAATTATTATTGTGGGAAGTTAATGCTCCCTGATCATTTAGGTTTTAATGACCCCGATGCTTTTTGTAATGAAATTGAAAATCCTGCAGATTGCCATAGATTTTATACGTTAAGGTAAAATAACTGATGCAGACTAGTCAAATGAGTGCTAAATTTTCAAAATACATTTATGCAAAGTTTAATGCACTAATTAAATGAATTGACGCTTAATTTGTAATACAGCATGTCTTATTAACCTAAAAAAATATTAATAACAATAGATTTGTAAAACCTTCAACTGATAAATGCAGAATTTGACGATATCATATTTTCATCGAGACTTTTCAAAGAATAATCCGTATTTTTCAACCGATTTTAATACATCACGTCTTATTTTGTTCCTCAAGAGATTCTCTACGAATTCACCGTATGGATTTTTTCCGAGTTTCGTCGTTTTACTGCTGCAACCAATTGTTTCATTGGCTTAAAAAAATGTTCATAAACTAATTGCTGTAATTTTCATATTAATAAGTTAAGAAAAAAAACCTACGCGGTGAATTCGTCGAGGATCTCATGAGAAACTAAATAAGACGTGGTGCATTAAAATCGGTTGAAAAATACGGATTATTCTTTGAAAAATCTCGATGAAAATATGGCACCATGGAATTTTGCAGTTATCAGTGGATGATTTTGCAAATCCATCGTTATTAATTTTTTTTTAGGTTAATAAGACATGCTGTAGTGCCCATAAGCCTTCAATTAATTTAATTAGTGCATTGAACTTTGCATAAATGTATTTTGAAAATTTAGCACTCATTTGACTAGTGTGAAGGAGCCATATTACCTTAATACGGTTGATTCATGATTTCAAATGTTCACTGTATAATCCAAATTTTTTTGAAGCCGATTAGACCGATAGAGTTAGTGCGGCATCTATTTAAAAACTTCAGGAGTTTGGGGCAAAGTGAGAGGTTTCACCAAGATATAAAGAAACGGTACGAAAGTCGTTGGAATGTGAATATGATGGCAAATTTACAGCTGGAATTTAAAATGAGACAAAAAAGGCTTATTTGGTAAGAATCGAGAACGAGCATAAAAAAATGAATTGTAGAACAATCGAAAGACATTGAGAATGAAGCAAAGTAGTAAAAATAAGCGTTCGAAATAACTACTGCACTCACTAAGACATTGCTCATGTGTTAACTATTTTTTAATATTGCCCTGAGGCTTGAAATTCCTGGTGGTAGAAAGATTCTACTGGTACTCTAGGAATGTGTTAAGGAGTACTGAACATAATAACACAAAATTTATGATAAAAATGAATAATTTGCAATAATTTGAAATTTGAATTGAATAATTTGGAAAAAAATGGATGGAAAAGCATATCGCACTTACCAACCGGCGACACAAGCCTCGATCTTCAAATTATACTCAAGATCGATAATGCTGCAATTAGTGAGATTGGAAGGGGGAAGGGGCGGGATTTCGAGTCTCTGTTCGTAATCGGAATAATCGCCAGCCTGAACAGGTCCTTTGCTAACTTCGGCGACAACAATTTTCTCTCTTTTGGTGTCTGTACGAGGTGTCGTAGCCCGAAAAGTAACGATTTTTCGTAGAATGAGTTTGATCGTTTCGACAACAACGCCGGATTTGTTATCGACCGTAACTCTAATTGGCATCGCTTGTCCAGGCACGTAACCCCTTGCCGGTAGTGTCACGTTTACTTTCAACGGTTGAGAGCCGCAGCACAAGCAGCAAAACGTTTTCGAAGCCTCTTCATTTATCGGCTCGGATGCTCGAGGCTCTCGATTCAAATCGAAATTCGAGACAACGGTGAATGCTATTTTAACTTCTTGATCGAATTTCCATGGTCGATCCAAAATCGCTTTTACCGTGTAACGCACATGACCGTATTCGGCCTCGAAACTGCTCGGTAAATTCGGCGGTAACGAACACGTGAATGGATAAACGTGTTCACCGGCTGGCAGTTCCATCTCGTTACCTGCATTATTAATAATACAATTTTTATCCAAATCAATCAAAATGTAAACTTTCTATTATCATTATTTTTTTTAGTCAATATTTAACCCTTAAAGTGTACATTTTCCTGCAGTACGAGAAAGGCTATATGGGGTCGAGACTACCCAAACGTTTTTAAGCCTAGAACTCATCGGCGGGGTCGACGTCGACCCCGGATGAATATCAAAAAAATGGGTTTTCCATCAATTTTCTGAATTTCTTCAGTTTTTAAATAAGTTTTTCGTCAACTCTCCTTCCATAAAATTAAATTTATCGCGTATCATTCTATACGTTATTAAAAAAAAAACGAAGATGTTCGTGGGGTGGCAAATCTTTTTATTTCTGCAAAAATTATTGTACGGCCAAAAATACAATGAGGTCGAAAACGACCCCGGTCATGCGTTAGAAGGTAAAAAAATGGGATATGAGTTCTAGGGTTAAACTGTTGCCAAGTCAGACGTAATGAACATTAAGGCGATATCTCAGTTGTTCAGTCAGTGAAAATCCTCCTGCGCGTTTTTCTCTGATACAGTTGAGTTTTCGAGAAAAATAAATATTACACATTGTTCTCCTTTTATCAGAGAATAAGCTGTAATTTTCCGTTTTCTCGAAATATCAAGCATCGTCGAGAAAAATGGGAAATTGATTTTCGGCTGTCTCTCTCGCACTCACGCGACTGATGAGCGCCTTAAAGATGGAAAAAATATGTGCTGTATTTTCAAGTATTTCTGAATAAGACAGAATTATTTGTTTATCGAGAAAAATGTTTTAACTCATTAGGAAAAATGATTAATTTTCGGAAAACCAAGTTATCAAAATTGGGCTCAAAGTTTGCCTGGAATATTCTAGACGCTGAGTATACTTTAAAGGTTAATCGCGCGCAATCACACTTGTTCGACTTAAAAGAAATATTCTACTAAAAAAAAATCAACAATTGAGTAATTTTTTCAGGGTACAAACAATTTTGTTCTACAAATTTTTCTCTTGACTTTTTTTCAACTTTTTTCTTAACTTTTTTTCAACATTTCATTGAATTTCTCATGTAATAAAATTTTTGCTAGGTAAAATCTATCAAATTGAAAGTACGTTCAACAATTTTTGGCTCCCGATTTTTTATGCACCTTACTAACTTTGGCTGGGGATTCCCGACTCGTTTCTCCTCGTAGAATAAACCTTACCCCCAGAAAAAAACATCTAATCGATTCAAATAGGATCTAGTTAAATCAAATAATTTTTTTTCCGTGTCTCACGGCCAAATAGAGGTCTATTTAATTTTAAGAAATTATTTCTTTTTATCACAATATTTTTTTTATTCATGATTAATGAAAAAATTTAAAAATATTTATTAAAATCGGACCTATTTTTATCGTAAAAATTGAACGAATATGAAGTTGAAATAAAAATAATATTTTTTTTTATTATTTATAATATTTATAATATTAATTATACCCTATTCGATCATGATATTATTTAATAATATTTTCATGGATCTGCGACCCTGGGTAAGAACAAAAATTCATGTTCGTCTTCCTAGACATAGTCAGTCAGAATAATAAATAATAAAACTACTTTGGTTCCCGCAATTTATGCACACCAGAGCACAATTCGAATGTGAGAAATGCCTCAACGCTCGGCGCCACGTGGTGGCCGAAGCAAGAAGCTTTAACGTGGGTACTTGAATAAACGGACCCAAATAGCATTATCTACACTACTGGAAACAATTAAGGGAACAAAAAAATTTCATAAATTTTTTAGTGATTTTTAAAAGGCTGTGTCTCAGTGAAAAATGGTCGTATCGAAATAAAAAAAAAGTATTTTAAAGTTTTAAGTTTCTAATATCAAGATCTTTTGATAAAAATATTTTTGGAGCTACGGTTATCGAGCAATTAAAAGCAATCAAAAAATCCTCGAGAAAAAAATTTTCCAAATTTTTTTTTTCTTAGGACTGTCCACGGACTCAGGAAAATTTTTTCGAACTCAATCATTGCAGAGATCAGTTAGCTTGTTTATTCAGCTTTAATTTGCTTTTTGAAAGGACTCCGTACGACTATTGATTGCCGAGATATCGATGGTTGAATGAAAAATGATACTTTTGTCTTTAATCATCGATATCTCAGCAACAAATTATTGCACGGTAAATCCAAGAGAGGTTTTGAAATTTTTAATAAATTCTCTACAAGGACGTATCATGGTTTTGGAAGAAATTTTTTTTTTTTTCATTCTTGACATTAATTTGAAAAAAATGTAAAAAAGACTTTTTACGTTTTTTTAGAAAATCTACCGTTAATCTACAAATATTGATGAAAAGATGAAAAAGTTGAGAGTTTCTGACTAATCGTGTCAGAAACGACTAGATATTGTTTTCTGAAATGTCCAGCAACTTTTAGAAAAGAAAAAAAATTAAAAATTTTTTTGAAAATTTTGCGAATTTTTTTTTTTAATTCAAACGATATCTAATGTAAAATCATGAGAAAAGTCGAGAAAAATTCTTCTTTTTCATTTTGATAATGATTACGTAATGTTTAGGAGCAATAAACGCGTTCCATAAATTCTTAACAAAACTGTGATCAGTTGGAACAGAAAAACGATTCGATGGATCAACTTGTCAATTTACAAGGTTATTGTGGGTACATTGAGCTGTAAAAATTTCTTTCAACATTAGTCTTTTCATCAATATTTGTAAATTAACAGTAGATTTTCTAAAAAACCGTAAAAAGACATTTTTTGGCATTTGATTCAAATTAATGTCAAGGATGAAAAAAAAAAATTTCTTCGAAAACCATGATAGGTCCTTGTAAAGAATTTATTCAAGTTTTCAAAACCACCCTTGGATTTACTGTGTAATAATTTGTTGCTGAGATATCGATGATTAAAGACAAAAATGTCATTTTTCATTGAACCATCGATATCTCGGCAACCAATAGTTGTACGAAGACCTTTCAAAAAGCAAATTAAAGCTGAATAAACAAGCTAACTGATCTCTGCATTGATTGAGTCCGAAAAAATTTTTCCTGAGTCCGTGGACAGGCCTAAAAAAAAAAATTTGGAAAATTTTTTTCTCGAGGTTTCTTTTGATTGCTCGATAACTATAACTAAAAATTTTTTTTATCAAAAGATCTTGAAACTAGAGACGTAAAGCTTCAAAATGCTTTTTTTTTATCTCGACACGACCATTTTTCATTAAGATACAGCCTTTCAAAAATCATTAAAAAATTTATGAAATTTTTTTGTTCCCTTAATTGTTTCCAGTAGTCTATTTGATTTAAATACAGCTTTCTAGCTAAAACGAATAGAAATTTTGTTGAGTCAAATGAAAAAAATTCAAATAAACCGTCCTAGTAGATCTGAATAGAACTTTATTCTGGGTGTAGGTTACTACCATTTCTTTTAGCCCCACTCGTTCCTACCTCGGGTCTTTATGACCCAGGAGATTTTGTGGAACTCTTGAAGGAATTGGTATTTGTCGACATGCTTTTTTATATCAGGAAAATATTCATTTCACTGCTGTCGAGGTTTTAAAAAAGGGGCTTTTTAATTTGGTTGAAAATACCAGTTTCGATCCGGGTCAGCATGACCCAACGGTAGTAGCCTAGGATCAAATATTGAACATTAATTCGCCATGCAATAGCCATTATCATGCTTCACGATTCAAAGTTTGAAAGAAACGTAAACGTTCGAGTCTCCAATGAAAAGTATGCTTTCAATTTTTTTTTCTTTTATAATTCAGAGATAAAATTAAAGGAATGTAGAAATAAGTGCATTTTGTATGCGCGTACCGGAATTAATATATGCCTCTCGAATTCTCTCGCAGCGTTAAAGCACATTACGTATTTTCTCACACGCATTTCCATATTTTTGTTTGTTTGTTTTGAATTGTTTTTTTTACCCGATGCCGATCCAACGAGATAATACTGTTGGCTAAAATATTCCTCGTGACCGGTAACAGTCTGTGATTCGTTCTCGTATCTTCCCTCGTTGTTCAATTCTTGCCTGTCCGTTGCCCAGCACGTGTTCGCCTCGCCCTTTATCTTCATGTTTATTCCTTCAATTATATAACGAAAAATTGACGATTATTTCATATTCATCATTCGTATTACTTTTGGAAAGCATAGTATACACCTGCAAAGGTGAAAAAACAGTGACGAAAGAGTTTTTTCTTTTGGAAAACTATCGGAACAATCGGATGAAGGTTTTTCATGGATGAAAATATCACATTTCGAGAAATCTTCGCTATTTTTTTCATTTACCAGAGATATTTCATAATCCACTTGACCAATTTGCTCAAAATTTTTCAAAGTCATTCTGCATCATAGGATTTTTTCATGACTTAGTTTTTCTCTTTTGGCAAAAAACCAAAAACATTTGGCCTTCATAATCGCTGTTTTTTCTTTGTTAAAAAAATCGTCATTTTGTGAAAAAACGATCATTTCAAAATCCACTACGATACACCAAAGATATTATTATGTAGTTTTATATTCAACGACATTTTTCTGGTTGGTTGATTTTTTATCAAAAGACACTTGATACTGTTTTGGCATTTTTTTGAAGGACGTTTATTCACGACGTCGTATCGCAGTCGTAGATCACATAGCTTATCGAAAATATAGAAGAAGAGAAAGAAATGTTGACGTTTTTCGCAATTGATGTTTTTAGCTATAAAAAAGTTCTTCCAATCGCTACAAATAGTTTCAAAAGAAAAAAATGATTCCATTACTTACATTTAACCCTTCGAGGTTATTGTTACTTTACTAGGATTATTAATTACTAAATTATTCTCATTACTATACCATTCGATTCTTTCATCATTTATCCCTCAATATTTTTATCATCAATTATAAAAAAAAAACATGGTGGTGAAAACACGTTTGTTTATTGATCCTCGTTCGTTTTTTCATCCACATATTTCGAATAAATTGTTAACGATCATTTAAATGACAGAAAATACAAATTACTTTTAATGATATTTATCTAAAATCAGGTAAAAATATCGTAAATCATTCGATTGTTAATCTCAATTTAATTTTGTGAGAAGAAGACACGTTACAAGACGAGCCTCTCTTCGTGATGAGAGCACGACGCTCTGGAAATAATCCGTTAACGTATCGAGAACGAGACAGCGAGAAAGAGACGAAAAATGCACTTGACGTCAGAAGTCAAAATATACTTGCCGTGAGCTAGCGACCAACACACACAGAGCCATGCGAGCAGATTCTCTCTTCTCTCTCCTTATGATGTTTGGGTTTACTAGCATGTGTATATACAGGGTGCCCTACGATAAACGTTCATAAGTTTCAATCAACGTTTAGGACCAAATTCCAAATTTCTTCCGAGTTATTAATTCTTAAATTTAAAGGATGCGCGTTCTTACATCGTGCATATTGTCAAAACGTTTGGAGATAGAGCAAAAGTCCATAGGACCAATCTTATAGAGCACAAAATTTCCTATAAAAATTTTTAGAACAGCATTTTTCTATCTGTCGAAGTTTAGATTTGAAAGCGTAATGAAAGAATACCGTGAAAAAAAAACATATTTTTTAAATCTAGTCCCTGGACTAAATTACCGAAGATAGAAAAATATCGTCAAGGAGTTTTTTGTAGGAAATTTTACGCTTCACAAAAGAGGTCCTATGGACTTTTGCTCTATCTCCAACCGATGCGGCAGTATGCGCGATAAAAGAAAACATATCCTGAAACTTTAATAAACTGACACGCGATTCGATCCTGGCCGTAAGTTTATAGTGATGACCATTCGTCGTAGGACACCCTATATACGATTGAACGAAATAGCCTCTACTAGCAGTTGAAAGGAGAATATGCGAATACGACATGAATATGCGGGTGTAAAGCAACAGGACTTACGATAGTATTGCACACCATCGAAGTTATAATTAAAACTGTCCGAGGGTAAAGAAAAAAACATTAGAGCGAAGATAATTTGAAAATTTTTAAATCATTTTAAAATTATTAATAATTACAATATCTGAAATAACAATAGAAACGATAAAAGTAGTAATAATAAATTATCAATAAGAAAGATTTTTGCTTTTAGCCTTCTTTAATATGATACGTGATCTAAAAATATAAAATATTCGTGAGGATATTATGGTCCAATATGCCAAATGTACATAAATCACACTGGTAATATTTCAAGGTTACCGCTCAACCCGTTCTCACTCTCGTGGAATGTTTCACAAACATGCAGGTTTTGTTTTTTTTCTATGTATAATTACGAGATTCTATGAAATTTGCAACGGTACTGTTTTTGTAGATAAAAATATCATATATTTCATTTTTTATTACTTTGTAACGTTACTGCACACTGTGGCGTCATTTTTTAGATATACGTAAAAAACACAATTATTACGATTATTTCACTGATATTTTTTTTTGTAAGTTATCTTCGATCATTTTTGCGTAAAAAACTTACCACGAATTTTCTTGGTTGAAGTAAGTCCAACAATAACGCGTCCCGTTACTGTTTGACCGGGATAATAGGTGCTCCATGGATTGTCAAACACTATTCTAAAATCCTCGAGACCCATGGTTGTTCTTTTAAAATGAATTTGTTATTAAAAAGGAACTATGGGAAAAGGTGACTCGAAAATTTCAAACACACAGATACAGGAACAGTCTTCGTTTCTAAGCGACGTTGTTTTTCGTTCCGGAGACAACACTCGAGTTATTTTTTTTACGCACTATCCGTACGATTACAGTCAGCACTCAGCACAATCCACACTCTTCGAACCGCGATATTATAAAACCTCCTCTCTAGGGAAGACCATTATTTTTTTTCCTTTTTTTTAAACTTATGTCAGTAGGGAAATACACCGGATCGCCGTAACTATACGTCGAAACTCCATTCGTGTGTGGTGAGTAACATGCAGCAGTTTAGTCGTGTATAGTATTCTGTCCCCACCGCAGGGGCGCTGAGTGATATTTACTAACACGCATGCTCCGTCTTGTCTTTCTCCCTCCCATTTACCCTTTTCACTTGCTGGTCAAATAATAAAACGTCATCACTTATCCAAAAATCATAATGCGATAATGCAACGTCACACGTCTCTAATAAGAGGGTCGAAACGTCATTGCATCTCGGAATCTTTAATTATTTCTAATGGCTAATTTTCTATCGTTTGTATCTTTTTTTTAAACAAGAAAAATGAATTTTTTTTTAATTTTTATTCTGAAAGTCCTTTGTCCAATGCATGATAATGCTGGATTTCATGTCATTTATATAATTATGATTTTTATATAATCGTTTGGAGGTAAACTGGCCTGAATTCAGACGACCAAAATCCGCGAAATCCGACTGAATATCTCGAACAAAAAAATAAATAATTTGAAACAAAAGTAGTGTTTTGAAAACTAGAGAGTCCGAGCTATAATTTGAAAATAGAAGTTCACTCCTGCGATAATTTGCAGAATCACAATTTAAACACGCAGCCTTTTGAAAAATGAGCATTTTTCTTAGTATCTTCATACATTTTTTTCGATAACCAAACTGTTCTACTTGATTAAGAAATATTTAAAAATGTTGTTCAGTAATTTAACTCGTGACATAGGTACACTTGCTTTCCCTGACCCTTGACAGGCAGACCGTACCAAACACATTCTAAAGACGTAGGATTATCGTTTTTACTAGAACTAATCCTTTTTTTTCGAATTACAGCTCCGATTCTCTAGTTTTTAAAACACAACTTTTATTTCAAATGATTATTTTTTTTCCTAAATATCCTGCTTCACACGCGAATAAACGCGGAAAATTGTTTGTCCCATTTTGAAACGGTGTACCTCTCAAGAGATAATGGAAAGTTTTGAATTTTTTATTATTCAAACTCTGAACCTTAATTTAAAAAAAATCACTCTTGATGTCTTTTTGATTGCCCTTGAAACTCCTCAATTTCATACAATTTTGATGAAAGTTTACCCAAAGCCCATAGAAGATTCTATTATTAAAACAATCATAATTGCTCTATTTTAAGGAGCCGATGATTAAAAATAATAACAAAATATCAAGTCATTCAATTAAAATATTATTTTTGGTTGCTATTTTTTTCTTCTATAAAACACCAAAAAATCATGATACAAAAAAGTTTACAAATAGAACAGCTTTTCAATCGGAAGTTATAAAATCTGGAACAAATTCTCATGTCTCTGTTCATTAGATCGAACGAGGCGTGCGCGATGACTCATGGAAAGTTTTTGCATTTGCTATAGATTGTGGCGTTGACTCAGAGTTCCCATTTTTTTCTTCCCCGTATACAAAATATATATGATATACATTTGCTGCCTTGTATGAACCGCAACCCCCTAGTCGAATAAAAGAGAGTAGTTAACTTCTCAGTACGAGTTATACGGAATTGTATCATTTTCCAATCGACCGTATCATGACCCACATTGACGGAAGGAGAAAATGCATCCGTGCACTGCGATTAATGCAGCGAGTGGCTCCAACCGTCAATTAGGGGTAGGTTGCGTGTGTTTTGATACGTATGTGTATGAATTTCTGTCGAGAGTGAGAAAACAGCTATTAGAACTTTACATCCATAACTATGTGTATACAAAGGTAAAAAATACCGAGAAAAATAAATTTGAGAAGAAAATTATTTGGAATAAAAAAACAGAAAGACGAAATGGTTGAAATTCGGTCTTGAAAATTTCAAGGTCACTTCATTTTTTCAATGGATGTCAACATGATGTTTTTCCACGATAATTAGAAGCTCAAAATGAGCGAATTTACAATAAAATATGAAATTCAAATGGGTTTCGCAACCTGTAAACATTTTTTTACCATCAATCGATCGAAAGAGTTCGTTATCATCAGAAAAATATCGAAGTATAATCGCCGATGCTTTTCGCGGCGTTGACTAAGGGAGGGGGGATAAAAGCGTAGAGTGTGAGGGTTGTTGGACGATTTTCAGTTTGTATTATAATACACATCAGGGCTTGATAAGAATAGGGTAAAAGCTTTTGCGCGCAAACTCCGTCGGGAAATATATGGTGGGGTGGTTCTATTGATCCGTTTCTTCATTGGTGCGTTGGCTCTCTTGGTTTCGGATACTTTGGAACACTCATCGGTGCACGGTTGCACGCCGTAAATATCCACCCCAAATAGTCATCGGAACGAGAAAGAACATCATCGTTTTATTGAAATATAAACGAAATAGTGATACAAAAAGTGTCGTGCGCGTGTTAATTACGCGGCCAAAATGGTCGATGGTGTTTTGGAGGATGGACCTCTCGTGGGCCCCGTTTATTCTGGTAAGTCAAACAAATATACACCGTTCTGTCATTTCCTCCTTATATTTATCGTTCGATTATTTTTCCTCCGATTAAATCATCGTTTTTTGAAACAACTCGCTCGATCTCTTTGTTTAAACTTTGCACAAATTTTCACCTGCCCTGAGAAAGGTCAAGTCTGGGCAACTTGGGCCCCTCCTCCTCCTTTTTTCCCTTTTTTCTTCCCCACCTTCTCCATCTGTACTTGGTCATCTCTCGCAATCGATCTCATACACAACTCTTCAGACTCCGGCTAAATTCCAACCTTTTTTTTCACTTTATTATTTTTTCGTTCGGCGAATTTTGGTTCTGAAAAACTTTTGAGCGAAGAGACTTTTCTTCATTGACGGAGGAGCAATTTAAAAAAAGATAAATGTATTGTTGAAAGTTTTACGATATTAAAATACTGATTTATGCTGAATTCAGGAAATGCGAAAGATTTATGAATTTGTTGTTGCGTATATTGAAAAATTAAGGAATCTTCCGACGTAACACTCGAGTAGCATATATAAAGCAAACATTCTAAAGTTAGAACATCGATTTTCTCTAAATTTGAAACCACGACGTTATTTATTTTTTATCTCTTCGAATATAAGTTTGAAATGTTGATACTCGCAATTTACAAGAAATACAACATTGCAAATGTCGACGAAAATTTATTGTGTTCGGCGTGTTTGTGTTTAACAGCTCCCCACCATTTTGAATCTTTAAACCTTTGACTCGAATTTATTAATGAGAAGTCGCTCGTCGCACGAAGCTTCAATGTAAAAAAAATAGAACGTCCAAACTCGTCGGGGGCTTCATTACTTCTTCGATACTTCGTTGTCTCCGCCATTTGTAATTTCGAATCTTTTTCCAAATAAAAAGAGCTTTCACTCGAAGATTCATTATGGAAATTATGACGAACCAAAACGAAGAACAACTATTTTAAAAACCTCAAAATACACGATTTTAATGATACATTTTAATGGATAAAATTGAAATTAGTCCCTAATGAAGTCTCAATTCCGCAACCAGATGTCTTCGGTTCACGATTTGTAAAATCTGCTTGCACGAGTCATCAGCAACAGCAAAAGTTCATTCATATCGTGATAACAAATTAACCAAAAAAAAATGATAATAAATCTTAAGCCTAGGTTACTACCAATGGGTCATTCAGACCCGAGCCACAACCGGCAATTCCGGACAAATTGAAATCCTCTTTTTTTCAAAACGTCGACCGCAACCCAATGAACCGTTTCCTGACATTAAGCTTTGTTCCATTCAATTAATCAGTCGCGTTTTATTTAAAAAAATTAACAAAAAATATGTTGAAAATAGGATATTCCATCGAGAGTTAAGAGGCCGAGAATTTTCCGGGGTCAGAAAGACTTTTGTCGTTATTAATAAAATCACACGCGGCTTTATAATTTTTCACTCTAGACTCTACAACGGGGTCGAAAGCGACCCCAACTTTTTAAGTAAAAAAACTTCTTTTTACCATTTTTTCGAATCTTCTTTTCGTTTTATAGAGTTTTAATCATAAAATCTTCACCAAACGCGACTTTATCATACACCGTTCTCTTCTATATGAAAAAACCAAGATAATGATATATAATTAAACTTTATTATCCCATACGAGGAACATTTTATGCCAAATAGAAGATTGGGGTCGTTTTTGACCTCGTTGTAGAGTTTACGATCGGAAAAATAGATTCTAGGATTAAGGATGTATGCCCAAAATATACAATTTAAGTTTGACCTTCAAATTTAAAATATGTTGTAAAGTGAACGATGCTGCGTCGATCAGAAAAAAAAATAATTAGACTTCACCGTATAGTTATTACGTAAATTAATTTTTTCGGTCCTATTAAAACGCATGTTAATCGTAGCGGAAGTAGCCTAATTTGAAAGAAAATAAGAAAATAAAGCCCGTGATATATAAGCGTACAGATGAAAAAAAAACATTATTAGAAACTTTATTTGTTTTACTATTTAAAGAAGAAAAAAACCCCCCCGATGTCATCGTCGTATTTGTTCAAAAATCTCAAAAAAAAGTAGAGTCGTTTGGGTCAGGTGCGAAAACTGCTACTACAGCCGCCATGTTAAATGTGCGAAACATGGAAATATGGCAACGTTGCACGCGCGGGCAGTACGAACCGAGTGTACAGTAGTAGTGAGAGAAAATAAATACAAGCGTGATCTAATCATGAAATGTCAATGCAAATATATAATGCAAGATAAACATGAGCTATATAAATAAATTAACCAAAATATTTTCTTTATGAATTTAGATCAATCAATACCAAGAAGGGAAAAGAAAGTATAAAAAAATGCATGATTCTGGAAACGAAACATATTTATTTATAAAAAACAAAAATTAATTAGTGCATATCAATAATATTTAAATATTGAAATTAAATATCATAATTTGCATATTCGTAAACGTCGAAATCATCGGAATCACGTTCCTCGACTTCTTCACAGTTATTTTCATTTTTTTCAGTGTCGCTGTTTAATTCGCAAAAAGTTTTCTCGTTGTTGTTCAAATCTTCATTTTTCGTGAAACGTTTGAGCTCTTGAATAATTTGTTCAATTACTCTACTATTTTTTGTGATTCTCGGCCTTCCGTCTACGCTTTCGCAATTAATGTATTAGGTTAGGAAACTAGCTGTCAAACGACACACTTTCCGGCACTGTTGCCAAATTTTCTCGACATATAAACGGAATTTTTTGATTGGTTGATAGAACGGACTTTAGCTCCAGTAAAAAATAGTCAAATGAAAAACTAATTTTTCTTAAAGTTAATAACTGTAACTTTCATCGGGTTGATTTGTTATGTATAATTAGTATTAATTAATAAAAAACATATTTATGATTGATATCTTATATAATGATCTGTTTGAAAAAAACAAATAGATGTACTGCGGATTTGACTGGGCATACGTCCTTAATATCATTTGCCGAATCATCCGGACTTTCTCTCGCGAACGTTTCTGTTCGACTGGCTTGCCCGTGGAACGATTAGTGCTTGAAAAAAATGATAGTAACCTACGCTCGACCTAACGGATTATATCTTTTGGGAAAATTAAGGGATTTTCAAGATTTTTTTTAGGCATGTCAACATCATTTTATTAAAACAAATTATACAGCATCAATTACTACATATTTTGAGGTACTTATAGAAATTTTTTTATGAAACAATTTTTAATACTGGGGGAAATATGGCCGTTGTCCTAAAACACCTTTCTTGAACATCACTCGCGGTGAGCATATCTCTAGAACGGCTCATTTGAAATCAAAAAACGAAAAAGATCTCGTTAGTATAATACTGTACGCTCTTCGTGAACGAAGGATTAAGCGAAATTTTTATTTAAAAAAAATGTCGATTTTTCCAAAAAGTTCGATTTTTGGGCACCCGTACAACTCACTCGAAAAAAAACTCCATCAGGAACATCTCTACCAGACCAATCCCAACCAAGGAAAATCTCCACCAATGACAATCTCCACCGGGAACATCTCAACCAACCCAATCTCCATCATTCCCAACTCCACCAGACAAAACTCACCCAGGAAAATCTCTATCGTGGTTAAACTCCACCAGAGGAAAATCTCCATCAGGAACATCTCCACCAGTCATGAAGATCAATCTTTACTGTCGGTATGGAAAACTGCAAAAGTTATCTAGAAATCCCATAGATGGTGCACCAGTAAGTGTAAAACAGTGGATACATAACACATAACAAAATTTTGTTACACAACGAGAGAGAAAGGACCGTTTGGAGCTGAAGATTTTTGTCGCTCGCGGATCACAGTGTTTGATTGATCGATGAGTTTGACGACAAAACTCTTCAGCTCCAAACGGTCCTTTCTTTCTCGTTGTGTAACAAAATTTGGTTATGTGTTATGCGTCCACTGTTTTACACTTACTGGTACACCATCTATGAGATTTCTAGATAACTTTTGCAGTTTTCCATACCGACAGTAAAGATTGATCTTCATGACTGGTGGAGATGTTCCTGATGGAGATTTTCCTCTGGTGGAGTTTAACCACGATAGAGATTTTCCTGGGTGAGTTTTGTCTGGTGGAGTTGGGAATGATGGAGATTGGGTTGGTTGAGATGTTCCCGGTGGAGATTGTCATTGGTGGAGATTTTCCTTGGTTGGGATTGGTCTGGTAGAGATGTTCCTGATGGAGTTTTTTTTCGAGTGAGTTGTACGGGTGCCCGATTTTTGAGGTTCCAAAAATTAGATTTTTAACCCAAAAAATATAAATTTTAGTCCAAGTGAAAATTCCTTCACGAACAAACTATTATAATTAGAAACAAGCTCGTGAAAGATTCAAATCGATAAGTTAAATTGCTTTTGAGAAATCGTGCTCACCATAACAGCACCTTTTAACCCTTCATCACACGCACTAGAATTTCAAACGTCGTTACTCGTTACACGCGTCGCGAGGTTCGTGAGGAATCCCCGCAATGCTTTTGAGCCTTACAGCGTTGCCATATCGATCTTACGCGCATGCGCGCGCCGTTGGTGCTCAAGTGCTCTGTAGGAGATATGGCGGCAACGTCGAACGTAAAATAATATATACGACTTCACACGCACTAGCGGGGAAACGCCGCATTTCTTGCACTTAGTCATATTAAATATTATTTATAAAATATAAATTGAAAATTATCGTATAATTTTCTGTTTCATTGCGTTCTAATAATAATAATGCAGGAATAGCTAAATTGTCACAAGTGTACCAATTTCTGTTGATTAATGAACAAGCAAAAAATGCGTCGTTTCGCTCATAGCGCCTGTGACGGAGGGTTAAAAACTTAATTCCAAGGTAATCGCGTTTAAGGTAGTTCGGTAGAGTTGGGGTCGATGTGTGACCATATATTTTTTGCATGGAATCGAAAGATAATTTTTTTGACGTATTGGTGAAATTTAAACTCTTCTTACCGTGTAGTTTTTGAGGTATTAGCTTTTAAAAATACATTGCGACCATAGGAGAACGCAGACGGTAGCATTAGAACTTTCAGTTTGAGAGTACTCAAAAATTTGTCGTGCAACCCACGACAAAAAACTTATTGCTCTAATCTACGATATATGAAGGATCTTCTAGGAGAAATTGATTTGGATTCACCGTATAATTATTGAGAAATCGCGAATAAAATTACACACATAGAAAAGTTCTGTCGGCTTGACTCGGACTTCTTTCTCTCTCTGTCGGAAGTCAGTAGACAATCAAGATGGCGGTTCATTTATGACCGCCGGAACGAAAGGTCAATTTGACGAGTGTCTCTTAGTCACCAGCTGTTTAATTTCCAAGTTTTTTCTACTCATTGCATGTTTCTAGAGTTTCGAGTGAACGTTTACGTCGATTCAGTTGTTTTTCTTTAATAAAACAACCCGAAGGAGCTTGTAATCAATTAATCGTGCGGCAAAATGTTCAAGGTTATGTTTACATTCTCACCAATCCACAGATCTGTTATTACATGAGTCAGGCCAAGATTTTATTAAATTTTAATTATCATTTAGATGATTTATAAGAGTATACGCGATTTGATAAATTTTATTTTCAATGACAATGATTTTTAAAATCGATTTTGTAATTTGATCGTCCATTTATAAATTTGAAAAATGGACTACATTTGGACTCGGCCAGACTCTACCGAACTACCCTAGCGGATTTATCGACCGGAATTTTACGGTCGTTAAATTTTCGGTCGATTTTGGGGTCGATTAGACCGAACATTTTCGGTCGTAAGAACATTTTACCCCTAGTCGTAACGACTGAAAATCCTTAGTCGAAACGACTAAAAAATTTCCGTGATTTATAATTTTATTTTGGCCCACGATCATCGCTTGGTCGTTTCGACCAAAGCTCTCGGGTATATAGGACCACAGAAAGAATCGAAGAAAAAACCAGACCATCTGAGTGAGGCTTGATCCCGGGACTCTCGGAGTTTGAGTCTGATGCGCTATCCACTACGCTGCCAGACATTCTATATCCAAGTAACAACGAAACTTATATATAAAGTGTGTATAAAGTGTGCATACGGTTTATATACGAGTTCCATTGTTTCTTAGGCATAAGATGTCTGGTAGCGTAGCGGATAGCGCATCAGACTCAAACTCGGAGAGTCCCGGGATCAAGCCTCACTCAGATGGTCTGGTTTTTTCTTCGATTCTTTCTGTGGTCCTATATACCCGAGAGCTTTGGTCGAAACGACCAAGCGATGATCGTGGGCCAAAATAAAATTATAAATTACGGAAATTTTTTAGTCGTTTCGACTAAGGATTTTCAGTCGTTATGATCGAAAATGTTCGGTCGTTTCGACTAAGGATTTTCAGTCGTTACGACTAGGGGTAAGTTGTTCTCACGACCGAAAATGTTCGGTCTAATCGACCCCAAAATCGACCGAATTTCCGGTCGGTCAATCCGCTAGGGTACCTTAAAGTTTTGACTTCACTGAGCTCGGAGACTCGCACTCTCATATAGGGTGCGCCTAAATATATTCGTTCTAGTGCTGAGATCCTCTAATGGATCAGCGAGTCCCTAAAATAAGTCCCAAAAAGTCCCATTTGGGACTCGGGCTTAAGTGGACAAAAGTGACCCCAAATGGAGTCCCAAATGGGACTTTTTTCCCCTCGCTCGGTTTGAACCGGACCTGACGTCATGAGTCCCAAACTGGGTCTCGGAATCCCAAATAGAGACTTTTTTTAGGGGTGAAAACTACAAAAAAAAGTCCCTATTTGGAACCCCGAGCCCCAATTTGGGACTTTTTGAGCGAGGCAACCGGAATAAGCGATTCGCTATGTGTATACTTATTTGTATTCGGTACGAGAGCGTCTTTTTAGACGGTCACAGAGTGCTCCGGCTCCGGCAATATATGCCCACCCGGCGGATGATGCGTGCTCGCGAAAACGCTTGACTCTGCGCCACGCTGCGGCCGGAGCGAGAAGTAAAGAAAAAGTTCCAAATTGGGGCTCGGAGTCCCAAATAGGGACTTTTTTTTTGAGATTCACTCTTACAAAAAGTCTCTACTTAGGACTCCGAGTCCCAGTTTGAGTGTCATGACGTCACGTCCGGTTCACACAGAGCGAGGGGAAAAAAGTCCCATTTGTGGCTCCATTTGGGGTCACTTTTGTCGACTTAAGCCCCGAGTCCCAAATGGGACTTTTTTTGATGATGTACTTTGAGAATATGAAAAAAAAAAGAACAATTTTCTTTTTTTCAACTCAAAAAACTAGATATAACCCCTTAATTTGTATGGCGATTAGGAGGCGATTCCCAAAAATGGTTATATTCAACAAGATTATCGTTTGTAGATGATAATTGGTTTTCAGCAACGACAGCGTACACGGTAGTGATATGTATGGGTATTGCGAGTGGTGTGTGCGTCGCGGCGATGACTCGATGGTTATGTTGTCGCCGTCGCGAGCACGTTAAGTTGAGTATCGACAAGTCGTTGGCGTTCCGGCCGCCCCATCGAAAGCCTACGGCGGTTAAGAGTCCGGGGAGTACGAGTCATTACTTGAAAAAGAGTCCGAGTCCAACGGGACCGGCGAAAAGTCCACCGGGAACAGCGACCGGAGAAACACCGAGTCCAACGGGCTCGCAGACGTCGCAGCATTCGAACAATATTTCGTCACAGCCGAGAACACCTTTGACGAACGGTGGCCCATCACCCGTACAAACACCCTCGGGGGAAATAACCCTGAGCTTGGAGAACGAAAGGGACAAGGCGGAATTGGAATCGAGCGAGAAATCCGAAGGCGGAAGATCCCCCAACAACGACTCGAACAAAGATGGCCTCGGACAATTGATGTTCAAACTCCGCTATCAAGCCGATCAAAACGCTCTCGTCGTCACCGTCGTTAAATGCATCGGTCTACCGGCCCGAGGACAACAACACGTCACCAGCGATCCTTACGTCAAACTTCAATTGTTTCCTGACAAACAACACAGAGTCAAAACCAGAGTCTTACGAAACACTCGCGATCCTGTCTATGACGAAGATTTTACGTTCTTTGGAATCTCACCGACTCAGCTACAGGTGCGTACGAAAAATATTCTATATATTTATTTACATCGGCCGGGAAGTACCAGAACTGTATCGTCAGTTCTTCAAACGTCATTTTATTGCAAATTTGAATTTTTACTAGTTTTAAATTTAGTTAAATATCTCGTGTCATTTTTTCCTGTAGAATTTGAAAGTTATTGGTAAACAAAACTTCTGGTAGTTTGAAAAATGCGATGATTTTTTCGAACTCAAAAGTACTGAAATTATTTACCAAATTAGAAAATTCGGTCAATTAACAGCGTCGAATTTGGTCGAATTTCCGCATTAAATCGCTTGATTTTTACCATTTATATGCCAAAGCAGGCGCCTAACAACTAAATTTTGATTCAATCTTTGCACGCTTATTAAAATTCTGCTCGCAATAACTACGCGCGTTTTTTGACTCCACAATCGCGACAAGCAATACAAAAAGCATATTGCGTCACACGACGTTTCATGAATTTTCAAATAGTATAGTATTGATTCTACAGAATAGTAATGGTTTCGATAATTTCTTGTTTTTTTTCCTAACCATGATTTGGATTATCTCAGATTTAATCCTAGACAACGGGATCGAAAACGACCCCATATTTTTGAGTAAAAAAACTTCTTTGCATTTTTTCGAAACTTTTTTTCGATTCATAGAGTTTTCATCATTAAATGTTGATCAAATGTGACTTTATCGTACACCGTTCTCTTCGTTATGAAAAAACGAAGAGAATGGTGTATAATCAACCCTTATTATCGCATTCGAGGAAGATTTTATGCTAAAGAGAAGATTGCGGGTTGTTTTCGACCCCGTTGTAAGGTTTACGTTCGGAAAAATAGATCGTGGAGATCTAAGATTAATGAAAATGATAAAAATTATCTATAGATTTTTATTCCAGTAAAGCATAGGAAAAGTAATTACAAAATGACTGAATTACAGAAAATCAGTCTTCACTTCGTGGTGCTGAGTTTCGACAGGTATTCCCGTGACGACATAATCGGCGAAGTTGTCTTCGATTTAGCATCCGTAAATAATCTGGAGGACGCGGACAATCAGCAAATATCGCTTTATCGTGATATCTGTCCAAGATGCTTGAAGGTAAGGAAAAAAAAACTGAGTAATTGTTAACAATAGACGAAAAAAATTATGTGGAACTAAAAAAAAACGAAGGACGGTACAAAATGTTAAAATTTACAGATTCAATCGCAAGGCAGAGGGGAACTGCTCGTTTCTCTCTGTTGGCAACCCGCTACAAAACGGATGACGGTCGTCGTACTCAAAGCGAGAAACTTGCCGAAAATGGACGTCACCGGACTCGCGGATCCTTACGTTAAAATATATTTGCTATGCAATTCTCAACGCATCTCAAAGAAAAAGACTCACGTGAAAAAGCGCACTCTCAGTCCTATTTTCAACGAGTCATTCGTTTTTGAGATACCGATTGGAGCTGTTGGTCTCGCTGATATCACTCTCGAATTCATGCTTCTCGATTGGGATCGCCTTACCAAAAACGAGGTGAGTTTTGTATGACTGTGTCAAATATTTAAAACATCAATACTGTAGAATGAAAAATAAAAATTCTGCCAAGCGTATATTTTGCACAAAATTCGAAAAACGAAATTTCATTTTTAAATCATGCCGAAAACAATTATTTATGCGAAAATAAACATTTCTAAGTTTCTTCTCGTTCTCTTTGCCAACCTGAACTTTTGCAAATTGAAAAACCTATGACTGGACATTCAATAAACTTTTGAATATAATTTTGTTTAAATTAAGAAAAAAAAACTCTTGAAGTGACCTTAAATTTGTTTTTCTTCAAACCGATTAATTTGTAGAAAAATGTGTTCAATGTTTAGCCAAATGTTTGTGAAATGTTGGTTCAAAAAATCGAATATTTTCAACAAATATAATAAATAATGAAATAATTTGATGAAAAATTTAGTCGGAATTGAATAATTTGCATAGTAATTGAATTTAAAAACAAAAAACAATTATCAGGTGATTGGGCGATTGGAGTTGGGCGGTGCAAGATGTCAAGGACCAGCGCTGAACCATTGGAACGAAGTGTGGAGCTCGCCACGACGACAGATCGCTTATTGGCACAAGTTAAAGGAGTAAGCGGATTGCTGATGCTGCGTCACTTCCCAAAACGTCACCCAACCAAAGAAAACTCCCCAAAATTTCCAGCAGACTTCCTCAGGATCATTTTCACCGATCCTTCATCAAAAATAAGGCTAAAACAAACAAAGAAGCAGCCCCGAATCCCCAAAAACCGGTGCATGTTCCCCCCGTGTCGTCTATAAAAATAAGATCCCACCATTTCAACCAATCCACACATTCCCATTAAGAAAAAATAACAAAAAATACTAATAAGCCGCGCGAGGAGGGACGATAAGCTCCGTTTTATAATTGTAATTACACTCGCCACCACTAGCGCGTTTTACATCAGGCTCGGAAATACAACAAAAGCGCAGAGAGAGAGAACAGACATGAAAAAAGTGAGAAGTAAAAAATGTTAGTCTCGATTTTTCATTAAGGGAATTTGGGAGATTTTAAAATGCAAAAAATCGATGACGATTGATCGGCTCAGTACTAAGAATTGCACGATATAAAAATGTTCTTTTCCGCATTTATTTTATTACAAATACATGAAAGTACAAGAAATTTTTTTCTCGCAATTTTATTGTACCAAAAAGTAAGTGTTTCATAGTGGTTATTGAAAATGATGAAAATTGGAAACTTGTAAAATATTCCAACGCATCGAGTGCAAGTTAAATAACCAAAAAATAATTGTTGCAATTTTGTGATAAAAAAATATGTCAATCTTTTTCGTAATTTATCTTTTTTATCGGTAATTTATAAAATTTCATTGATTTTATTCATTCTTCAGATATACTCAACAAAATTATTTCTTTTTTGAAAAACGTTTAGCCTCAAGAGAAATCGTGGTTGAACTCAATTTTTCCAATTTTCAATGACTACACTAAACCATTTACTTTTACAGTACAGTAAAATTCTGATTTTTTTGTTGTATTTTGATATATCTTGACAAAACAGAACTAAAAAAGTAACTTTTAAAAACCGCGTATTTCTTTTTCACTCAGCAGATTAAATCCGTTCAAATTTTTGAATTTTCTAGCTTTTCTCGTTTCTTTAATGTTGAAAATATTGGAATCGGTAAAAAAAATCGAAGAAAAAGAAAATCCATTTAAAAAAAAGGGAATATTTAAGAGAAGGAAATAAAAAGCTTTTCCCTCGAGTCTCATTATCGGCTTTTCGTTATTTCGAGAAAAACAACCAAAAATAAGTTCCTCTCGCGCGCCAAGCTGTATAATCGCATAAATTCATTGACTCGAAAAAAAGAAAAAATCTTGCTGGCGGCTCATTTCGAATGCTTAATCGCGCGGTATTAATAAAATAAAAATAGATGTGAAGAGCGCGAACGCAGTAATTGCGAAGCGAAAACGAAAGAGTAACAAATTCAACGATAAATTGTCGTCGTCGAGTGATATCAATTTTTGGGCATTTGTGACAAATGAGCGTCGACAAAGTACATCATTTTAGAAAAATCAGTGTCTCTTTTTTGCCGTTTCCTTTTTTTTTCTTCGTTATAATAATAAATTTCCAACATTTTATTCAATTTTTTTCACGATAAACACTTTTAGTTAAACAATTTTCAAAAGTACTTAATATTAGTTTTTTCAATTGACCAAATTTTCTGAAATAAAAATTTTACATGTATGAACTTGTCGATACTCGATATTAATCATGACGCATAAAAAAATAAAATCGAAAGTTTCACGGGCTTTATAATTGTTGTCGAGACATTCATGAAATTGCGGAATGAAAGAGAGAGAGACCAGAATCATGTATCGGTCTATCCTTGCGATTGTACATATGTAATTGATGCCTCTGATTATACTATATGGAAAAAAAGCTCTATTCATATTTATTGATTATAATATATTTTAAAAAGAATCATAGGGACACGAGTGCTGTAATTGACCGCGAACATATAAAAACCCGCATTAATCGTTTATTATTAAATATGTACCTTAATTGTGCAACGATAAATTTCACCTGCCCTCCGTCTGCCCTGAATAGCTAAAGAGAAAAATTAATACTCGATCGATATTTTGCCAAATACAATATCAACGTACAAAACGCTATGATTTTCACATTGTTTTTATTTTTATATTTTTTTTTCTTTCATTTTTTTTATCATTATTTCTTTGTCGTTTCACGCAAGTCAATAAAAAAGGCGCAGGCAACTTATTGTGATGTAGCTATTGCACGAAAGATTTTTGTCAAAGTTTGTGTAAAGCAAACACTCGGTTAAAAAAAATAATTGATCAACCAAAAATCCGATATAAGAAATAAATAATGTATGAAAATAAAATGTCGATAAGCAAAAACACGTATGTGTTATATCAGATTTCCCAACGAATAAGAACTGAATGAAAAACGAAAAATAATTCGACAAAATATCAATTTATCATTAGACTACTCGAGAATAAAACAGAAAGAAAGAAAAAGAGTTGATACTTTTAAACGAGTGTCTGAATTATTTGTTTAATTTATTACATAAAAAAGTCGGGTAATAATAAAGTTTTATCACAATCTTCGTATTAAATAAAACTTAATTATTACTGTATGAATAAAATATAATTAACGAAATGATTATGATTAATTAGCTGGTAGAATATTGGAAGAAAATACAAAAAAGAAACAACCACTTTTTGGCTTTGTCTCTCGTTTTCACAGAGGCTGGACTATCGATCGAATGCATCAATTGGAAAATTATTGTTATGAAACAAATAAAGAGTGTGAAATTTTGCAGCAGCAGGTTCCGTGAAATCGAGAGATTCGCGGTGTATTATAATAAATATATTGACTGTCGGAGACACGAAACGAGAATAATCCTTGCGTAGAATAAGATTGATCAAGTGTGTTAAACGGCGTTTAAATCCAACTGGTTATTGATTCTTATAACAAAAACACATTTTTCATTTCACTAAATAAAAATAATAAAATAGGTTGGATCCGTTTAGTGCCATTTGTACGTTCCGCAACGATGATGTTTGTGTTTTCTTTTTTTTTTCTCGAAAAAAAGAGAAAGGAGGAGGATCAATGATTACGTACGGAAATGCTACTGTATGTGAACAGATTTTAAGGCTGTGCGGTCAATAAAATAATGTAAACTATAATCGTTTTATAAAATTAACTCCACCCACACCATTTTTTTGGAAAATCGACTTGAGAATTTTTTATTTTATTTACAAATAGTACGAACGTCTATTGATCTTTAACCCTCAAAGTAAAACACATGAAACTTACATGGGGTCTCGACGACCCCAGCGTTTTCAAACTGCTGTCAAGATAAAAGCAACGAATATGAAGGCTTGAAAAAATTTTGTATCATTTTCAAGTATTTCTTATGAATTACACATAAATTCGTGCCAATAATTGTATGCATAAAAAGAAAAAAAAGTAATTAACGGTTTGCAAAAAATCCAGCCAGCTTTACGACTCCACGAATAATGATGTGCAATAACAACATTTTTTTAAAAATTGTTTAAAAGAATAATTGATCAACAAATAATCAGACTAATTTTTTTCGTGGTATGAAATGAATTTTTTGTTTTTGTAGAATACTTTTGAATGTTTTCTACTTTTGGAAATTCTTTTTTTCCGCTTTTTTCGGAGATAGTATCTGAGAAAATGTTCGTAAAATTTCGTAATTTTTATGTTGAATTTTGTTACAAACACGTGTAAAATTCATGATTTTATTATCTTGTGTTATTTTTTTGGAAAAATCTAAAAAAAAGGGAATATTCTGAAAAAAATCATGCGCATTTAGAAACATCACCAAAGTCATTTCGCATAACGAAAAAAAATCGTCTGATTATGTGTCGAAGAATATTTTGTTTAAACAATACGTTAATAAATTTTCAAAGTTTTTATTATAGACAATAAAGGTTTGTAAAATTCGAAAGATGGCTAAATTTTTTAAGATTTTTTTCCAATTCCGACCGTTGTTTCGAAATTGAGTTTCAATTGAATTTTTGACTAAGAATCATGCGTTATTCATCTTTAATAAGGCAGAACTGTTTGTTTATCGAATATAAATTGACATATTAGAAAAAATGATGAATTTTCAAAAGACCAGGTTCTCGAATTCGAGCTCAAAGTTTGCCTGGGGTATTCTAGACTCCAAGTATACTTTAAGGGTTAAAAGACCCAAGCTGCACTCGTAGTGCTAGTAGTACATTCTCGAAAATCTTATTTTCACAATGAATATTAAACATCAATTCAATGAACGTTGTAGATCTCAAAGACAAAGTTTGTGTGTTTTTTTTTTAACATATTGGCACAAATCGTAGTTAACCTTGAAAATAAATAACGAAACAATTTTACATCCGTGTTAATTGTAATTGGAATAAAGTGTATATTAACGATTTTGAGACTTAATCAATTTCACGGGCTCATAGACTCCATTTACATAATAAAAAAAATATTTGCATCAATTTGGAAAAACCTCGAAATTGAACGAGAGGATTTTACGAAATTCAATTATGCTTTTATTTTTAAAAATTGTGAAAAATAAATTGAAGCGAGCCATCCTACATCAAAATTATTTCGGGTAATCCTGCATTTTTATTAATTCAAAACTCAAAGACCTTCGAGAAAATTTGTTCAACCTCATCGAACATAATCAGCCAAGGTAAGAATTTCTGTATAAAAATATTTTTCATCGTATTCGTCAAGCCACGTGATACGAAGTATGTATAAAAAAAGGCCTCAAAACAGTGCTCATCATTATTGGGAATGCAAAAAGTTATTGGAGCACGAGAATGTTCAAATCCGAGGATCGATTGTCTTTATGCTTCGTTACATTATTATTGTTATCGGTTTTTTCTTTCCATTTCTTTATCCAACGTTTACTGTACGATGTAAGAACAGCACTTATGTATATAATATATATGCATACATATGAAAATAATTGTGTCATTTGGAACAATAATTAACAACAATATTTTGCCATTTTCTTGTAAGATCGATAGATAGAAATTTTTTACATTTAAACAAAATATACGGATTTTAATCACACCCTATTGAAGTTTACATCGTTGAATTAGAGCAATTTGTATTTTTTTTTGTTTTTCAAAATAAATGTTGCATAGTTTTAGGCCACGAAAATTGGTCAGACGTTTTTTACAGCCACAAAATGTCAACAATTTGAAGCTTAATGAAATTTGATTTCCCTCAAATGATGCAAACTTCAATATCCTTTTTTACTTTCATGAAAAAAAAAAACAAAAAAAACTTGTTATTCTACCAAAAACCGTATATATTACACATATATTATATATTCACAGACGATAACTGAAAAATATTTTCTAATTTAAAGTAAACGTCAGTCGTATGAAAATGATCAATAATAACCATAATAATATTAAATTATAATCGTACAACCATTTTTAGCAATCGAGACACAGTTTCCATCGAGATTACAATTAATTATGTTTTGTTCGAAGCTGGCGCGGCTTACCGACTTGAAAAACTTGTTACGAGTCTCGATTTCATTAGATTGATTCTCAAATTGATCGGTATTCCCTTAAGGGGTTATATGCAGTTGTCATAGACGAGATTCAAGAATTTTTTTCATAACTAAAATCCATTTTTTAATCGAAAACAGAGCGTGATTTCATAGTATAATTATTAAACTTAATATATTGTTTTTTTTGTCAAGATATATTTAAAAATTGGCGAGGCACAGCAATTCTCCGAAAAAGTTTTTTTTTTGCGGCGACCTCGATATCTCAAAAAGTATTTCGCCGATCGGTTTCAAATTTTTAGGACATATTCTACACACGAAGGACGGCTGAATGAATGAAGAATTTTTCGAAATTCCAATTTTTACCAAAATGGCAGTGGTTTTACTGAAAAATCACTTTTTTCGTCTTATCACATTCTCATTTTTTCTTCACAAAACAGCAAGTTTTCATAGAAAAAAAAAATCTTTCGTTCATTTAGTAGTCCTCCATGTGTATAATGACCCCTAAAAATTTGAAGTCGATCGGTGAAATACTTTTTCAGATATCGTGGTCACCGCAAAAAAAAGAAAAACTTTTTCATAGAATTGCTGTATCTCGCCAATTTTTAAATATATCTTGACAAAAAAAAAAATTATATATTAAGTTCAATAATTGTACTATGAAATCACGCTCTGTTTTCGGTTAAAAAATGTATTTTAATTATGAAAAAAATTCTTTAATATCGCCTACGGCAACTGCATATAACCCCTTAAACACATTTCGACAAATTTGAAACATTTTCTTGTTTCAATGTTGTTTGTTTACCATTTTTTAAACATGTGTGTTGATATTTAGTTAGTGAGAGATTTTCCAACGGGAATATCTACATTCTTCTATGCATTTTTTTCATTTGCGATAAACGCGTATAAAAAATGGATTTTTCGTTGTTTTCGTATCGTGTTAAATAACGAGACAGTACATTAAAAGTGGCAGTGCCAAATTGTCAACTTGGTTGATTCTCGCCTCGACCAAGGATACTCCAATAACTGCCAAAGTTTCTTGGACCAGTGGCCACAAACCGTTTATAAAACCTGTTTGAAAATCATGATTATAAATATTTGATTTCAAGTTTGGGAAAGAGAGAAAATTTTGATACGGAATTTTTTAAGGCTTCATTTTTTGAAAAATATATAAATTTAGAAAATTCGTATTGAAAATGTCGTTAAGCATAGCCCACAATTACGTGTAAACGAAAAATTGAGAAACCATTCCTTTTAAATAAATGAAAAAAAAAATAAAATGATTTCTATTTCAATTTGACTATTCGATTTCTAAAAGAATTGATTAATTATTCGAGTGTATAATTAGAATTTTGATTCAATGCTTCATTTTTATTTGCAAAAAATGAAAAAAAATTTCGAAAAAAATTAAAATTGTGATGAAAACTTACCGAGAGCTCCGAGGCTATAAATAAATAACAATTGAGAAGCGATACAAGCTGCGGTGCCTTCGATGGATTTTTTTGAGCCAGGCCATTTGTTCTTTCCCCATTTAGTTCCAAAAAAACTGGCAGCCGAGTCGCCCAGCCCAACCGTCAAAACACCACTCATGAGTGGTAGCAATTCGAGATGACTTGATGGCATCCAAAGAGGAAATGAAACACCGGCTAAAAGATACAGAGGCGTCAGAGATATCAACGAATCCTTCTCATCGGCGAACACCGAAAATCCTTTCTCAAGAGCTTCCGACAATGGAGGAATACGGAAAAATCGCATGAGCTGAAAACAGAATCTCAATAAATAAACATTTTAATTTCAATCAAAAGATTCCTAAAAATGGAAAATATTTTTAAAAAAAGTAAGAATTTCGTAGAAATACTTTCATTACTCATTCAAATCATTTCAGAATTTATTGATAGCAACAATTTACGAAATTTTTCAGAAATATAGTGAAAAATATCGTAAATTTGTTATTGCAAAAAGGATACAATTACAATGATTTCTAAATTGATTTCAAATGATCCAAAAGCAACGTCTGTTCAAATAATTCAATTAGTTTGAATTCATTGGACTAATTTAATTTTTTTCTCCAAATAAATTTTTTTTTATCAATAACCTCCAGCATGATGAACAATCCCATAACGATACCGCTGGCCAAATAAAGAAAAGTCGGCTGCCATATGAAGCCAGGAATGTAAACAAGGACCGCCAACAGATGAAAATTTTTTCGAGTTACAGTCGTCGCGTGTGAGCCCAATAAAATTTGGTAAGCCAAAACACCAATGCCCAGCAACAAACAAAAGGCCCAGTACAGAAGAAGAATAATCTGAAATGATTTTCAAAGAATTCATTAATAAGTTCGATAACAAATATTTCAGAAATTTGCTCATAATTATTCGCTTTTTTCTACATCGTAATTCTTCTGAAAATTTGTTAATCTTTGTATACGAAAATTTGGACAATAAAATTGCGAGTTCGAATCTCCACTTATTTGTATTCATAATTCCAAATTCAATTTTAAGGTTTTAATCCTTGTCTAAACATAATCTAATAAACGTACTTCGAATCAAAAGTCTGTGCAACAATCCCAACGTTGTTTCTTAATATTGACGTAAATTACGTAAATAATAAAAAATCCAGTGGGTTTAAAGAGAAAATTAAAAAAAAAAAAATGAAAAATTTACCGTTGGCAAGCTCCCAAAAATGTATAGAACGATCCAAATGAATGGGCTTCTGTCCAATAAAATATGGAGTGCCGGAACAAGCAAAAGTGCGAAACTACCGACAGTCAACAGATAGAAATTTTTCGTTGACCTCAGTTTTGGAAAAAAGCTGCACAGAAGGCAGTTTAGAGCGACGTAGAGCATGCCCACCTGTAAAAATAACATTTCGCATGAAAATTTGAATCACCGACAAGAATATTATTATTGGTATTATGAAGTTAACGCTGGGTTACTACAATTTTCATCAAGCCCGGGTCGTTTCTATGATGGGTTTTTATTACCCAGAAAAATTGGTCTCATAACTTTTGCAATTATAAATATTTATCAAAAAATTTCAAAATAAATAAATCTCTTGACTTAGCGAATGGTACAGGGCTTAATGTAAAAAAACGATTCGTTCCAAATCAGTTAAAATTTGAAAAACGAAAATGCATCCCAATTTAGTCGAAAAAAAAAAACGGTTTTAGCCTGGGTTAAAGTGACCCAACGGTAGTAACCTAGGGTTCTGATAATTATTGGACAATACTCACTTGGAGTATCGTGGTAGCGATATCGTCATCATGGATAGGTGGCAAATGGTATCTGAGAGGTAAATTAGTTACGGCTGACAGGATAAACAATATAATGCCGTGCATGACTGTGGTAGCTTCGCCGATTGTAAAACAACCGGGAAAATAAGACATTGTTTGAACAACACCCCATGTGCTCATTGTTCCGACTCCCAAACCCCAGGATACGCTTGCCAGCAGTCCTGCACTTCATTTAACAAAATGTATAGTCACTTAGGAAAAGCAATAAGTATTATGGGTGGGAAGAAAAACATGCCGAATGTTTTGTCGTTTAAAAATCATTATTTCACGTTGAATGTTTTGGTATCATTGGAAGGCAATGAAATTCCTTTTTCTTTCCTTTGCAAACATTTTTTTAGGTTTGTAATGTTATTTCTTCTGCATTTTTAGGCTACGAAAATCAATAAAACGTTTTATAGATATTTGCTTGTTCAATTCACCAAAAAAATTTGTTATCGACAGCCTCAACAATATTTTGATTGATTCATTTGAAAGTCGGAGAAAAGCTTTGAATTTCATTCTAACGATTTTCGAGAAAAAATACGAAAAAGAATTTCAACAAGTGAAATGAAATTTTATTTTTTCCATTTATTTAAATTTAATTTGATTTTTTTAAATATTTTTTTACGTTTTTATACTCTGGATTTTTTCCACAATTTCAGGTTTCTCATCGGAATGTGAACTTTTGCGAATGAAATTCCGTTTTTGGATTTTTATGGAGGCAGTAATTGTTAAAAAGTTTGTTCAATGGCAATAACACTAATAAATATTGTGACGGATATACCTTTGTTGGCCCATAGTAGAAAAAGCATGGAAGATACGCCTGAAGGCAGGAAATATAAAATTTGAAAATCACGTACATCCGTTTTATCGCTCAACAGCCAAAGTCGAGCGTATAAACAAAGGCAACTTATTACAAGCCCAACACCAGTTATCCCTACGATCAAACATATTTCGGAATAACTGTTTTCTTCTCTGAGAATGGTAGCTGCTGCGCACAGACCTATTAAAGGTCCCAACCATAGGCCTGAGTTTGCATTTTCTCTGAAAGTTCAAAAATTACATTACTGCTTGATCAAATAAATAAAAAGTCGTATACCACGAATTAATTAGTGGGGAAACCTGAATTAGGATGCTAAAAAAATGGTAATTTTTGACATGTTTTTTCTATATTTTAAGAGAATAAATTTTTCAGAAACTTTTCATCTGATTTATTACATATTTCGATAAAACGATCTTTTTGATACAAAAATATTGATTTTTTATTTGAATTATACTAAAAAATTTTTAAAACCTTGACACTTCATCAACGTACAATGAATAAATGCATTTCTTAATTTCATTAGAAAGATTTTATTAAAAGGAAAAAAGTTTTTTGTCAAAACTGAAACTTTTTTGCATATTTCTACAATGTATTTAATTTCATATAAAACAGTAAAAGATAATTGTATGAAAATTGGGAAACTTTTTGATTTTTTTGTTTCAGACAAAATTATGAATGTCACATTGTTCGCCGATGAACAATTTTAACATCGGGGTATTTCAAAAGTTTTGGAATATTTTGAACAAAAATTAATATTTTTGTGTCATAAAAATCAGAATAATGTAGTAAAAATCCCCAAAAGTTTTGAAAACATTTGTTTTATTGGATCTGAGAGAAAAAACCACAAAAATGACACTTTTTTTAACATTCTAATTCCACCTTCCTGGTTTCCCCCTTAAGCTGAATAACAATTAAAGACAATTTTTCTTCATCAAAAATGGAAAGGTAATTATTTTTGTAGTCATTACTACTGTAGACTTGTTTGATTGCTCAATGAGAATGATTTTTTTCTTCAAGATGACTCCACAGCCATTAATCCTTAATAAAAAAATTTTTCTAAACAAATTACGTTTTGATCAATCAAAAAATATCTCTGAATAAATAGCGAGACTAATTATGTTGTCTACATAATTTCTTCATTATTACTCCGGAAATTCGATAATTTTTTTTGAATTACTCAAACTTTATGAACTTTCTTATTTACTTTAGATTCCTAACGATCGTAAATTGTTCCCGAAATAGCAGACAACAAAAGTGTCTTCCAGAGTATTAACAATTGAATAAATTTTCACTCCTGCATTATCAAGTGTAACAAAAATAAACATTAATAGCAAATATCAAATTTCCAAAACAGTAGATTTTCGAATCGGCGTATTAGAAACAATAGATTTTGGGGTTATGTCTCTCGATATTCGAAATAATAAAGTTGCGTCAGAATAAATTCATACCGATGTTTAATTCCGCTCCATTTCAAAGTTTTCAATATTTTCTCCTCGCAAATGTCATACATCGTCTTTATAAAATCCATTTGTTCCTCCTCAACGGAAAATATCCCATTCGCTCTGACAACCAAACGTAAACTCCTATTCCTCCACTAAACAAACTGAAACAAGACGGAAAAAAAGGAACGTGTCCACTGCCACTACGCGGCGTAAGAGAGAGACAGTATCGAGCACTATTATTGAGGACAATTGTATATCCTCGTAGATGTCCTCCTCTCTTTCTATATTATACAGGTTGTCTCACGACTGATGGCCAATACTGGATCGACTTTCAAGCTATTCAAGTATTGACAATCACGCGCACTTTAACAGCGTATACTATCCAAACGGTTGAAGATAGATCAAAAATGCATAGCACCAATCTTCTAGAGCAGAAAATTTTCTAGAACAAAGTTCTACAACATATTTTCCTATCTTTAGTAGTTTAGTCGTGAGAGCGGGTTTAAAGAATATCTTAAAAACTCTCCTCTCTTGAAGTCCAGGTTGTTTTTCAAATCGCTGTCAGGACTGAACTATTAAAGGTAGAAAAGTGACCTTCAGGACTTTTTTGTAGAAAACTTCTTAATCTACAAGATTAGTTCTATGCATTTTTGCTCTGCGAGCAACCGTTTGGATAGTACGCGCCGTTAAAATCGTCGACATCGTTAATGATGAATATAATACATTAAAGGTAAAATCTAATCAAAAAAACATTTCGAGACATTTCGACTAGGAACTCGGCCTCGAATTGAAGTTTATGGTATCGACCATCGATTATGGGACACCCTGTATATGACATGACAATTTTATACGCATTTATATTTGGCCAAGTTCTTCATATGATTCATTTTTCGTTAAAATGCAAATAGAATATGCTGCTGTTTATCTTTCGTTGTACCCCATCAGGAAAATCCTATCCAAATTTATTCAACTTGTAAATCTTATAATAGCTTAATAAAAATATTCCCATCTCTTTGTTTAGTGACCTTGACGAGCCGGGAAATAAGGAAAATGACAAGAGGAGATTATTTGCTTTTTTATTAATACAAACGTCAACACGTTTACCATATAATATGACACTCTGATTTGTGCAAACCAGTTTTTATTTTCATACACTATAACGACGATTGTTCTTACGATTTTATACTTTTTACGATATATCGAGTGTACAGTAGTAACAATATATATTTGTGATTTCTGTGACAGGTTTGGCGAAACGGATTACAAATGTAACGCCTGGTGGTTGAAATGTATGCCGCAAAATTATGGTTTTAAAAAGCAAAAAAAAAAACAAAATAGTTTGAATCAGTCGAAATGATGATGAAAGTAAATAAAAAGTGTAAATAAAACAAAAATATTAATAAAACATTATTAAAATACCCTGAAATACGTATATTTTTGTAAATCTTTTATCAAAGATGTTTTTTTTTCTGTTTAAGCATTGCGATGACATCTCAACTTTTTTTTACTCGAACAATAAAGTAAATTAAGCCTTCCAATGCGATTTCTAACGATAAAATTCCTGAAATGCCTTCTATAAAAAGAAAATACTAAATTTCTGTAACTATAAAAAATTAACCGAGTCACGACGGCACCGTCCACCATCGTTCATCTGTTTCACCAAGTTTACTAATAAACAGCAATACATAAATACAATTATGGCAATATAACCAGAATATGACAGCAGCTGATATTCATATGTACGATGAATTACGATACACCAACGAATTAAGATAGTCTCTTGATCATTTCGCGGGGAATTCAATCGGCGAAGCATTATCCGCTGCTCTCGAATGCACAATATAATTTAAAAAAATGAGTTTCAACTCGAAATTTCAAAATTTATGACTTTCCAGTAAAAAATGGGCCAATTAATTTCTTTTTTTTTGCTAAAAGTTATTTATTTTTGATAAAATGTTTTAAAAAGGTAGGTGTAGGGATTTTTTACGAGAGTTTTAAGACTACAAAAATCAAGGGATCTGCGACGTTTGTTTTTTATACTGTTTAAACTCTGAAAAATCGTGACTCTGTCATTTCCACGAGATCTGTGTTTCTATTTTGTTGTTTTACTGGGTCAAATTGTCGTGAGCGTGTAGCCTCGCCTCGAGTATAATTTTACCAAATTCTAGAATATTTGTTTTGCGTCCTAGTTCGTCGTGCAGATAGAGAACTGGGACTTGATGATGATGAATCTAATCAGGCCGTTGTTAACTAATTGAATAATTGTCTGTTAACAATTCGATGTTGAATTCGTTACCCAGCATCGGCAGTATTCTAGCTAGCGTTTCCATTCTTTTCGCTTTGACCCTCGACGTTATACACGTGATAGAAATCAGCACGAAACCGTGCTGCCCGATTAAGCTCTGTGAGCTTTTATGAAACCGATCAAACCGTTCGTCGACGAATCGTGACTGGTGATTTTTTCAGCGTTGTTCAACTCCGGCTCGATCGCTTTTGCCAATTGTTTTCCCAATTCCACACTGAATCAAACAGATTAGTTTCTTAAGGTGTCTTATTTCGATGAAAAATTTTTTTATTTATGTTAAAACAAATATTTAGACTCACCCCCATTGATCGAAAGAGTTTATGTCCCACATAACTCCCTGAACAAAGATCTTGTGCTCGTACATTGCTGGCAAAATAAATCAAATTTTGAAAAATTTACACTATAAATCCAATATTCAAATAAACAAATAACTCAAAATTTTCCAACTGAACCCAATTTAAAGAAAAAATTACATCATTCAAAATTTGTGAAATAAATAAGTTTTTTAAATAATCAAATTATCTCAAATTTACAAGGTAAATCCAATTTTTAAACAAAAAACTGAATAAAAATTTGCAAAATAAATTCAATTCTTCAACAATAAAATTAACAAAAATTTGAGAATCGGATCACGATCGTTCTTCTGGTGCCACAATACCTGCCAATGGGAACGCACTCGTGGTCGAAGTCGCAATTTTTAAAGAGATCATTATTTCCAAAATTTGAAAAAGCTGAATCATAATTGTTTCGCGAATATTATTTTTTATCTTTTTCAGAATAACTTACCGATCATGGCACCAAGTGTGAACGGCGTGACTGATTTAACAAGTAAACTGTTAGTCGGTCTGTTGCCTTCGAATACTTTGTGAGGCAACAACTGTTTAACTTGGTCGGCGGAGATGCCGGATTTTTCCAATTCGTCTTTCGCCTGAGCGGCGCTTTTGCCCTTCATCAAGGCCTCCGTTTGAGCCAAGAAATTCGCAAGTAGAATTTTATGGTGAAGAGTTCCTTCGACCTTTGTGAGAAAAAACCACGTAAATAATACACAAAAATCAACAAATCTCGAAACATCAAAGTCATAATCGTCTAAATTTCGAATACGAATTTACTAGACTTTGAAACCCCGCCTTTCAATCGATGTTAAAAAAAAAAAAAAAAAAAAAAAAAAACTAATTATGGTCTAAACAATCACAAATGCAAAACACTGATAAGCAAAAATTCAAAAGTTTGTTCCGCGACTATGTTTTCACTGAAATTGCAGCTTTATTTAGTTTTTCCTTTTAGAGATTTTTTTTCTTATACTCCGAAAAAGCCTAGGACAAGGATAATTGCTTATAAAAATTAAAATAATGATAAATCACTATTTTTTACGTATGCATTGAAGTGGGTTTACCTTATTGTGCGAATTTACAGGAGCAATGAAATCCGCTGGGATCAATCTCGTACCTTGATGAATCAATTGGTAAAAAGCATGTTGGCCATTCGTTCCTGGTTCTCCCCAAACGATGGGACCTGAAATTTTGTAATAATTCAAAGATTTAGAATTTTTTAAATTTTTTCAACAAATTACAACTGTCAGGCTGTTAGAAATCAGTTTTTTTCACCAGTGGAATAGTTAACCGTCGCTGCCGAGCGAGTCACGTATTTTCCATTGCTTTCCATGTCGCCCTGTTGGAAATATGCGGCAAAACGGTGCAAGTACTGATCGTACGGGAGTAAAGCGTGAGTCTCGGCTTTGTAGAAATTGTGGTACCAAATTCCGAGAATGGCAAGTATAACTGGAGCCTGATTTATAAATTAATTTTTTTTGTAATCAAATTAATTATTAATTAAACGAATTTCTTTCGTTTTTTTCCCCTTACATTTTTCTCCAACGGAGCGGTACGGAAATGTTGATCCATGAAATGCGCTCCTTCCAGCAATTTTTCGAAATTGTCGAAACCGATGAAAAGACAAATAGACAAACCAATCGCGGACCAGAGGGAATAACGTCCGCCTACCCAATCCCAAAATCCAAACATATTTTTCTCATCAATACCGAATTCCTTGACCTTCGCATTGTTCGTCGAGAGAGCGACAAAGTGCTTGGCGACTGCAGAATCCTGAAATAATTTGTTTTTTTTTTAATGCAAATTCATTCTATCGCCTTATTGTTTATTTGATTTCAATTGACTTTTAGTAAAAAAACATATTTTTTGCATTTTTTCGAAACTTCTTTTCATTTTATAGAGTTTTCATCATTAAGTGTTGACGAAATATCAGCATCAGCAAAAATTCATGCATATTGGGATAATAAATTAACAAAAAAAAAATGATAATAAATCGTAAGCCTAGGTTACTACCATTGGGTCATTCAGACCCGAGCCACAACCGGCAATTCCGGACGAATTGAAATTTTGTTTTTTCACAACTTCGACCGCAGCGCAATGACTCGTTTCCTGACATTAAGCTTTGTTCCATTCGATTAATCAGTCATTTTATTAAAAAAACAAAATATATTGAAAATAGGGATTCCGTCGAGAGTTAAGAGGCCGATAATTTTTCGGGGTCATAAAGACCCAAGTCAGAAAGACTTCATCGTTATTAATAAATTGACACGGCTTTATAATTTTTCACTCTAAACTCTACAACGGGGTCAAAAGAGACCCCAACTTTTTAAGCAAAAAACTTCTTTTTACCATTTTTTTGAACCTTCTTTTCGTTTTATAAAGTTTTAATCATAAAATCTTCATCAAACGCGTCTTTATCATACACCATTCTCTTCGTTATCAAAAAACGATAAGAATGGCGTATAATTAAACTTTATTATCGCAGACGAGGACCATTTTATGCTAAAGAGAAGATTGAGGTCGTTTTCGACCCGGTTGAAGGATTTACGTTCGAAAAAATAGATTGTAGGTATCTTAGGTTAAAATTGTCGAACTTCTGTGAATTAATATTGTTTCGAACTTGAAAAAAAAAATTTGAAATTTGAGATAAAAGGAAATAGTAAATTTGGTCATTTTATTAGAGCGTAAAAATGGTTTTTTTCCCAAGGATTTTTCATAATTTTTGAGTGCTAAGAAGGGCCAAAGATGGGAAAGCATGACGGATATTTCTTACGTCCTTCAAATGCTCTAAAAGCCAATGTTTCGCCGAAGTCGCATTTGTTATTGTTTCCTGCGTCGTAAACGTCTTCGACGCTATTATGAAAAGAGTTGTTTCCGGATTGAGTTTTTTCAATGTTTCCGCAATATGAGTACCGTCAATGTTACTGACGAAATGAACTCGTGGCCCAACTTGGTAAGGTTTAAGGGCTTCGGTCACCATCAGAGGACCCTGCAACGATAAATATTCTCGTTTAATTTTTGTTAATCAAAAAAGCATTAAAAACAATTAACAGATCAATTTTCTCGATGGAAATATTATCAAATAAATTTAGCACATGGATTTCAGTTCATAAAAAAAATATTCTCGAAATTGCAGAATTTCCATATGCGAAAAAAAAACATCTATTATAAAATCAATTTTTTTTTTATTGAATCAAATGAAAAAAATTATTGCTCACCAGATCCGAGCCTCCTATACCAATATTGACGACATCCTCAATTGCTTTACCCGTATGACCTTTCCATTCTTTGGATAAAACCTGAATAATAAAAATTAAATATGCTAATTAAATTTCTCTGGATCACAAAAATATTCAAAATGCAAACTTCTAAAGATCGAATTTTCGTTGCATCATATTGCGTCAATTGTTTCATCATTTTTTTATAAATCGTTTAAAAATTATTGCAGCATCAAAATTTAGACAATTATCAGATAATTGAAATAACAATAATACAAGCAAATATCTATACGAGAACTTTTTTGGCATCCAGACTCATTACCAAAAAACATTGAATTGAAATATTTTTGGATGCTTATTAAATTTCGAATTTAACCTTACCGATTTATTTTGTAGTAATAAAAACTTTTTCAGGATTAAAGCTCATTGCCAAAAAACATTTAATTCAAAATTGTAATTTTTTTGTATTTGTATTTAAAAATTCGTATTTGATTTTGCTATTTAATTCTGTAACTACTTTTTGGGTGTTCTTTGAAATTCATACCTGATTGGTAAATTCTTTCATGTGGGTAAGAACGGCATTGACATCCGGCATGACGTCTTTGCCGTCGACCAAAATGGGAGTATTTTTTCTGTTACGCAGAGCGGTGTGAAGAACAGCTCTGTTCTCGGTGAAATTGATTTTTTCTCCGGTGAACATGGCATCTCTTGCTTGTTCGATTTTCCTGGCTCGAGCCTTGCGATAATACCAATTTTTTTAATTATATTCAGTTTGTGATCCTCACGCAAAATTTTAATGAACAAATGACTGTATTTACCAGCTCGAACAAAAGACGAAGTACCTCCTCATCGACGCGGTTTTTGGAATAATCCAACAGTATCGGTCCATCCTGAGGAGTCTCCAAACTTAAGCTGCATAATGCGATATGCTTCATTTATTCACAAATTATAAAATTAACAAGCTACAAACAATTACCTTTTTTTAAAACAGGTATCAAAGAAAAGTTTGCAGTTTCTGGATAAATCAATATATTATTTTATAAATATTATAAAAATATAAATATAATATTTGGATGGCATAGATTCAAAAGGTACAAACTTTTGTAACAATAATGTGCTATAGAATCTTTAAACCTAAAATGTTAAATAATTTGACATCAAATGCTGTTTTGTTTTAAAATTATCCTTCTTATTGAATCTTTGTTTTCTATCATATTCTATATTTTTTGTACAATTTATTTATTTTAATTATTTCTATTTAGTTTTATTACTTCATGTGTTTTCAATTTATCAATATGATAAAAAATTTCTTAACAATGAAACAGACCGATTCAAAGGTATGGTGAATAAATTTAAAAAAAAAGTTTTCACGCATAAATAATTGCTATTTTTTGGCAAAACTGAGAATAATTTTCGAAAATAAAACATAATTCGATGACTTCTTTGATATACATTTTTAGATAAGGTAATTCTGAAAAATAATCATTTTATCTTTTATTGTATTTTAGTCAAATAATACAAGTTTTTGGAAAATAAAGTGAATTTTTCATTCAATATAAACAACTTTGACTAAGAGTTGATTTAGTTTAAAAATATGATGAAAAATATGAGAAATCTACGTAAGAGCCGACTGCAATTGCATTACGAAATTTTCAGTTTACTCGTGTAATTTTTGCATCCAATTGCACTTTGGAGTCTCGCAATAAATTATGTATAGGAAACAAGAAAAAAGAACAAGAAATTTACAGAGGGAATGACTTTGGGGGCGAAGCGAAGGTTTAATTGGAGTCAAGGTCATTCAAAGGTCATGACAGAAGTTATGGAATACACTCACCTCAACTTATCGAATCGATCGGGATTCTTTTGAAACAACTCAGCAATGTTGATTTTAGCACCGTTACTGTCAAAATAACCTTGTAGTTGAACCCACGCTGGTTCTTCGGTTAATTTTCCCTTCATATCCATGATTTTTGTTAGACAAATATGACTTTTTTCAAAAGACAAAATTCGCACGTATTGGAATTCAAACGAATTTCTACTTTTCCGAAATCTCACGCGACGAGCTTTCTCGTCTTTGACCGGCTGTGACCTTCAAGCCGCAGAATGATAACTGCGAGCGAAGAATGAAGCAGAATGTACGAGAGTGCGCGAGCGCGAGATTACAAATATTTGAACGAGAGGGTGTGCGTCTTGCGCCGGTCGAAACGCGTTTGTAACTGAATCCCGATTCGTTACGCACTATCGCCACGTGAGGCAGCATCATGCAATTCTTTACCGTAGGCACGAGATCGCAACGTTATCATCATCTTTCAAATATGTAGAAAAAATACTCTACAAGATTCGAAAGAATGTGTCGACTATAAGGAAATGCCAATAATCATTTAACATTAAATATTATTATCCGTTACACCACCAACGTGGGTCATTTGTGTCCAGACCCATTTGACATTCTGCGAGTCTTGTTAAACTTGTCACCCCACCTTAATCAGTACCCACCGTAAAAAAAGTTTGATTGAAAAGGAAACTTTCCGCGAAAGGTCTCGTTCCAGCGTACATTTCCCTCCAAGTACCGAGCGATCGAAATCGCGGAAGGACACAAATGACCGAGGTTGGGTTCGTACGTAAGTCTTTTATTCCTCCATTATTTTTCCAACCACTAATGTCCTACTTCGAATTTGTTTTTGTATGCCCTTAAATAAATAAAAACAATATCAGTAATTACAAAAAAAATTGTTTGGGTTTTTTACCTTTTATAATGTTTTGTTTACGCACATATTTTTTTGGAGGGTTACTTACCCAAAAAAGGCTCCTATTATTTTTCCAGGAATTCACGTAATCTATCAATTGAAAAGATTAGATCGCTTATTATTTGTTCTTATTCTTTTTCTAGTTAAAGTTTTCTTTTATCGATTTTAGGTGCTTACCCCTCCAATTATTTCTCCAGGAATTCGCGTAATCTATCAATTGAAAAGATTAGATCGCTTATTATTTGTTCTTATTCTTTTTCTAGTTAAAGTTTTCTTTTATCGATTTTAGGTGCTTACCCCTCCAATTATTTCTCCAGGAATTCGCGTAATCTATCAATTGAAAAGATTAAATCGTTTATTATTGATTCTCATTCTTTTTCTAGTGAAACTTTTTTTTTATCGATTTTAAATACTTACCCCTCCAATAACACCCCCTGCAAAACCGAAAGGACTGCCACTATCTTTTTTTGTCATCGTCCTGTATAAAGAAAAAAAAACATAGAAATGCGACGAACGGAATTGGGATTTATTTTTAGTTTTGACGCCGTGAATTAAATTAACGTTCACCCCTCCAAAAAGACCAAATAAATCGGGTTTTGCTTTGGGACTTGCTTCGGGTTTTGCTTCAGGACTTGCTTCGGGATTTCCTTCGCTTCCCTGTAGTAAAAAAAATTAATCTTAACAATAAAATCTAAAAATAATAATAATAATAATAATTGCTCAACACTAAACTTACGGCAACGAGCAGGATGAAAAAGAGCGCGAGATACAGAATTTTCATTTTCATGTTTTCTCTTCGAAGCCCCGAGTGTCAGATATAAAAACGATAGTAAATTTAAAAAAACTTGTGCAAGAACAATCCTATTTATATTGACAATTTTTTCGGTTTTTATACATATTTTAATTATTATAGTTTCATACTTCCGTATTTTTTTTATTGTTTTTTTACAAGTCCCGTAAAAAAATTTATTCTACTATACTGCCGAGAATTTTCGTCTGCCTTCAACTCTCAAATACACGTCGCACGTGTTTACTTCTTTGAAATCCTTGAAAAATTGGTTGGCCATTTTCAAAACGACCTCTATAATTTTTTTAGAAATTTGAGAGCTCGAAAAACGCAGTTATAAATTATGATTAATTATAGTACGAATTTGAAATTTATTCTATAAATTTAAAATTAAAATCATATTTATTAATAAAAGTAATTCAAAATTTCTACATTTAAATCCATAACTCATTATTTCCATTCATTTTTTTAATTATGTCACTGTCAATGAACTTTGAAAAAATTTTAAACCTAGCCGATTTTTTCTTTTTTAGAATTCAGTTTGTTTATTGACCGATACACTCGTTTTTTTCGACCTTTGAAAGGTACAGTTCCAAGCACAAATTCTGAGGACGATTGTGGCGCTTCTATTTATCGTACGAGAAAAAATTTGCTTTTCAAAACATAGCTCTGACTTTCTAGTTTTCAAAACACTACTTTTGTTCCAAATTATTTCATTTTTTTTTGCCGGAAATATCAAGATTTAATATCGGAAAAGTGACTCGGATTCAGTGGACTTCGGTTGTCCCAATTTGGGTCAGTGTGCCTCGCAAGGAGATTGATATTTAAAAATCGCGCGTATTTCGTATATTCGAGTGAGATTGCCGCAGTCGCCGCAAAACTTTTCAATGTGCCGGCCAGTATGTGAGGTTATGTTCCTGTAAACATGGAAAGAAGAAGGAGCTCCCTGGAAGGAGGCTGAATCGTTCAGTACAAAACTCGATTTTACACTGAATATTCGATTTAATTTAGTGTGTCAGCATTATCATTTTGTCGATTTGAATTTAAAAAATTTCAATACTTTTGTACATTTGTAAAAATACGAAAAATGAAATTAGTAAACCTCAACTTATTTTCCACCTTCAGACGTTCGATTTACAAAAGATTACAGCGACAATCTTCCAGCTGGCTGGAACCAGATGGTTTTACAACACATGTCAAAGTTTATAATCCAATAACTAAGTCGAAAGTGCCATTGATTCTGAAAAATGATAAAATTGCTACTTGGTACATGTGTGGGCCCACTGTGTACGATTCTGCACACATTGGACACGCGTGGTATGTATTTTTTTTTTCGAATTAATAAAACTTATTCGTGATTTTTTTTATTTTGTTTTATTTCTTTTTATTTTATTATTCTTAACTGCTTAACAACTTTTTGTAAATTGTTTGTTTTGTTTTTATTAATTTGTCTTTGCTGTGGTGTTTTTTTCTTATGTTTTGTTGTAATTATGTTTTAAACATAGTAAACATAATAAAATTTAAATGTAATAAACATAATAAAAATAAGAACTTATTATTCGTGATTTTTTTTATCATAATTTATTTTTTTTTATATTATTACTCATTATGGACTATTTTAAAACTTTTCAAAAAATTGTTTTGTTTTTATCAATTTGTCTTTGCTGTAGTGTTTTTTTGTTATGTTTTGTTGTAATTATGTTTTTGTTATTATTTGTTGATCTTGTTTCTTTGTTTTTTTGTATTCAATTAGTTTATTATTATCATTATTTTAACTGAATTCTGTATCATAATATTTTCTAGCACATTTGTCCGATTCGATATCATTAGAAGAATACTCTCACAATTCTTTGACATTAATATCATAACAGCAATGAGTATAACTGATATCGACGACAAAATAATTCAACGTTCCTTGGAATTCAAACAAGATTGGAAAGAGTTAATCAAAAGTTACGAAAAAGAATTTTTTGAGGACATGGAATTATTGAATGTCTTACCAGTTTATATTTACTGCAGGGTCACTGATTATATACCACAAATCATTCATTTTGTTAAGGAAATTTTAGCCACGAACTCTGCCTACATTGGCAAGGATGGTAAGTATCATTATTTATTATGAGAATTCCTAAAGCGATGGAAAATTAACATGGATATGGAAAATAGATATTTTTGGTTCAATATTTTTCAGAGGTCAACATTTAGCACAAAAAAAACGAATTTGCTGGAAGAAATATTTCTGAAGTGTAAGCTTGCTGTTGTCCAAAATGACAATTGCACCAATTGTTTTTTTCTCAGAGCTTTTTCAGAGCGCTCAGGAAGATTTGTTATATTTTTATGGATTTCCAAGTAAATTAAGGTAAATACTGTACTGCATGCTAGTCAAATAAGTGCTAAAACTTCACAATGTTTTTATACCAAGTTTAATGCACTAATTATACATAGTGAAGGTGAATTTGTAAGATGACATGTCTAATTAACCTAGAAAAGTATTAATATCGATACATTTGCGAAACCATTAACTAATAGTTGCAAATTTCCATTATGTCACATTTTCATTGGGACTTTTCAAAGAATAATCTGTATTTTTTAACCGATTTTAATGCACCACGTCGTATTTTGTTCCTCAAGAGATTCTCTACGAATTCACCATGTAAAGTATTTCGAAGTTTATTTGTTTGGAAATTATAGCAATTTGTTTATGAAAGATTTTATTTGCTAAATAAACAATTGGTTGCAACAGTAGAACGATTAAGCTTAGAAGAAATCTACGTGGTGAATTCGTAAAGGATCTCTTGAAGAACAAAATAAGACGTGGTACATTGCAATTGGTTAAAAATTACGGATTATTCTTTGATGAATTCCGATGAAAATGTGTCATCATGGAAATTTGCATTTATCAGTTGATGATTTCGCAAATCTATCGTTTTTAAAATTTTTCTACATTAATAAGACACGCTGTGATATAAATCAACTAACATTATGTTCAATTGTGTATTAAGCTTGGCATAAAACAATTGTGAAAATTTAGCACTCATTTGACTAGCATGCAGTACAGTATATATCTTAAAGTTCATAAAAAACTAAAGCAAATTTTGCAGCTGTTTTCCATAAGCCGCAAAAAATTTTTTTCAAGACCAGAATCATAATTTTTTAATATGTATTTTTTTTTAATTTTTCAACAAAGTAAACAAATTTTGTTTCCAGGGTCTGTATACTTTGATATAAAAAAATATGATAAATATAGAAAACTTTGTAAAGCGTTGCCGAGTGAAGAACATTCAATAAAAAATTCGACGAGTGATTTTGCATTATGGAAAGCTTCGAAGCCCGGAGAACCTTTTTGGGAAAGTCCATGGGGTCCAGGCCGACCGGGCTGGCACATAGAATGTAGCGCAATAGCCAGGTTCAAAGCATACACAATTTGAACATTTCTTTATTCGCTTGAATTTATTGGAGTAAAAAATGTGGACTTTTTTTTTCAGCACTATTTTCGGCAGTTGTATAGATATTCATAGTGGTGGAATCGATTTGTTATTTCCTCACCATGAAAACGAGGAAGCTCAGTCATGTTGTTACCATCGAGTTAATCAATGGGTCAACTATTGGTTGCACAGCGGTCACTTGTACCTGCCAGGGAGCGACAAAATGTCCAAAAGTCTAGGGAACACAATTAGCATTCGTGATTTGTTAAAAACTTACTCATCCAATCAATTCCGAGTATTTTGTCTGCTTACACATTACAGAACTGGTATTTAATGATTTTTTTTTCTATTTACTCCTCGAACGTTGTATTTAAAGATATTATAATTCGGGTCGGAGCAGTCCCAGTGCGGCTGTCTTTCGATTTTGGAAGGGCTATCATTTTTTCAAAAATTGAGATATTGGAATAAACCTTGCGCGACGTTTTTCGTTTTTCAATTAGCTGCTCAAAAAATTTTCGAAAAACTGATTTCCCAGGCCGATCAATATGAAAAATTTAAAACAGTGCTTACAACATGATTTTTTGAACCATCTTCTCAAAAATTCAATTACAATAAAAATTTTCAACACTTCCGGTATTCTTAATCAAATACTTGGTTACTTACTGAAAATGACGAATTTTTTGTTTATTTGAAGTTTCAACTCCACCAGATGCTCATCCGATTCCTATACGAATCTTCTCGAAAGTAGCATGTGATTTGTGTATTTATTTGCAGTTTTCGATTTTTCACGATTCTTTGAATTGAATATCGATTGTTGAACATTTTTTCCTCCACACTAATTCGCGTTGTTGTTTGCTACAACGTATTGAACAATACATCACAATACATAGCTAAAATCCTAATGTGGAAGAACTTTGTTAAATACTCCGTGCCCGAGCTACAAAAAAATAAACTTTTTTTGTTCTAGGAATCGAATTTTCCCATCAAAAAATGCAAGGTGCGACAGCGATATTAAAAAAGGTAGAAAATTTTTTAAGTGATTGCCGGAATTACGTATCCGGACAATTGAGTGTGGCAAACATAGACGAAAGCTTGATCATTTATGTAAGTAACAAAAGAAAAACTATTTAATAAATGTTAAAGAAACAATTTTCGAAAACAGGTAGAATCGCGGTGCTTCTTGTAAAAGTGTCTTGTGGTGACTAGCTTGTAAATATACTTGTTTCGAGTCGCTACCGCGACTCTTAATTGTAAGAGTTTGAATTCCAACAAATTATAAAATTTTCCTTTAAACATTAATTTTGCCTCTAGACGTTACAAGCCACGAAGAAAAAGGTTTATGCAGCTTTAGCAGACGACTTTGATACAAGAGGTGCAGTGTTCGCAATCGAAGAGCTGGTTGCCGTTGTAAATAAAATGTTGAACCAACCTGAGGTGAGCCAAGCCACAAAACTTTTTGTTCTTCAAAAAAAAAAAACTCTTCATAACATTTTTTCATCGTTCGATAGACGAAAAGCAGTAAATCAGAAAGCAAAAATACTTATTGCATTGCTGCAGCAGCCGAGTATGTGAGCAAAACTCTTTCGGATCTTGGTTTTTCCGAAAAAGAGAGTTCAGCAGGGAATGAAGATCAATTGGCCGAAGTTATTCAGAATTTCGTGAACTTTAGACGAACTGTACGAGATATAGCTTTGAATCAGGCTGTTAAGGACCAAATAATGCTGAAAGCTTGTGACGAAGCTCGTAACAATATGAGTGCTTGCGGTGTTAAAATTAAAGTTACTAAGAAATTGTAATTATTGGAAATATAAAAAAAAAGGTGGCTTATCTAATGATTTTATTTTTTTCAGGATCATAAAAATACGTCAACGTGGACATTGAGCAAAGATTGAGGTACTGGTTTGTGGTAAATAATAATGATCTATTACGTTTTGAATAAATAAATATTTATTCATGATACACAAGAAAATCGATCAATTGTCATTGCCGTTTGTGATTCTCACTTTTTTCGAACCTTCCGTCGTATTCTCCAAACTCTTTCGTTTTTTCTCAGCTTTTCTCTCCGTCAGTGTTTTCTTAAGGCCTTTCAATTTTCGAGTTTGAATACTATTGATATTCTGTGCTCCCATGTGTATGCGTCCAAGCGTCGAGCCGAGTTTATCCTTCGAGACATTTTTCGTTTTCTTGTCCTTCAATGCCTTCGGTTTCCTACAAGACTGTTTAAATAAATCGTCGGATGCGAGCTGCGTTCTTCTCACGTTGAAATCTACCGAAGGCCCGATTTCATTCAATTCTATTCGAGGAATTCTCGTACCGGATTTCTTCAGCGATACCCTGAAATGGATAATACAACAATTTTTTTATTAATCGTCCCGTCATTCTTTAAATAAAATTTTTGGAAATGATGGAATACATAGTAAAGATTTCCCACGTGTTTTTTGTAAAGATTTAATGTACATGAATAAATTAAACCCAAAGGTTTTTACTATTATTGTGTTATTTTGTACTCCAATCGATCTATCGATTATTTGGGCCACAAATCTGAATCAAAAAATGAATAAATCTTACAAAATTTGATTTTTTGATATAACAAAAAATAATTAGGCATTTCTGCAAAATTATTTCCCGTACCTGTAACTTCTTAATAAGATCTTGTTTTCGAAAGCGGTGAAGCTCATCACATGCTCCAAACCCTGCAATCTAACATTTTTAACGACATCTCGTTGGAACATATCAACCAGTATATTTTTCACTCTTCCATATTCACGATTGTTTTCCCAAAGTTCGCCGTTGAATATGAGTATAGGTTTCAAGCCTTCGGATATTTTATCGACTTTGAATTCTTTCAAACTTTTGAAATTTTCAATCCCAAATTCGACCATGTCCAATAGCGAATGCTCGTATGTTCGACCCATTATTAAATTGTGTGCACGTTTTTTATTGTGCGAAACAAACATGAATAGCGGTGAATTCAACTTGCGAGAAAACTGTTCGATCGGCGTCGCATCTTCGAACGGTCGAATCGGATTCTTTTTCTGCATCATTTGGGCATCTGGCTTTTTGAGATTGTACTGTAATTACAAAATAGCAATTATAGTGACAGAACATGCTATAAAAAACATTTCTGTTCACTGGCGATTCTCTCGAGATTTTCACCTGTGTCAAAATGACCTAATGGTAGTAACCTAGGCCCAATACTTGGAAAATAAACAAACCCAAACAATATTGGTGTAAAATAAAAATGAATTCGTCTCAGTCAAAATGACCCAAAGGTAGTAATCGAGGCTCAACAATTGAAAAATAAACAAAAACAAACCAATTGTACAGTAAAATAATAATGAATAAACAATATTTTTACTATAAATGAATATTTACCAAATCTTTCATACAATCGTTGACCAACATGGAAGCAGTGGATCCTCTGATGCATAGTAATTGTTTTGCTTCTTCTATTAATTGTGGACTTCGTTTTATTATAGATTTTTTACCCTTGTGAGTTTTGGGCTTTCTAAAAAAATAATTTCGAAAATTGTAAACATGCGAAAAATAGAATGGGTATATTTGAGTCGTTGAGTACGTAGTTAATTTCTTACACAACTCTTTTAATCACTGGCATTTTTTCGTGCTAGATTGTCCCTGCTGCGAGACGATAAAATACGTGAAATAATAAGTTGAGTGTCGAATTTATTATCGATAATTATTATTCCTTACAGGTTAGAAAATTGCACTTTGCAACGTTTTGTTTGGTTATGTCCAATTGTCAGTCCACGTGATTCACAAAAACATAGAGCAGAAACTAGGGGGAGAGAGTCGATGACCATTTTTGCGGTGCACGGCGGTGATTTCTTCTCCGACGTGGCGCTTTCTCGTAGTGATTGAGTCGAGAAGCTGTCAATTTCTCCTAGGGAACTCGATCGGGATTGCAGATTTCCCTCGCACGAAAATATTTAACCGGAAATTTATATCAAACGGATTGTTTGGAATCCAGAATTTATATGCCCTTTTTTTTAAATCTGTGTTATTTAAAATTAATTAAAAATGATTCCTGTAGAGAATCACCAATTTACCTTACGTTAGTAAGTCACTAAATGCTGGTGTTTTTTTTCGGTTACTAAATGTCAGGTTTAGGCAAGTTACCTGCTTGAATTATCGATTTGCAATTTTGTTTTTTTTTGGATGATTAGGGAGGAGAGCAATCGCCACTCCCTGTTTTTTGCGAAAAATGCTCGAAGTTGGATGACCAGTTTTGGGAACTGCTTTTCTCATGGACCGTTTTTAATGTCTTTCATAATCCATGAGACGACGTTACCATCGATCGACCAATAAAAACAAATTATTGGATATATTTTTGATCTATATGAGAAAATGAACCTGTCAAAAAAATGGATTCGTTTTTATATTTGCGCCAATTGTTTCGATAAAACATTTCATTTTTTGAAAAGCAACTCTAACGCCATCTGACTACAGATAAAAGATCGCCCTATTACCCAACAATTTGTTGGATCCAAAACAAGCTATAGGCTTAGTCCTTCTATGGAATTCGACACTCATTGGTTTTGTGGATGGGTACTCGGCAGTATGGCGTCAAAACGAATTGTGTTATATATTTGACGGGTGAATAAAAACGAGAAAACACTTTTTTCAAGGAACGTACAAGAGATCTCGATGATCCTTGTTCTCATATGTGATTTGACATAACAATTGTTTACATCAGGTAAGAGTCCTTTTTAACGGGTTGTACACTCAATTTAACAGGAAAAATTATATTCTCGCACACAGCATCATATGCTGGCTGCGTCATGGCGGCAACATTCGGTACAAAGTCGCTTCGTCAAACATTTTCAAAATCATTTTTTAACATGACAACGATTGCTTTATGCACTTGCTCCTAATCGGTGAATGAGAGCTCGGATATTTATCGTGTTTAATCTCAGTCAAGTTTCGATTTTCCTTCGACTCTTTGCACGCATGCACGCTCCTACATTCGCAGTAAAATCGGTATTTCTTCAACAAATATCTTAAATTGTCGTCACTTGTGGTTTTAGGCTAATAAAATAAAAATTATTTGATTCCCAGTTAATATCATTAATTACAAACATTTCAACGAAATGGAACTAAAAAATGGGTCTCGTTTTTTTAATTACTTGAGTCAATAATCAGCATAAAAGTGATCTTGCCGCACGTTATTCCGAGCAAATTTGAATTAGATAAAAATTCATATAATTGATATTCCATAAACAACAATTGCCTTGTACAAATACTGTATAAAAATGAGCACTTCAGTTTTGTCCTTATTGTAGATTTGATTTATATTTGTTTTCAGATTATATAAAAAAATGAACAAACGACGCAGAACATCTTCCGTAGCGAGTAGAGGTACGGAAGATGATATCGATGATATACAGCCGGAACCGGCCAAAAGACGGAAGAAATTGGATCCGGTAAGTGACATTAAATTGAATATAAAGATTATTTTATTTCGGACGGTTTTCAACGTTGTTGTAAGTTCAGGAATGATTTTGTACTTTTGCCTAGAACTTACAAACGTTTGGTCACTGTTTTTTTGAGTATTTTGTAACACTGAATTTATGCAAAAGTGTTGATTTGACAGACTTTTTATAGAAAGCTTTCAGAATGTGCAGTAAATCTAACATAAAAAATCATTAACATAATCAGCGCAAAAAAATTGCTGGCAAGATGAAAAAAATGAAGCAATTTGGAAACATCAAAAAATTGGAACAAAGACGATAAAATGCTTTATCGAAAAAAGACGCTCAAAGAGCAGACTATTTTCTGATTATTATGATCAAAACACTAAAGATAGACAAACACAGTTAATGAGTTTGTTTTAGAATATTTTATGCTGTACAAGATTGATCCTATGCATTTCTGCTTTATTTCCAAATCTACTCAAAATATGTTCAGTTAAAGAGCACTGTTTCATTAAATTCAATAATACAAATTTCTTACGAGAGGTTCCGACTAAAAAAACAGCGCAAGACATTTTAAATCCCAATTGAGTCTTGAACTGAAGTTTATGAGGATCGATGATAAGACACCCGTGTATTGTCATTTCAAATTTATGATTGAGCTTGCATATTGTTTAGTGAGCGAAAACTTTTATTTCAGTGATGTTAGAATTTCTTTTTGTTCTAATCGCAGAGTGATTTATGCCAACAATTATACGATATTATTCGTAACCAAAAGAAAGAAGATGGAACGCTTTTGTGCGATGCATTTATCAGAGTACCGAAACGTCGACAAGAACCTGGATATTATGAAGTCGTGTCGAATCCCATAGATTTACTCAAAGTACAGCAAAAATTGAAGACCGATGAGTATCGTGATATGGATGATTTGGCAGCGGACATTCAACTTATGGTCACTAATGCAAAGGCATTTTATATGGTATTCGGATATTTTTTTTCTTATAATTTCTATTTTCATTGTTTCTGCGTATACCCTTTACGGGTTTTTACGAGCCCATCCCATCACTTTAACTTCACATTTTCCCCACTTCACTAATTTCCATGTTTCTGAGAAACCCCTCCCCCCCCAAGAGCCCATAACCACTCTTTCCTAATGCACTACTGTATCGCATTTGCACGAGGGCCAAGGGAAACTGTGGAAAACCAAGCTGATACAGGCGGCTATATTTTTACTGAGTTTCAATTGATTAGTACCATCGGGAACTCAGAAAAACTACCTCCCATTCAGCGAATGATGCGCGAGCCGGTGCATGGCTATGCGATCACCCAACCAAGTATTGGCCTTGGCCGAGGCTGCTTAACTTTGATGATCACTAGAGCCATACACCGACCACGTGCCTATCGTTGTCGTTATTTTTTTTCTTATAATTTACCTCAAATCGTGCTTCCTAACTAACATTATAAATCCATAAGTTAATTTTTTGTTTGTTACTTAATTACTCTGAAACCAATCAACGATTCGTTACCAAATTAACAGACAGCATATCAATAAAAGAAATGAATGTTTTTTTTGACATTTACTTTAGACTAAAAGCGATTTTTGAGTCTTTGGACAAGACTATCCAGAATCTTGTGATTCTGTCGAATCACAGATTTCCTTGAGTTAAAACATTCATTAGAGATTTTGGAAAAAAAAACAGTTAAAAGTTTTTAATGAAATGTAAGTTACACTTGACAATCAATTTTTTTCTAAACAGCGTACATCCCCAGAATATAAAGACGCGACTGATTTGTGGGATCTTTGTGTTAATACGAAACATCGTATTATGGATGAATACGAAGAAATAGAGCCCAAAGGAAAGATTATTTTGAAAGTTGGAAGACTCGTAAGTATCAACGCGACCATGACTTTCGTAACAAATAACCAAATTTTTCATTTATCGATATGTAAACATATTTACAGGCAAGAAAAGTTGCATTAAAGCAAGAAGACGCTGAAGACACCTCAGAAAGTTCGACAAATCCTGACGAAGAGTCGATGCAACCCTACGAAGATTTATTTACTGCCATTATGACGGCTGTTGATCCATCGGACAACAATAGACCGTTGCACATCATGTTTCAGTTGAAACCGTCGAAAAAGGTTTGTTTATTTATTTTATTGTTCTTGCGTACGAGTTTTGAATATTTCAAGACTTTATTGTAAGAATTTTTACGGTTTAACGTAAATAATATTTTTTAAATTAATCATCCTAGCTTTATCCGGAATATTACGAAGTGATTGAGACACCGGTTGATCTGAAAACAATTGCAAGAAAGATTCAGGAAGGTTCTTACACTAGTCTGGCCGACATGGAACGTGATTTGTTGCTCATGTGTCGCAATGCGTGTCAATTCAACGAGCCTGGTTCGCAGATATACAAAGATGCAAAAATGTTGAAAAAAATCATAGCATCCTCGTCGAGAAAACAAGAGAGCAACAATCTCAGTTCGACAATGTCTAAATTAATAACTGCTCCTTCCACTCGAAGCAAAAGAGGCAACCGGGGCATTGCACAATCTTTGATTAACCAAACAGCTTCTCTACCGGATGAAGATGATGAAAGTGATGACGAAGAGGACGATCCTGGTGAAAATGAAGCGGACGATCCACAGTGGCTGCTTTTCCAAACAATACGAACTGTGCCTAATAGTCAAGGTATTTATTTTCAATTTTTCCTCCCGTGAATCTCTATGTCAATATTTAGAACATTCTTAGCATTGATTCCTACTTTTTAAATCTTTTTTAACGTCAAAAAGTTGGAGTAAACAAACGTTTATTATAGATTCTTTTAACAGTAAATGCAAAGTGATGTTCGACGTACATTACTAGCAAAAAAAAATATTCTCGCAGTTGGCATAATGAATCATTCAGGAACAAATGCATCCGAAAAAATTCAAAAGATTCTCGCAATACAATGATGTCATTGTGGTCTGTCAAACCAATAAATTTTATTCGACAAAAATAAACAATTTATGGCATTTTGAAATTAGGTATTCGTTTTTTACAAAAAAATCGAGTCTTCAATCGGTTATGAAAAATTTTCTGAACAAAATATATAAAAAATGGCTCGGCAGGCTGTAGAGAAAACGATATCAAAATTTTTCCAAAAAAAAAACGATCAAAAATTATTGAAATCTTTTCGAATTATCCTGCCAAATGTGAGGCAAAAACTGGTTCCGAGAAAAAGGTGTTGCTTTCATACCGCGCACGGGCAAACCGGTGACACTCGGTCTCATTTATCGTTACGTTATCGTCGGGTGGAATTCGTCGGAAAAATTTTGTTCCGTGTTCTTGAAGCTAATCGTTGAAGAGCAATAAGCGATAAATAAAATTGATTTTTTGAAAATTTTCGATACGAGTAACCCCTTTATATAATTAATTTTTTAATAAAATTTATGTTTTATTTAACAATTTATCTGCGTTGATAAAAACTACTAAAACTTCTAATAGGAGTGAGAATAAGCGAATATTTTTGGAAGTTGCCATCGAAGAGAATGTATCCAGATTACTACAAGATGATCAAAAATCCTATATCTCTCCTGCAAATTCGCACAAAGATCAAGGTGAGAGAATATAAAAAAGCGAATGATATAACGATCGAAAACCCATGTTTCGTCTCGGCATAATTAATTTAATTTCCAGAAAGGAAAATATGGGACTCTGAGCGAAGTTGCCGGCGATATGAATATAATGTTTGAAAATGCTAAGAAATACAATGTTCATACCTCTCGATTATACAAGTGTGCAGTAAAGTTGCAGAAAATAATGCAAGAAAAGGTTCAAGAGCTCCTGGAGTTCGATCAGGTAAAATGAATTCATAATTAATTTACATCGATTATCAGTTTTTCTCAATTTTTTCGACATTCAAATAATATTTCTACGTGTTTAAGGATTCCGATTCTGATTGCGAATCCGAGAGCAATTCGCAACAACCCAAATTCTTGAAAAGAGCTTCTCTGATGCTCACTCGTGGGAAATACAAGGACAATATACCATTGAAAAAAAGACTATATACTTTAGTTAAATGCGTAATGGAATACGTGGTACGTGATTTCATGTTGAATGCTGTACGTTTAACTATTTTGACTCATATTCTGTGTATTATTTTAGTCCGAAGATGGCCGTCAACCGATGCTTGCTTTTATGGAAAAACCGTCCCGAAAATTGTATCCAAGCTACTATCAAGTCATTGTTGAACCTATTGACATGTTGACCATCGAAAGTAACATCAAAGAAGAAAAGTATCAAAGCGAAAGCGAGCTGATACAGGATTTCAAGGTAAGCAATATCACCCTTTGCTTCACGTTAGGACACTCAGCGTCCCACCTTTTTTTTTTGCAGTTTTTCTATTATTAAACTACTTTAACAACAAATATCGGGTTTTTTGTTTTCTAAATGGTCCCTAGAACTTTCGTAAGTGCAAAAAAGTAGGAACAGTAATTATTTGTTAATTGCAAAAGTACCATGTATAAATAAACAGTCGAAATTCGAACTTTTTCATTTAAAAAATGCATTTTCCAGTAATCTATTAGAAAAATCGAAATGGCAATTTGCACAAACTTAATACATCATAGTATTTAAATCGGCAGCGATAGGTGCGCGGTCGGTGTGTGGCTCCGGCGATCTCCAAAGTTAAGCAGCCTCGGGCAAGGCCAATACTTGGTTGGGTGACCGCTTAGCCATGCATCGGCTCGCTCGTCAATCGCCGAGTGGGAGTCAGTTTTTCTGAGTTCCTGATGGTACTAATCAATTGAAACTCAGTAAAAATATAACCGTCCGTATCGGCCAGGTTTTCCACAGTTTCCCTTGGCCCTCATGCAAGTGTGATACAGTAGTGCATTAGGAAAGAGTAGCTGTGGACAACACTCTTGAGAAGTTTCTCAGGAACTTGGAAATTAGTGAAGTGGGATTACGATGATGGGATGAGCTCGTAATAACCCGCAAGGGTATGCGCAGGAACAATAAAAATAAAAAATACATCAAAGTATTTTACATAATTTCTTCAAAATTTTCCGTCTTGTTTTCGTTAAAGTAATAGAGATACCATCATTTATGTACTAGATCGAAATCGTTTCTGCGAATCTGCGATTTATAGTTTTCGAATTTTGCGTTCAGATTAGCAATTGTCGACCCCAGAAACCCATTTATGCAAAATCTCAAGTAAATCGTACGTAAGGAAAAATGTATGCACGAAAGTGCACGGTACAACGAATACACTATTTGAATATTTTCGTTTGGGATTGTGGTAGGGATACAACTCTATTCTTTATATCTCTATTCTTAAATAACTCTATGCTGCACATCTCTATTCCTCTACATCTCTATTCTTAAATATCTCTATTCTGAATAACTCTGTGGTTAATTAAACTGTATTCGTAAATAACTCTATTCTTAAATATCTCTATGCGTAATTATCTCTATTCCGGAACATCTCTATGCTTAAATATCTCTATTCGTAAATATCTCTTATCTTCTACATCTCTATTCTTATATATCTCCATTCTTAAATATGGTTAAACACAACTCTATTCTGATACATCTCTATTCCACCTCATCTCCATTCCAAGGCATCTCTATGCTTGATAAAAATAATTGACAATCAAGCTGTATATTATGATAAATTATCGGCGGTCGAAATAGTAGAGCGAATAAATAGTAGCGTTTTATATCTTGTGTATTTATAACTAATATTGTGTATTTATAATAGTAGAGCGAATAATAGTAACGTTTTATATCTTGTGTATTTATAACTAAGTAAACAGATTTCAGTCACATAAAGGCCTTTTGTCGTTTATATATGATTAACGTCGAGCTTTTATATAGAAAATGCTTTTGTTAAACTTTCCCTTTTTAATACTTAGTATCGAGAGGCTAGCGGCTCTTCTGATATTCTAATAAAAATTATATAGAATAATGATTCTCTGAAAACTTACCTTTTACTAATAGTACAGATTTTCTGACGATATATATTATTTTATTTAATTTAACTACTTTTTTCTTTCATTCTTACGTCTGTAATAACACCTTAATATAGTATAACGTTATTTTCTTCATACTGGCCCAAATCGCCTCGTCATTCTGTACGCCTCAATTTCATGCATGTACACGTGCAAAGATACTTGAGACTTTGCATGAACTCACCACGCTATGATTCTTCATCCCGAAAATTGCCCCAACAGGTCGAAATACCGCAGAAACATTTATTCTGTCCGTTCAAATGCAATTGCTATGATCATTAAAATACATAATAATATTCAATTAAATAATTTAAATTTTACAAAAACATGTAATAGTTATGCCAAGATCTGAGAGTTCAATTTCTCCGTCGATCAGTCCATAAAATTTTATTCGCTCTACTATTTCGACCGCCGATAATTTATCATAATATACAGCTTGATTGTCAATTATTTTTATCAAGCATAGAGATGCCTTGGAATGGAGATGAGGTGGAATAGAGATGTATCAGAATAGAGTTGTGTTTAACCATATTTAAGAATGGAGATATATAAGAATAGAGATGTAGAAGATAAGAGATATTTACGAATAGAGATATTTAAGCATAGAGATGTTCCGGAATAGAGATAATTACGCATAGAGATATTTAAGAATAGAGTTATTTACGAATACAGTTTAATTAACCACAGAGTTACTCAGAATAGAGATATTTAAGAATAGAGATGTAGAGGAATAGAGATGTGCAGCATAGAGTTATTTAAGAATAGAGATATAAAGAATAGAGTTGTATCCCTGCCGGGATTGTAAATGTGTCAAATCCAAATTGCACCGATTGGAGAACGTCATTGAAAGGTGGTAGTAATGTTTTCCCAGGTGGAGCCTGTTCACTAATAATTTTAAGGTCGTCTATATTGGTTAAAATAAGTTGGATGGTTATTCGATCTGATAAATCTCGTCATAAATAGTCCACAACATAAATTATATGTACACAAAAATCGTCTGTAACTGTAATTTCTTCATGATTTCACTGTTTTAGTTATTTGAGAAAATAGTATACATGATTGCATAATTATACTTAATTTCGTGCAGAAATACAAGCAATTTACATTCATTTCAGTTGATGTTCAACAACTGTCGACAGTATAACGAGGAATGTTCAATGATTTACGATGATGCAAATACGTTAGAAAGGGTGTTGATGGACAAAGTAAGAGAACTGGGTCCTTTGCCGGACACAGGAAAATCAATCAAATCAACTGGATCAACTCCAACGCGTAACGTCGGGTACGTTGAATTAAGTAATAATTTGAATAAATGCGAAACACATATTTAATTGAAATTTTTAATTAATCGATCAAATTCGAATACGAAAATTTTCTTTAGGAGACCAAAAAAAGTAATACCTCTTCATATCCAAAAATTACGTACAATGTACGACACAATAAAAGATTATCACGACGCGAAGGGACGTCAGTTATCGTTAATATTTATGAAATTACCGAACAAAAATGAATATCCGGATTATTATGAGGTTATCAAACAACCGATGAATATGGAAAAAATTGCGTCAACTTTGAAGAATCACGGCTATGAAAACTTGGAAGAATTAGTCTCCGATTTCATACTCATGTTCGATAACGCTTGCAAGTACAACGAGCCGGATTCACAGATATACAAGGTCGGTTCGATTATTTCATAGCATGAGTACGAATAGTATAAATTTTAATGAAGCAATAATTGTGATCAAATATCCAGCTTCACTGTCGCTCCGTTACTCGCAAATAAACAAAACGATTGTTTTATTTATTTGCGAGTAATCTTATTCGAATAAAAATTCAAATAAAATTAATAAATTTTATTATAAAACAACTAAAAATTCGAATAAACTAATGAACAATCCCAAGCCCCATATCCATTGAAAATATGCATAGAAGGCGAGAATCCAATAATAATTTAAGGGAGGGAGGAACTTGAATTAGAACGTAAAACAACATTTTTGCGATTTTTTTCTCTGATCCAATTGAACAAATGTTTCCGAAACTTTTGAGATGCTTTATAACATTTTTCGACATTACAAAACTTTTTTTTTAATACAAACATTGATTTTCTGTAAAAAATATTCTTAAATGTTTAAAATACCCCAACGCTGAATTTGTTAATTAATTTTATTATTATTTATTAGAATTTATTAATTTTTATATAATTACCTTCTATGTGAACCTAAATTTGTTTTTAAATATCATAAATTGAAGAAATTGTCAGATTTAGAAAAAAAAGTTACGATTTTCGTAAGAGATTTTCAACCCAAATGATTTCAACAAATGGTTTAAGGAAGTTCTGCTCATACTTTGAGGGATGCGCGGGGTGCCGGAGGTGGTCCCTATGCTTATACACAGGCTAGCCGCACTGCTGTCAACCTGATTTTTCTATCTTCCTCTCTCTCTCTTTCTTCTTTCTGTCTTTCTTTTCTGCTCTGCGAAGTTGCCGCTTCAAAGGCTTTTGCGGCCATATCCCAAGGAATTCAACAAATTTTCATAAGTCAATTCGTTATATCTCATGACATGCGTGGTAAATCAGGTTCGTTTTCTTCTATGTTACTGTAATATATAAGTCTGACTTGATCCAATTTTCAATGAGTCACCACCTTTTTAACTACATGATATTAAATCATTTCTCATGTCAAAACAGTACATGCCATAAGGCTCTGTGCAATTTGAATGTAATTTTACGATTTTTTATCTCAGGAAGTAGGTGGTCAATCTTGTTTGAATTTTGCAGGTACACGCGGAGCATGTTTCCGAAACTGGTATTAAAATTTCAAAGACCTGCCATCTTTTTGAGATTCGAGCAGAACTCCCTTAAAAAAATTATTGAATTAAATTGCAGCGTTTTGAACATTTTAGAATATTTAAAATAAAAAATTAATATTTTTCTATAAAAAAAAATTGCTTTGTATTGTCGAAATACGTGATAAAACAGCTTAAAATATTTGAAAATATTTGCTTTGTTGTTTGTCTTGAGCCAAGAGAAAAAAATGCAAAAAATTAGGCTTTTTTTTAGCGTTTTAATTCAGGTTTCCTCCTTTAACAGGTAATATCTAGTTGTGCTCGAGAAAATTAAGGGATTTTCATGATTTTCTTTAGCCATGTGAACACCATTTTATTGAAATACATTATACAGTATCAATTAATACATATTTTGAGGTACTTATATAAATTTTTTTATGAAAATATTGTCACGACTGGGAGAAATATGGCCATTGTTCTAAAACACCTTTTTTTTCACATCACTCGCGGTGAGTATGATATCTTTGGAACGGCTGATTTGGAATCAAAAAGCCAAAAAGATTGCGTTAGTTTAATACTATACGCTCTTCGTGAACGAAGGGTTTAACGAAATTTTGATTAAAAAAAAAATGTCAATTTTTGAGGTTCCAAAAATGAGGTTTTTTTACCCAAAAAAAATATAAATTTTGGTCCAAATAAAAATTCCTTCGTTCACGAACAAGCCATTATAATTAGAAACAAGCTCGTGAAAGAATCAAATCGATTGGTTAAATTGCTTTCGAGAAATTGTGCTCACCGCAACGGCACTTTTTAAAAAATTATTTAAAAAATATATTCGTTCTAGTGCTTGGATCCTTATAATATTTTGGAAAAACGTTCTTAAGTTGATGTACTTTGAGAAAATGCAAAAAAATTTTTCCATTTTTTCAACCAAGTGTAGAATTGGAAATGTCTGAGACCAAGAGACCAATAGTCTTTAGGATAATTTTTATGGGATCAGTTGTCGCGGTATCAAATTACTGGGATGAAAATGGCTCACGAGCACATTTGAATTTTTCCCGCCATTTGATACGGAACCGAGACCCCCTCCCCTCCCCCCGTTATGTGATCGTGTTCTTCATTAAAGTTTTAAGGTTACGTCGAGAAAGCCGATCGCGAAGCAAAGTTTCAGTATTTGTTGGATCAGATTAACGATTTGTAGATATTTTTAAAGTTCTTGTAACCTTTTTACTGTTTTTAGTTGTATGTAAAATTGATTGTTATTATGAAAAGAAAAGCGTTGCTCTTGAATATGACGTGAAAATTCTTAGTCCTTTTTTGACTGTTATCATGAGTACTCCATTGTGTCCCAGTATGTATCGACATTCGGAGCAACGTAAACATTGCGTTCAAAGGCGTAAACAAATACGTTCGTGTCCCGTCCAAATTCTTCGTGATAACGAGATCGATCAACAATTTAGAAAAAAAAGCAAGAAGACCGAAGGAAATTTAGTGCCAGGCTCCAAAGCTTGCAATAATGTACGAACAATGGACGATACGTTTTTGTCTTTTTTGCTTTTCTTCTCACCAGCTTGACCCACAAAACGAACTTTCGTTCTGGGACTCATTTTTTTAATTTTATTTAGGATGCATTGATCTTGCAACGTTTGGTGTTGCAAACAAAATTGCAATTGAGCGAAGATGAAGAAAGTGTACCCGACGTTGTTGCCGCTGTGCAAGAAATTTTAGCTACCATTTTTACTGCCTTGTACAATCATCAGGATGAGGAAGGACGATGCTATTCGGACTCAATGGCAGAACTGCCGGAGCATGATATCATCGATGGAAAAAAGTATTTAATTCTCTCCTTTTTTTTATTGTATTTTATCATCCAAATCACTTCCGCAGTCTTGTTTCGGTTATTGTTGCTAAGTTTGAACTCTGGCATTAGCTTTTTGGATTATTTATATAAAAAAAAAACTACACATTTTCCATCTGGGGCATAATATAAAGTCAAAAAGCGACGGCACCACAGTTTTTTTAACATTTGGTTAACAAAATCCAAAGTTAAAAAAAAAAAGTTTTTTCACAGTTTTCATATGCAACGTGCATCAAAATCAGCTAACAATACTTTACAAAAAAGTGTTAAAAAAGTCTACAATTTGCCACGACTAAAAATTAGGCAGTTGAATCTTTTTTTTTGGGCTTTTATGTTGTGGACTGAAGATACAGTGAAACGTTGCGTTGCAGTTATTTCTCAGTTTTTGGACAAAAGAAATACGCACTCGAATTATTATTACAGTTGGAAAAAGTTCCGAATTAAAAGTTTTACCGAATTTCCTCCTTAAAAGAAACAGATTTATATAAAATAGAAATATTCCTGCAGTTCATTCAATGTTTTACAATACTAATTTGAAATAAAAATGACTAATTGTTCTGTTTGATTTTCTATGAGGGTGAGAGGATTGTCGCTGGACCTAATAAAACGCAGACTCGACAGAGGTGTATACAAAAGACTGGATCGTTTCCAAGAAGATGTATTTTCTTGTCTGGAGCGAGCACGAAAGCTTTCGCGTTCAGATTCTCAACCCTTCGAGGACAGTGTTGAGCTTCAAGCGTTTTTCCTTCGTACACGAGACGAAGTTACTCGCAGTGGAGATCTTCTCCATTCGCCTGCACTTAACTACACGTTATTAGATCTTTCGACACAAGTTTCGGAATTGAAACGCATTAAACTTCAGCAAGAATTGTCTTTACCTTCCGAAGAAGAAAGTTGCGATGGAAATGAAACGAAAGTGAGTAACGGTTTCCAAAGACTCAAATCAAATGAAAAAGTCATAGTTAATTTGTTCAATTTTTGAAAATTCATTAAATTTTTTCAGTCTAATGTTTTTTCTTCGTATTTTCTCGCATGATATCGATGAATATTTGATTCTTTTAGGAACCGAATTCACTGACAGGTGGAAATGCGAATGACAATGCAGGATCGATGAGTTTCAATCAAGAAGTGTACAGAGCTGGTGATTTCGCTTACATCGAGCCAACGGAGCGTGGGATGGAATACAGCGTCGTTCTAATCGAGCGTCTTTGGACAAACGGCGAAGGCCAACAAATGCTTTACGGGAATTTGTTCTACCGACCAAGCGAAACGTATCATGTAGCTTCTCGAAAGTTTCTCGACAAAGAATTGTTCAAAAGCGATGCTCACGTCGCACTTCCACTTGCTAAAGTTGCCGGCAGGTGCAGCGTTCTCAGCGTCAAGGATTACTTCAGAATGGTTCCCGAAGGCTTTCAGGACAAGGACGTTTACGTTTGCGAATCAAGATACTCAACGAAAGCTCGAGCTTTCAAAAAAATCAAAGTTTGGAATTTCGATCCTGATCATCTGCGGCTTACGCCAAGAGAAAAAATCTTAGAACCGAAACGCGTCATTTCCGTGTATAAAGAACGTCTCGAAAAGCATAAGGAAGAAATTGCTGAACTTGAAGAAGGAGAGAAGTTGACTGAAAAAGAAAAGCCCGTAAGTTTTGGGAAACTGACATTTAACGTAAAAGAAATCATGTAATTTTGTAAAAAAATTGGAAAATTCACTTTTTATTTGCAGAACGTTGTGATTTTTAACCCTAACGATCCTGAAAATACTTATTACGAGCAATACAACACATGTGCGGGACCGGCGAAAACTGGTGACTTCGTATACGTCGCGACTGATGGAGGAAGACAACAAATAGCTCAAATTGATTCAATATGGTCGACTAAAGAGTGAGTATTATTAAATTTCCGTAATTATTTGACGACTCTAAAAATAAGATGCACTAATTATATTTGGTTTTTTTTTTCAATAGCGGAAAGTGCTATTTCAAAGGACCTTGGCTGTTAACGCCACCAGAAATTCCTCACGCGCCTACAAAATTGTTTTACAAACAAGAATTATTCTTGTCCACTGTTGATGGAACTCATCCCATCGTCGCGATTGTTGGAAAGTGTGCTGTTCTCGATCATGGGGAATATATATGCAGTAAGTCACGTTTGCATTCATGCCAATAATTTAATTCCATCAAAATTTCGAAACTAACGATCCGCAAAGACTGATAAAATTTAACTATCTTTGAGACGTTACGAACATTGATATGCAATAATAAAATTATCAAATATTTGACAAATTGTGTTTTAAATTGTTGTGCATCAAATAATCACATGATTTTTTTTTCGTCGCATGCAATTGATTTCTTGATTTTATAGAATACTTTTCAATTTTTTCGCAGTTATTTCTTTTTTTCGTACATTTAATGCCCTAGAAAATTAGTATTTATGATTTTTTATGAATTTTCAACAAGTTTTTGGAAAAATATAAAAAAAAGGAACGTTCTGAAACAGTTCAAATGCCATTAGAACAAACATCGAACTTATTTCACGCAACGAAATAAAAAATCGATCATTTTTCGAAGAATATTTTGTTTAAACATAATGTAATTATTATTACTGATCAATCAATGTTTGTGGAGTTTCATAGATAGCTGAAATAATGAACTCTTTCCTCTTTTTGAAAAACTTTGCTGTCGGTAAATATTTCAAATTCATTGAATATTGTTTTTATTTCGGCCACGTAATGAAATTAAGTCAGAGTATCGAGCTGTTAAGAAGTTTCGGGACGGCTTATCTTTGGGGGGAATCGGGGGAAATTCTCCCGTTCAGGAGCAGGGCGTCAACTTCTAAACAATAATATTTCGCCTAAAAAGAAAATGATTACTGTGAGAGATTTTGAGTCGGGGATTCAGAAATATCATTATCTTTGCGTCAGCGCACTAATAATATTTCTTCGTTATCAATTCAACGTTTATTTTACGAATATTTGATGTCAAAAACATTTTGATAGATTCGACAACAGCTCTACGTATTGAATAGCGAGTTTATTTTTATGGTTGGCGACACTGTCAGCTGTTTTCTCACGGTGAGCACGGCCGTTTATGCATTTTCTTGAAACAAAACTTTACATATCTTTACGGAACGATAAAAAGTTTTTGAGATATAAGAATTTTTGCATAATAATGGAAAAAGGATTGTTTCCCTCAAGAATATATTTCTTAAACGTATATTCGCGCAGTCGAGTCTGATCGTATTCAAACACGCGCACCATTCAGCACTAGTGCGATACTGCTGCACTTTGCCTGCACGTTCGGTCAATTGAGGGAAAATTTACTGTTTTTTCAAATGAATAAGTGAATATTTAATAAATTATGTAAACGAATCATTTAAGTTTTGGACACCGTGTTTGCAGTAGTCTTAATTACTTAATTATTAATTATTAATTAATAATTAATTAATATAATTAATAATAATAATTAATTAATTAATTATTAATTAAGTCTTAATTTAGTGGTTTGACAATTTTTCAAAAAGTATTTAACATTTTTTCTCACTATTTCATGCGTTAAACTGTCGTTCACTAATGACCGTAGGCATCTCTCTATGTTAAAAAGTGATTTTTCAATTATTAATTTCACGAAAACGGTGTAGAGGATCGATTTAAAATTTGGAGGACATATCCAGGATATGTCGAAGGATAATGCTGTGTAAATTTCAACTAAATGGTAACATTTTGTCACTTGTCCCGAAACTCTTTAAAATGTTTCACCCGTTCTAAAAAAAAAAACTGTTTCTAGGTCGACCCACCGAAATTCCGGAAGACGACGTTTTCATTTGTGAATCGACGTACGACGAGAGTAAGAATCTCATGAAGAAGCTAATCCAAGATGGTCTTAAGAAATTCAATCATACATCAGCAGTGATGGAAGACGAAATATATTTCTTCCGGAGGCCCATCAACCCTGCCAAGGTAGTTTTTTTTTTACACTGTGATAATAACAGAAGAATTAAAAACTTTTATGGTCGCGTTTAATCCTTGAAGGAGCCCACTGGCCCGCACTGGGGGACGAAAATCTACGAAATCTAACTCACTTTATCCTATTCCCGTTTAAACCTGGATATCTCTGACAGAAAATGAAATAAATCAAAACAAAACTAGTGTTTTAAAAACTAGAAAGTCCGAACTTTAATTAAAAAAAAAAGATGTATTTCTACGATAATTTAGATTGGTCTGACATTCAGATTGGTTATCATTTATTTGAATTTAATCTGGTTTTGCTACGCCGAACTTGATTAAAGTTACATTAAAACGTACATTATAAGTTCGCGGGTTCGCCTCATACCGAAAGTCTTAGAATATTCTGAACATTTGTTCAAATATAAATAGAGCTCCAACCAGGAAAACTATACATTCTACGAATGTTTCGAAACGTTTGAGAGTGCATGTTATTTATTGTTATGCTGACTTATGTAGTTATTATACAACTAAGGCTCAGGTATCGTTATCAGTTGTTTACATTCCGCGTAAGTGCAAGAGAGATGCTGAAAAGCAGATCCACGTTTTTCTCGGAGACACTTGATATTTCGAAGAAAACAAAACTTACAACTTATTCTCTGATGAAAAGAGAACAACATATAATTTTTTTTTCTTGAAAATTAAACTGTGTAAGAGAAAAGTGCGGAGAGAGGCGAAGATCAGTTGACCCATCCCTAAAGACACGTTCGGCATAATTATTTTGTATACAAAAAATTGTATCATTTTTTTATTTTTTTTATTGGGGTTCGTAACTAAGCAGCCCCGCGATTGTTACTTCCACGGCCCAGGATTCTTGCCTTTTGGCCTCCCCGCCCCTTTCGAATGTTCCTCCACCCTTCCATTCATTCCCCCGTATGTGCGACTGCAGCTGACTTATTGCCCCACTGTATCGCATTTACCGAGGGCGAAGGGAAACTGCAGAAAACCTTGCCGATACAGCCGGTACTTGACTAATTTCCTCTGGTAGCAATGCGAGCACGCTCAAGCACGGCCACTAGAGACGTTCAGGCAGGCACTTCCTCAGCTGTGATGCAATGAGCCAGCCAGTGCACGGCTAGAGGGTCACTATCCGCACGATGAGAATCGTCCATGGGAAGCCACAAAAGTCGTACACCGACCGCTCATGCATCACAGAGAGGTATTTTGGGGCAGTAGGACAACTCTAGTCTTTATTTCTTTATTCTTAAATAACTCTATGGCGAAAATCTCTATTCCAAGACCTCTCTATTCTTAAATATTTCTACCCTCAATAACTCTGTGGGTAATTAAACTCTGTTCGTAAAAAAATTCTATTCTCAAATATCTATATACCAAATTATCTCTATTTCAAGACATCTCTATGCTTAAGGAAGTTCTGCTCGAATCTCAAAAAAATGGCAGGCCTTTGAAATTTTAATAGCACTTTCGGAAACATATTCAGCGTGTACCTGTAAAATTGAAACAAGATTGACCACCTACTTTCTGAGATAAAAAATCGTAAATTCACCTCCAAATTGCATAGAGCCTTATGGCACGTACTGTTTTGACGTGAGAAATTATGTAATATCATGCAGTTAAAAAGGTGGTGGCTCATTAGAAATTGGATCAAGTACAAATTTATATATTACAGTGACATAGAAAAAAATGAACCTAATTTACCACGCATGTCATGAGATATAACGAATTAACTTATAAAAATTTGTCGAATTCCTTGGGATATTGCCACGCAAGCCTTTCGAGCGGCAACTTCGCAGAGTAGAAAAGGGAGACGGAAAGAAGAAAGAGAGAGAGGAAGATAGAAAAATCAAGTTGGCAGCAGTACTGCTAGCCTGCGTATAAGCATAGGGACCCCCGGCGCCCCACGCGTCCCTCAAAGTACGAGCAGAACTTCCTTAAATATCTCTATTCGTAAATATGTCTTATCCCAGATATCTCTATTCTTATATATCTCTATTCATAAATATGCTCGAAGACAATTCTATTCCAAGAGAGGAAGATAGAAAAATCAGGTTGGCAGCAGTGCGGCTAGCCTGTGTATAAGCATAGAGACCCCCGGCGCCCCGCACGTCCCTCAAAGTACGAGCAGAACTTCCTTAAATATTTCTATTCGTAAATATGTCTTATCCCAGATATCTCTATTCTTATATATCTCTGTTCATCAATATGGTCGAAGATAACTCTATTCCTAGACATCTCTATGCTTGTTAAAAATCATAATATAGTGCAGCTTGATTGTCAATTATCTGTGACAAGCTTAGAGATGTTTTGGAATAGAGTTATTTTCGACCATATTTACGAATATTGATATTTAAGAATAGACATCTCTGCGATGACATATTTAAGAACAGAAATATTTAAACATAGAGGTGTCTTGAAATAGAGATAATTTGGCATAGAGATATTTAAGAATAGAGTTTAATTAACCACAGAGTTATTGAGGATAGAAATATTTAAGAATAGAGATATAAATAATAGATTTGTCCTACTGCCGGTATTTTGGACATGGATTTATGAAAGTGGAATCCGAACCAGTCAGGATTGCAGCAGAAACGTTTGAAAAAATGTTCAAATTTTCATTGGTCTTTTGGCCGGCATTCGAACCCGTGTCTCGCGGTGTGCGAGCCCGAGCTCTTTTCCACCGGACGAATCGCCTCTCCCAATTATCCCATTTGCGAATACGTATTTGTTATTTAAAGTAAATGCTTATCCGTGCTTTTTAATGTATGTTATAGGTATCAAGCGACATCGCTCAGGCCCGATCTCCCATCAAATCTGTTGTACCCAGCACAGCTCACTTTGAAATGGTAATTTATTTTAGACTTTTTGAAACTAACATTAAACGCATTTCCTCGTGTTTCATTTTAATTTAAATCAGAAGCGGGTAAATGTACACAATTTTTAGATTAATTTTGGCTGTGATATTAAACATTATTCGAAGGAAAAAAAAAGTTGTTGCAAATGATTTTATGACAAAAATTATCGTGACTATGGTCCAAAAAGCAAACACTCTTCACTGCTTATAAATAGCTCTCGTAATATAATTATTGAGCGCAGTGATTGAAAAGCTTATTTTCAAATGCTTTTTCATCACGTTTTGCTTTACATAATTATTCGTTCGAATATTGTTAATCTTTATTTCGTGACCATGACAAAGTATACTAGTCGAAGCCGATTTAAATGTTAGAAGTACTGTGTTCGTCTGTACTTATGCATGCTTTTTCTTCTATGCAGGCATATTTAAATTCCTCTTTTGTATTGTTTTTTTTTCTCCTATTTATAAGCTGTTGGTCTATTGTGTGTTTTGATAACGTTCGTGTCGACATTGTTGGGCAGCAACGAAGTTCGTTCAACAAATATTGTCAAAATGTTTCTGCAAATTCTGGTATTGAAAAATGATCAAACTTGTTTTTGGCTTTTTATTTGAAGCTGAAAGACTCAAAAAAAATTCTAGCAAATAGACAAAAATTAGTGCATAAAAAGAAAATTTAGTTGCATTACAACAATGCGACAAGCTTCAACTTTGTTGTTTTTAGGTTATCGTTATTAATTTTCAACGTTACAGTATGCTTTTGAATGAACGATTTTTATGAAACGATTTACATCATGCACTGGGGGAAAAGAACCAGGTCAAAAAATTAAAAAAATAAATTTTTTGGCGATACAATGGAATTAGTTTTAAAAGTTCGTACCAATCAGAAAATCTAATAAAATACATAGCAAGACTTTACAGTGTACTGATCAATTGCAGTCATGCTTATTGGAAATTGTTAGATTTTTTGAAAATTCAAATTTTGAAGGACCCGGAAGAAAGGCTCAAATTTTGACATTTAAAATGCTGCTGTTTTTTTTCTTTTCCTGAAACTGAGATGTCGGGATAAACTTTTATCGATGAGGATTTTCGAGGGTATTAAAAAAAAATTATATCCCAACCGATCATTATGAAAAAGTCAGAAGTCACTAAAAGCCGATTTTTTTGAAAATTCAAATTTTGAAAGACCCGGAATAAAGACTCAAATTTTGACATTTTAAATGCTGCTGTTTTTTTTCTTTTTCTGAAACTGAGATGTCGGGATAAACTTTTTTCGATGAGGGTTTTCGAGGGTATTAAAAAAAAATTATATCCCAACCGATCATTACGAAAAAGTCAGAAGTCACTAAAAGCTGATTTTTTGGTTTTTTTATTATCAAAAGATAGGAATTCAAAAAAATTAGCAAAGTTTTCGGTGTTTTTGGGGACGAAATACGTCAACATAAGCTGCTGCAAAAATATTCAAAATAAAAAAATTTTCGACTATTTAGAAATTTTTGAAAAAATGGCTGTAACGTATTTTTTTATGCTAAGTTAAGACTCTAGTTTACGCTTATTCGATGCGTATTCAAACTTTCTTTAAAACGGCGCTTGGTTTTTTCAATTATCTTCATTTTTCGATTTTTCATGAATTTTTAAATTTAACGATCAAGTTACACCATTTTTTCCATAACACGACTTTTCGTCAATATCGGATTAATAGGCATTCGAAAAAATATCGTAAATATTTCGTATACTAGGGAACTGTGCATTCGAAATAAAATTTCGGAAGAATTGACGGCGTCGTCAAGGCAAAAACAGTAAAGAGGTAACAATTGAATGTAAATCGTGTAGGAAACATCGCCATTACTACCGAAACTGGAGTCCGAGGTCCTAAACATAGGAGTGGGAATGGGAGTAGGCGTAGGTGAAGACAGCATGGACGCTGGAGGTCCACCATCCGTGGGATCGACCGAAGCTCAGCCTGTTCTTTCCAATACACAAACGCCAGTTTCGACGAAAAAGGTATGATTATAAATATAAACAAAAGGATAATTGTATGTACTCACCTACTGTCCTTATCGCAATTTGAGTTTGATTTTCGTATTATTTTTTCTTACACAAATATGCCAGCATATTTTTAGTTGTTTCACAATTCAATATTTGTTTGTTCATTATATTTTATTTTATTTTTTTCAGTTAATTTCATCATTTTGAAAAATTGTTTTTGTAAATCTACATTGGCATTTAGGAAGAGCGCTTTATAAAAAGATAGCTGTGTCGAAAAACATCCAATGTTGAATTATAAAAAAACGACAATTATAATTTGTGTTTTCTTCTGTTTAGAAAACAACCGGTAAGAAATTAGTTACGGGCTATATTTTATATTCGAGTAAAATGCGAACGACCATTACGCAAAACAATCCTGAATCCACCTTTGGAGAGATTAGCAGAATTGTTGGCAACGAGGTATTTATTATTTGTTTCAAACCATTTTTTCGCTTCGTTTTTTTAATTCTCCTATAAACAATTGTTTCCAAAGAGGACTATGGATATATCGTGATAATCACGGTATTTATCCTTACGAAACGTTTTTTTCCCCCATATTTTTCGCCATATTCCTCTTTCGAAATGTCTCATTCCACCATTACTGCGCTCTGAACTTCTGTTGAGGATGAACGACACATGTTTCTCACCCAAAAATGTTACTCGATCAGAATTCCAAAACTTCGCAATTGGACAAAAATCTGAAGAAATTCAGTCGTCTTTGAACACCACAAACATTGATTTTCAGTAATAATAATTATAAAAGTTAATAACATATTTTTTGGGTAAAATATTCTTCGACAAATGATCAGGACATTTTTTTTCGTTACGTGAAATAAAATTAGTGATTTTTCTAAATGCATATTCATTTTTTTACAATATTCCTTTTTTTAGATTTTTTCAAATACTAAATGAAATTTAATAAAAAACTACAAACTTTGCTCATATTTTTGTAAAAAAGTTCAACTTCATATGTATGAAATTTTTACTGCCTCCGGAAAAAGCCGAAATAAGGAATTAAAAAAAAAAGAAAAAATCGAAAAGTATTTTAGAAAGTCATCAAATTCGTTTTATACAACGAAAAACAAAATCATCCGATTATGTGTTGAAGAATTTTCTTTGAAAGAATTTCTAAATAACTTCATTAATTTTATTATTGCATATTAATGTTCATAAGGTCTTAAAGATCGCTGAATTTTATCAGATTCTTTGCGAACGTCTAAGTATTGAAATTCTTGACATAAAATTGGCATGAATATATAATTCATTCATAATACAATACGAGATCAAAAAATTCGTCAACAGTCTACCACGAACTACATTATACATCTGTTACTTTTTATAAAAAGTCCAAATCAGATGTATATCATGCTCAAAATCATTATTTGCAATAAAAACGATTATCATACGAAAGAAAATAAAAATAGGAAAAAAAAAATTCATCAACGTATTCAATCAAGAATAAATAAATAAATACAAAAAATGTTGCAAAAAATGATAAGCATTTTATAAATATAGAGTTTTGAGACATAGAGAAAAAAACATCAAGATTTAATGTCGTTGCATTTTTCAGTGGCGTAAATTACCAGCTGGTGAGAAACAAGTTTGGGAGGAAAGAGCTGTAAAAATGAACGAAGACGGAGGTCAGACGAAACTAGCTGCTATTATCGGGACACCGATAGATCAAGTGTTCGAGTGCTGCTGGGACAATTGTGATTGGCAGTTCGAAGATATGACTGATTGCATTGATCACTGCATTGCTGAACAGAATGGCCATGTACAGGCATCGTTTTCAAACGCTGCACCAGGTAATAATCGATTTAATTGTATGTGACGATAGAAATAATATTTGTTTTCTTTCCTTATTCTAATAGATGGATTAACAATGTAAATATGCAAGATTTAGTGAATTTTCAGTGTTTCAAATCATGTATTGAATTTGTGTTTAACATTTATCCCTTTTGTGATACACGTAAATTTGGCCACGGTATTGACACACTGGGTCAACGTAGCCTAGTCGGTATTTCGCTACGGGGCCGTGCGAGTGTGTAGATAAAGAGTCAAACTAACGGTCGATGGCGTTGGCAGTCCTTGAAAAAATGTCTGGGCATAGGGATATTTAACGCTGAAAAATTAGTCCGGGTCAAAATGACCCGGTGTGTCAAGGAAGGGTTATTAATGACATAATTAATTTAACGCTTCGTCCGCTCACTTATTTCACTCCATAAGAAAAAATTACCAAAAATTCCGTGTTCAATTTTAAGGTGTTGAAAATATATTGGGAACGTTTTTAAAGCGTCCGATATATTTGTTTGTAAAAAGAAAACTGTCAGTCACATTGTACGAAAAAATTACAATTTTTAAGTAGATTTCGTTCAGTTTTTTTAAATGGACCATAGAATTGAATATTTTGAGAAAATAGTTCCAGATGAAAATTTTGGTTTTGAAGGTTTTTGGAACTTGACTTTTCCGCTTCAATGGTTACATTGATAAATGATTATTCTGATTTTTTAATTAAATGAGAGTAGTAAAAAGTAATCGATAATAAAAATGTCCTGAGCTCTAAAGTATTCTACGATTTACAAATTACTGATGGATTACTTTCTTTTAGATGTAGAATTTCAATGTGTATGGCGTGGTTGTGGACGAACGAAAAAAGCTGTACCCCCGTTCCCGAGTGTACAGAGATTGGCTCGACACGTGAAAGAAGTGCACATTTTGAAAGCAAACGGTCGCATTATACCACCATTAGAAAGAAGCAAGTACGTATCTCGCGAATTGAGTCTCGGGCTTGCGAATGAAACAGTAATGAAAATTAAATGTATAAACAATAATAAACATCAATGTTTACAGAAATTACATGCCATCGAAAGGTCCTACTATACTGCCGCCAATGGAGACTGGTGAGTTTCAATATTTTGAATTCATTATTAATGGTATTTGCAATTAAAGAAATGTTAAGTTTTGTATTTTCTTTTTTACAGAAACTATTGCTACAGCCACGCAGACGATTAATTTGCCTATGGTCAAGCAGCCTGAGCCTTTGTTCGTGGCAGTTCCTCCACGACCTAGTCGAGTTTTGCACTCGGATGCGTACCTGAGGTCAGTTTAATTAGTCTCTGAAAATGACTCCAATCACTTGAAAATCTTACTAAATATAATTTGGGACGTTTGTTCGAATATCATAAATTTGACAAATTTCTACAAAAAAATAAAATGTTAATGAACTTTTTAGATATTTCGGAACTTTCCAGAATATTTGAATTGGCATAAAAGAGTTTGCAAAGCTCTTTATTAGCACTTCAATTTCGAATTTTTGTGTAACACGGTCAATAACTGATGAAGATTTCGAAATATTTCATTTTGTTTTTCTTTTCATACAAATTTTTTGGGCAAATATATTATTGTGTGTTTATTAGAAAATGATAAAATGTTTAGATTTTTTTTAGATTTAAAAGAACGCGCAAAATAATCAAACTTATCGTCGATTTTTCTTTTTTATTGCAGATATATCGAAGGTTTGAACGTTGAGAATCGTTACATTTCAAACTGGGACAAACAAATGAACGCGAATCCCGAGAGTGTACAAGTTTCCGACGTCTCGAAATTGCCCGCTGAATGGTTGGGCAACGGTGTCGGAAATCATGGAAACGTCGTCAACGCCTTATGGACGCTGCGAAATATGATGATGCGCGACGTGTTAGCGATTAATAAAACTTTATAGTTTATTCAATGTTACGAACTATAATCGGTATATTTTGTATTACCATAATTGATTTATAATAGACGGTTCGGTCAGCGATACGCGATATTGATCAAAATGACGTTGCTGACGCAAAAAACAAGGAAGAAAGCATTTACTTAACAAAAAATAAACCCTGATCGTCGGTCGATTAGTACGAGTATGACATTCTGCATGCAAACTTCAGTCGCGAACGTTACAACCAAAACATTATATTCAGCTTAGTCTTTGAGTACCCAAAATAAAATCAACTTGGATCATTTAAGGCGCTCTATCAGTAAAATCCTGCTGCACATTTTTCTCTAACACAGTTGAATTTTCGAGAAAATAAAAAGTTACACGTTGTTCTCCTTTCATCAGAGAATAAGGTGTAACTTTTCTTTTTCTCGAAATATCAAGCGTCTCCGAGAAAAATGTTAATCTGCTTTTAAGCTCTTTCTCTTTCGCACTTATGCAACTGATAGAGCGCGCATTAAAAAAAAAGTCTGAATTAAAACCCTAAAAAAAGTGTAATTTTTGGAATTTTTGTTCTCAATTCCAAAAAAACAAACCGTCTTGAAACTTTTGGAATATTTTGTTACATATCTCGATATTACGAGACAATTTTTTTCAAACAAAAATATATATACAATACAATGTAGCGTGAGTAATTTTTGTCTGAAACAAAAAGCCAAAGAACTTCTTAATTTTTATATAATCACCCTTTACGTGAACCTAATTTTGTAATTGTTCAAAAAGTTGGGAAATCCAATTTTTTAAATGATCTGTTAGGTTTACCCGGAAGGTAATTATTCACGAATTCAGAAAGTCCTTTGTTTTATTGTCTCAAAAAAAATAGATGAAGGGGTAGGGGGTTTTAAGCAACCCAGAATATTTTGTATAAAACCTCTATATTTTTGTATAAAAAAAGTGTTTTGTATTGTTGGCATATGGAATAAAACATTTCGAATTTTTGAAACAATTTGTTTTAGCCAAGAAAAAAAATCACGAAAATTACACTTCTAGTGCTCCAATTCAGATTTCCCCTTTTATCTGTAAAAAAAATTTTCGTACGTGCCTATAAATACGATCTTCATTTAACAATTATTTAGGCGATTTTAAAACTAATACGCATTAACCCTGGACCCCTACAATCTATTTTTTCGATCGTAAACCCTACAACGGGGTCGAAAATTACCCCAATCTTCTATTTAACCTAAAATGTTTCTCGTATGCGATAATAAAATTTAATTATACACTATTCTTTTCGTTTTTTAATAACAAAAAGAATAGTGTATGATAAAGTCGTATTTAGTGAACATTTAATGATAAAAACTCTAAAATGAAACAAAGTTTTTGAGAAATGCCAAAAAGGTTTTTTATTAAAAAAATTGGGGTCGTTTTTGACCCCGTTGTAGGTCTAGCGTTAATACTTGAGGTAGTTCTCGTGCAAGTAAACTTTTCTTAAGAAGCGAAAAAATATTTAAGCGCAAAAAAGTGTAGATCGTCGAGTTTCGAAGGTTTCATCTGTCTTTAACTTCAAATATTTCTTATTGAAGTTTATACTATAGAGACTAATACCAAATCCCATATTTTCACGATAAAATCAATATGGCTTTTACGTTTTAGTTATAGAACTACTTAGCTATAGTTTGGCAAATATTTAAAAAGCATTGAAAAAGAAAATATATACTTCTGTTTCGTTTGTGACTTGCAATTTCGATCTGACGGTGTTTCTATGCGTAAGAATCTCGAGTGCACAAACAAAGCCAAATTTTTTGTCCAAAATTGTATCGTTCTAAGAAAAAATCTTATGTTCACGGCGAGTATAATTTTGAAATAATAAGGTAGCACGAGAATTACCTTAATTTCAGCTTACAATACTTTTTAGTGAGTCGAATGAGTTCGAAATAAAATTGAGCGTGTCAGTAACGATATGATCCAACCGAAATTGATGTAATAAACAAATTTCGACTTTTCTGGGGTTATTTTTAGTGGCACCTTGTTGCGAGGTGGAAGAACGTCGAATTATTCAATGAAATAACAAGAAAACTGAGAGCCCACACAGATAATATTGGTACTTAGAAATGTTCAGTACATTTCTATAAAAACTATAATTCATATTTTTTTTTTTGATAAAAAACAAACTGAGATTGTTAATTTCGTTCATACTTTGGATACAAATTTATATTATGTATATCTTTTCAAACAACAACCAAAAGAATGAAAAGAAACCGGCATATCATTTAAATCGTGTTATTGTTGAATCAAAAATCGCTAACCCGCCCCCCATTTTGCCAATCTCCCCATTTCGTTGGATCGACGTCGAGGGCTGTTGCCGTTTCGTTACTTTTTGAATCAGTGTCAACCAAAATGATACCATCCACGTGTGTCCCTGGGCCTAATCAAATTCATTATTAATCTTGTATAATTTTTCATTCTGCACTTTCTTTTTTAAATTACCACTTGAATCTCAAGATTAATACATTTTACCTGTTAATTAATACCGATTTTGATTAATGCAGGACTTTTTTAAGTATTGCTGGAAAATTGCACGAGATTTTCCCTTGATTTTGGGCAGAAGCTTTTTCAATTAAAAAGCTATGCAAACAACTGTTTGGCATTTCAATTTTGTTACAAATTATTTTCATTATCAAACTGATTATTTATCAGGTGAAAAGTATGCTTGACAGTGATGTAACAAATGAATTTATCTTCGTTGATAATCTGTAAATATTGTCGAAGGGTTACACGCACTTGAGTTGCTTTCCGACTTCAATTTTTCGTGAAATTTCTTCATTCGTTCCGACTCTACTTTTTTTCCTGTTTCAATCTTATTTTCGAGTACACGGCTGACGAGTCCTATGGTACATATTCACAAATACATTGTTTATAATGAACTGATTTAATTAAATTTTACCTGTATTCAAATTTCGTGTTCTTATTGATGACACCATTTTCATTAGTAAAGCACGCGATGACATCGTGGCAGAATTGATACTGAAATTTTTTATTACCTTGAAGTTGCCAAATGGAAGAACAAAAAAACGACTTAACAAAAAATGTCTTTTGTTTCCGTCGTTTTGAAGAAGCAAATGTTTTATATTAACTGAGGATGTGCGCTAAATATTCGACACTCGGATTGAAAAATATCTTTTTAATTACTTGTTAACAAAGTATTACATTTTTGAGTTGTTAAATTTCATCATTTTAACATTGCAATTACTAAAAAAATACTATTGTCGATTAAAAATCTGACACTCTGCCCTTTCTCTCCCAATCTCCGTAACGAGTCGGTTCGGGTCCTCTTGGGCCACCAACTTCACCCGTTTTTGGATTAACGTTGTCAGGGAAGGCTTCTAGTGGCTCTTTTTCTTGATACGGATGTTTTCCTTCTTCAAGTTCCTCAAGTTTCTCTGTTTTGAAAATCACAATTCGGGCAATACGTATGGCACAATAACATTCATATTTACCTGAACGAAAGACAAACTACAACAGGACAGCGCAACAAAAACTGGTTCTTTTTATGTGAAACAAAAGATAATGAACAAACGGACTGTAATTCCAGTTGGAATGAAAATGTTTTAAACTTTTGAGAATAAAAACAGAATTTTGCTCGTGTTTCCTTTTTTAGAAATCTATTAAAGATTTTTTCTGTCAATTTTATTAATACAAACATTTTATGCCAAAATTGTTGGCCCTTTTTTCTTAAAAAGTCAACCATATCGAAGAATAAAAGAAAAAAGAATTGTGGAACTTCCAAAATGCTGGTAGAAGCTGCGCTAACTTAGTTCTTGTGCAAGAAACATCTATCAAAAAAAAAATACAATACATTCATGACGCTATAATTTAAAAACTATCAAGCCTGTAAAAAAATTCCAATTTGCAGGAATTATTCTTGGAATCATTTAGGAGATTTGAAGTAAAAACTTAATTCCATTATTGTAGTCAGAGTTGTCAACCTCCCAGTGTTCGAACTCGTTTTTAGTTAACAGCCATGAAAATAATAAATATAAAATAAAATATTAAAAATTAGAAGTGTTGAAAGAAAAACAAAGGTTACATGACAATTCGTCCCAGGACAAAATATCCCGGTCAAAATATCCTGAGACACAATATCCCGGAGTCAATATATCCTAAGACACAATATCCCGGAGTCAATATATTCTTGGGACAAGATATCCTGATAAGGAATATCTTTAGGACATTATATCATCGAGACAATATTAAAACATTAATAATAAATTAAATAAAAATAAAAAAATATAAGTTATCAAAATAATAAAAAAAAATAAACAAATGTTAAAAACAAACAAACTAACCCAAACCCAAACAACCAAACGAACCGAAACAAACCCAGAGAACTAAATAACCAAACAATCAAACAACCAACAACCAAATAACCGAACACCCGAACAACTAAACAACCAAGCAACGACAAACCCAAACAACCAAACAACAACATAACAAATAATAATAAAGTACACATCAGTACCCATATCCATACAGTACTGGAGACGAAAATCATCGCTAACCTCAGGATACAATTATATTCTTTTACATACACATCTTACATACATGAATACATATTGCCACTTGCTTTCATATACACACACATATGATCATCAATTTCTATATTATATTCATTGAATCCATTGAATTCAATACTCATCAATATTCATCGATTCAAATATCACAGTGATTTATACTACAATTATATTTTGTTCAAGGAGGGGATCAAGATCTAACATATTTTCGTTAACAATCTTAATGGTATTTTTCTTGATTGATAGAAATAAAAATATCCAATACATTTAGTCTTACAACTGTAGGATATTTTTCAATAAACAATATTATGTTGTTGGCATATTTCCAAATTAAGTATATTATATTATTGGGATATTTTTAAATTAAGGATATTATATTGTTAGGATATTTTCAAATTGAGGATATTATGTCACTAGAACATTTTGACTCAGATATTTTATCCCAGGATATTTTGACCCTAGGATATTTTGTCTCAAGAATATTTTGTCTGAGGATATTTTTCCTCGGGATATTTTGTCTCAGGATCTTTAGGCCGTACACCAAAACAAAAGCATGATTTTTGGAACTTCTGTTGAACAATTTCCAAAGAGCAGAACATAAATTATCCAGATCGATTCTCAGTCCTGGATCCACACTTTTATAGTAATGATGTAAATATTAAAATATTATTTCCTTACAATAAATTTAAAGAAATTTAGTTAAGTCATATTGTGTTTTAAATGATTTTATTATTAATTTTAATAACAATATGCCCAATATAATGAAACGTACAAAAATGTTAGATGTCAACAAGGAAGAATACTCAATAATTGAAATAAATGACGCAGGCATAAACTTGACAATTTTCACATCGGATATTTTATTACAGATTTGACATACCTATGGGAGTTTTTTCACGAAGTTTCTTTCGAAATTCCTTTAATCGTTGACTTTCTGTTCCATCCGTTTTGTCAGCGGACATTAACCTAGCACAGCCTATCACGCATCACATGACAAGTTAATAAAACAAAATAGGAATGAAAAACATTACATCGTGACGCAAAGTTTCATGTGAGAATTACCTAAAGACCATTGTGATAAAATCGTAGATTTAGCAGGAATTCGTGCTATCGCAAACATATTGGAAGAGTATTTAAAAATCTAAATTTTTAATTCTTACTATTTTTCCTAAGATTTCGAGACGAATGAAAAATGTATATAATATCGAAAATAAATAACCTCTATCTGTCACAACCGGGAAAATTTTTTTTCTTTACGTCACAAGATCACATGGACCACTCACTATTCGCCCGTCAGTGTCGACGTATTTTTATACTATCGGATAAATTCACGGGAAGGCGATTCAAAATCATAATCCGTGGTAAATATCTACCCAAAACGAAAGTTGAAGATAAAAAATCTTTTTGAAAAAGAAAATTGTTCGCTATGAACTTTCTTGCAAAAAATTAATCGCAGTATAAGAACACTACTCTGTATTTCTCTACTTCTTAGTCATCTCTAATTTTAAATATCACAAAATATACAACCGAAAATATAAACAACATTAAAATTATTACATTTACAGTACAAAACATAAAAAAATAAAACGTATAACATATAATATTTGGAGCAAATACATTACTCCTCGTAATGTTTATGCTCCAAAAATACATACTCCAGAAGCACTACTCTAATAGCATTTTCGCCCTCTGTTACAAGCGCTAAAAAAACTGTAAATTTTATAATCAACTTAAGGAGCTTTTATCAGACCGTGAGTTAAATCATTACAAACGCATACGTTCTGCGAAACACCATAGAAATGTCCATGAAAATTCCATAAATGTATCATTTACCATTTTTTGGTTATTAATAAAAGAAGAAAAAAAGCGGCGTTTTGCTCATGACGCGTGTAACGGAGGACTAGCACTCCATAATAGTAATATTAGAAGAGTAATATTTTGGAGTAAACACGCTTTGATACCTTAGTATGAGTAGAGACATTAAATCTAATCTTAAATTCGTAAAGTATGATCTAAAACATTACTGCTCCGAAATATCACTACTCTATAATACTGATCATTCGAGTAGGCATATTTTAGAGTATAGTATAGAATGAGTAGAAATATGTAAGCTCCCTAACGGATCATCGAGTCCCTAAAATAAGTCCTAAAAAAGTCCCATTTGGGACTCGAGCTTAAACGGACAACACCACTGTGACCCCCTATTTTTTTCACATTTTTCAAGAATTTTTTTTTGTGGGAAAAAAAAAGATATTCGAAAATTTTTTTTTGGGTTTTGTTCCTTGTTTATTAATGTATCAAAAAACATTTTTTTCACATTTTTCACGCCGCATGGTGGCGCTGGGGAAGCTCTCGCGTCATCTCCGCAGTGGTTCGCGGCACGCAGCAGAACTCTCTTCAACGTCGATCTAAAAAAAAATACCGAGTGTTTTCGTTAATAATATGATATTTTGAAGAGAAGTACATAGGGATTTGGAAAAATATTGATTTTTAAAAAATAGGCACGCCTTTGAAATTAAAGAATGATTTTTGAGCAAAATTTCTCGTCGAAAATAGACTATAACTTTTATAATTATTGAGATATCGAACAAATCTTATGTACTTCTCTAGATAATCTACTTTTATTGATACAGTAAAAATTTGAAGTCGATCGGATAAAAATTGCTCGAGTTCTGCTGCGTGCCGCACTCAAAAAAGTGGTTTTGAGAAAAACGCGTTCAAAGTTGGGATCCCGAGCGTCGCGAACCGCTGCACCGCTCCACAAAATATTCAATATCTACGAAAATAATTATTTTTTCGACCTGGGTCCAACGGCATTTCAATCTTAAAAGTATTTTAGATTTTTTAAAATGGTTTTCAAAAAATCGATTTTTTGAAGCCGTCACAGTGGTGTTGTCCGTTAAGTCGACAAAAGTGACCCCAAATGGAGTCCCAAATGCGACTTTTTCCCCTCGCTCTGTGTGAACCGGATGTGACGTCATGAGTCCCAAACTGGGATTCGGAGTCCCAAATAGGGACTTTTTTAGGGGTGACAACTCAAAAAAAGTCCCTATTTGGGACTCCGAGTCCCAGTTTGGGACTTTTTCGAGCGTGGCAACCGGAATAAGCGATTCGCTATGTGTATACCTATTTGTATTCTGTACGAGACCATCTTTTCAGAGGGTCACAGAGTGATACGGCTGCAGCAATATATGCCGACCCGGCGAATGATGCGTGCTCGCGAAAACGTTTAACTCTGCGCCACGCTTGTGGCCGGAGCGAGAAGCAGAGAAAAAATCCCAAATTGGGACTCGGAGCCCCAAATAGGGACTTTTTTTTGAAATTTCATTCTTAAAAAAGTCCCTATTTGGGACTCCGAGTCCCAGTTTGGGACTCATGACGTCACGTCCGGTTTACACCGAGCGAGGGGAAAAAGTTTCATTAGGGACTCCATTTGGGGTCATTTTTATCGACTTGAGCCCCAAATCCCAAATGGAACTTTTTTTGGAACTCGTTGATCCGTTAGGGATTAGAGACGTCACAAGTGGGATATTTAAGAGTAGAAATGTTATAGTAAAAAAACAGTTTGAGAGATTTCAGAGAAGAGTTGTTTTGAAGTAGAGAAAGGAAGAGTAGATTTATTGAACTTTGAAAATGGATGAAGACTAAAGATTTCTTAAATAATTTCAAACTTCAAGGTTGAGAAATATTGTTTGTAAATCGGTTCATTAAGTAAAACACGTAGTCCGGTAAAAAATCTTTTTTATTATGTGTAAAGTAGCAATTGATTGGCTCTTTTAAGGCATCATTTCAAGTCCAGGGTAGAAAATTTGAATACATAACACAGCCTAAGACTAGATATCCTAAGAAATACAGTATAATTAATTTATCAGTCGAAGTGTAAAATTTCTGAAACATTAAGAATACTCTCCATTTGGAATGTAAGTTGCAGGGTTCTTCAAATTCTTCAGTATCGTTATTTCGATAAGATAATATCCTAGCGCAGTACCAATAAAGTAAAGGACTCGCAGAAGCCAGAAATCTCGTGCTAACTTGAATGTGCATGAACAAAATCGAAAACGTTGTTAAAAACAATGCATGTACAACAAACACGAACGTTTCTGCAGGTAGCTGCCCTGCTTTGACAATCCGATCGTTTCCTTTACTTTCTTTACCCAAGAAATAATACAAAACTTCTTTCCAATGGACAAGATATCGGTAAATGCATTTAAGCATTATGTACAGAATCGGAGAAGCCAGAATAAAGTTTGGAATCTGTTTAAATTCATAATACTTCATGAATCCAACATTCCAATATTTAGCTTGTATGTTAGAATACGCAATTGGCACAGTTTCTCGGCACCATGTGAAACTATTGTTACTAGGCGTTTGCAGACTATTTTCTACAGCAAATGATTCAACATGAGGAGGTATTGGAACCTCCATGTTATATTCGGTGCAAAACATTAGATAAACATATATTTGAAAAAATATGAATGGAACTAACGATAGAAAAATAGTATTCAAAATATTCAAAAAATCGCAAACACTGTGAACTGCACTGAACGAAAACGCTCTTTTTACGGAATTTTTATATTCTTGAACTATTTTTGGCAATACAAAGTTGAGCCATTTATGCAGCCACATAAATATTGGGAATCCAATATTAATGAGTCCGTTTGATCTGACAAGAGTTGAAAGTCCGATTGGAATATACGCAAATTTATAAAGTCCCAAGGAACTCAACATGCTGTAAAATGTAACGTAAGCAAACATGGATTCTGAGTAAGCAGCGCTGAAAAATATACTGGCAGGATTAATACAATACAGAATCGCCGCTTTGTACGCTAAGTTTGTACTTTTGAGAACATGTTTGCTCAGATCGTAGAGAATTAGAGCAGACTTGACAAAAAAAAAATAATTCAACGACACCGCTGCTAGCACGATAATGCTGTGGTTGTTCAACATAAACAATACTTTTTCCATAATCATTGCCAGATAACGCACACACAATGGATACATGGGAAAAAATGCCAGTGTATTCTCATACGTGTAACCAAATTTTGCTATGTGAATAAAGTACTGAGCGTCCCATCTGATCAAACCACCAAGAAAAATATCAACAGCTCGATCGTAAATTGAAATTTGTTCCAAAGGGTCACGGGGACTAACAAACGCATCTGCGTTGTGATCAGGAATTAATAAATTGAATACAAATTGTAACGTTATTACACAAGCCCGGGATATTATGGAAAACCATAAAACTTTTTGTCTTGGATTATACATTGTAGTTACAAAAAGTAACCTTGAGAAATTTTTTACAGGTTTGTTACAAACACAACTATAGCGGTGCTCGTGTTTCATTCGACTTTAAAATTCAGCCACATGGAATATTTAAATGTCCTACAAGTCCCAAGACTTTACATGTGCTGTGTCGATTTGATTTCTCTTGTAAATCCTTGCTCGATGTACACAGAACTGAGAAAAAAAAAGAAAGAATTTTTTTCAAATTTTTTTTTCCAAATTGACATTTTTTTCAACTATTTTGGATGTATTTAAAATATTTTAACATCGTAACGAACCTTTTGAACCTTTTTGGATATCAGGGATCCAGTTTGTTTGAAAAAAAAAAAAAAAAACATTAAGTCACTTTTCGAATAGACTTCATTTATATTATCGTGAGTCCAAGTAATGAGATTTTACACTCGACAGAAACCCGATGCTAGATAGCGGTAACCTATCTTTTTTTTGGTACATCGACTGAGTGTTATCGCAATTTTTCGTAGTAAACATTTTAAAAAACTGATAATAAGTTCAAATTAAATTATTATTACACTCATCGCTTTTCCATTTGCGTCCCGTCACTCCCCTCGCATCTTTACGATTTTTAGGGCCGTGTTCCAAATTGCGCTCACAGTGTATATAGCGTACAGCGTAACCCGGCGAATATATTATACATATTGGGTGCGTTTGAACGCTGTTTGCACAATTCGGACCGCGGCCTAGAATTTACAACGAACAGGGCGGGCAGAAAATTGTCGGGATTTTTTTTCCCCGAATGCGTTGTGGCGTTTTTCGTAGCGGTCAATTTGAGAAGATGTTGATTTACCCATTTATCCTGCAGAACTCGATCGAGATTGCAGATTTATCACTAGAATTATATGGATTAAATTAATTTTCAATTTCACAAATCTCTTGGTGGTCGTACAGTGGTGTATGGTGTCGCATTTGAAACGTTGAGTGGTTTATTATTTTTTCAAAAAATTAAATTCAAAAAATACCCCCGGAGTTAGCCCCTCCATAACGACTATTTTGACTTTTTTTTTGCAAATCACTTGGTGGTCGTACAGTGGTGTACGGTGTCGCATTTAAATCGTTGAGTGGTTTTACCCTTTTTCAACAAATAAATTAAAAAAAATACCCCCAAAGTTAGCCCCCCCATAAAGACTATTTTGACTTTTTTTTTACGAATCACTCGAAAATCGTTCGGTGGTGTATGGTATCGCATTTAAATCGTTCAGTGATTCATCATTTTTTTGACAAATAAAGTTTAAAAAATTGCATCTGCGAGCGATACCTTTTCTCAAACGTCATCGATCCATCGAATCGAATTGAACTTTGCATATCGTTTACATATGTGCGCACGCTATGACCGCCTCATGTCCGACTGCCCGCTCCCGTTTTCCATAATAATATTTTACAAATAAAAATGGTGGAAGTAGTTGTTCTTATTCGTGTTTACTCCGGTTCCATTCAGTTCGACGTGTGTTTTTGTTCACAAATTTGTAAAGTTGCAATGTCAAAAAGTAGCTGTTAACTTTTCCATTTCTAATTCAATGATTTGACCATTAAAATTAAACGATTAATGGAAAATATTTCTATTACCCATTTAATTAAATAGTTAATGGAAACTATTTCCATTACTAATTGGAATTAAATGATTAATGGAAATATTTTCCATTAGCCATTCAATTTTAATGGTCAATTAAAATATTTTCCATTAACCATTTAATTAAGTGGTTAATGGAAATATTTTCCATTATCTATTTAATTAAAATTAAATAATAGTAATGGAGGTTTCCTCGGTTACTGGTACCGGCAGCAGTTTTGGCTTGGGTAAGATGACCCCATGGTAGTAATCGAGGCTCACTCGATTACCAGTAGCAGTACCAGTTTTGATCTGGGTCAAAATGACCCTAAGGTAGTAGCCGAGGTTTTCTCGGTTACAAATAGCGCGAGCGGTTTTGGTCTGGGTCAAAATGACCCAATGGTAATAACCGAGGTTTTTTCGTTTACTAGTAGCGGAAATGGTTTTATTCTGGGTCAATATGACCCGATGATAGTAACCGTCGTTTTCTCGGTTACTAGTAGCGGGAACGATTTTATTCTGTGTCAAAATGACCCAATGGCAGTAACCGTGGTTTTCTCGGTTACTAGTCGCGGGAGTGGTTTTAGTCTGGGTCAAAGTGACCCAATGGTAGTAACCAAAATTTTCTCGGTTACTAGTAGGGGGAACGGTTTTATTCTGGGTCAAAAAGACCCAATGGTAGTAACGGAGCTTTTTCGGTTACTAGTAACGGGAACCGTGTTACTCTGGGTCACAATGACCTTATGTTAGTAACCGAGGTTTTCTCGGTTACTAGTAGCGGGAATGGTTTTATTCTGGGTCAATATGACCCGATGATAGTAACCGTCGTTTTCTCGGTTACTAGTAACGGGAACGGTTTTATTCTGGGTCAGAATGACCCAATGGCAGTAACCGTGGTTTTCTCGGTTATTAGTGGAGTGGTTTTAGTCCGGGTCAAAATGACCCAATGGTAATAACCGCGGTTTTCTCGGTTACTAATAGCGGAAGTAGTTTTACTGTGGGTCTTGTTTGGATTTGTTTTGGTTACGATTCGAACGAGGCATTTTGTTTGGGTTTATATGTGGGTTTGTTTATGTTTGTTTAGGTTACGATTCGATCGCGTCATTTTGTTTCGGTTTGTTTGGTTTACGATTCGAACGCATCATTATGTTTGGGTTTGTTTGGGTTACGATTCGAACGCGGCATTTTGTTTGGATTTATGTTTGGGATACAATTCGAACGCGGCATTTTGTTTGAGTTCATGTTTGGGTTTGTTTGGGTTTGTTTGACGAGAGAGGGAGAGGGAGAGGGGAAGAGAGAAAGAGAGAGGTCCTCTTGGTTACTAGTGGCGGTAACGGTTTTATTCTGAGTCAAAATGACCCAATGGCGGTAACCGTGATTTTCTCGGTTACTAGTAGTAAAAACTGTTTTATTCTGGGTCAAAATGATCCAACGGTTAAAACTGCGGTTTTCTCGGTTACTAATAGCGGAAGTGGTTTTATTGTGGGTCTTGTTTGGCTTTGTTTGAGTTACGATTCGAACATGGCATTTTGTTTAGGTTTGTTTGGGTTACGATTCGAATGCGGCATTTTGTTTGGATTTATGTTTGGGATACGATTCAAACGCGGCATTTTGTTTGGGTTTGTTTAGGATACGATTCGAACGCGGCATTTTGTTTGAAATTGTTTGGGTTTGTTTGGTTTTGTTTGGGTTACGATTCGAACGCGGCATTTTGTTTGGGTTTGTTTGGGTTACGATTCGAACGCGGCTGTTTGTTTAGGTTTAATTGGTCAGATAGAGAGATGGAGACGGAGAGGTAGAGGGAGAGACTGAGAGGGAGAGCGAGAGAGAGAGGGGGGAGGGGAGGGAGAGAGAGGGGGGAGGGGAGCGAGCGAGACAGAGGGGGGAGGGGAGCGAGCGAGAGAGAGGGGGGAGAGAGAGCGGGTGAGGGAGAAAGGGGGGAGAGAGAGGTTTTCTTGGTTACTAGTGGCGGTAAAGGTTTTATTCTGGGTCAAAATGACACAATGGCAGAAACCGTGATTTTCTCGGTTACTAGAAGTGGAAACCGTTTTATTCTGGGTCAAAATGACCCAACGGTTTTCTAACCGCGGTTTTCTCGGTTACTAATAGCGGAAGTGATTTTATTGTGGGCCTTGTTTGGGTTTGTTTGAGTTACGATTCGAACGGGACATTTTGTTTGGGTTTGTTTGGGTTACGATTCGAACGCGTCATTTTGTTTGGGTTACGATTCGAATGCGGCATTTTGTTTGCATTTATGTTTGGGTTTGTTTGGGTTACGATTCGAACGCGGTATTTTGTTTGGGTTTGTTTGGGTTGCGATTCGAACACGTCATTTTGTTTGGTTTTGTTTGGGTTACGATTTGAACGCGGCATTTTGTTTGGAGTAGTTTGGGTTTGATTGGGTTATGATTCGAGCGCGGCATTTTGCTTGGTGAGAGAGGGTGAGAGAGGGGGGGGAGGAGAGCGAGAGAGGTTTTCTTGATAACTAGTGGCGGTAACGGTTTTATTCTGGGTCAAAATGACCCAATGGCAGTAACCATGGTTTTCTCGGTTACTAGTAGCGGGAATGGTTTCATTCTGGGTCAAAACGACCCAAGGACACTAATCGTGATTTTCTCGGTTACTAGTAGTGGAAACCGATTTATTCTAGGTCAAAATGACCCAACGGTTTTCTAACCGCGGTTTTCTCGGTTACTAATAGCGGAAGTGATTTTATTGTGGGCCTTGTTTGGGTTTGTTTGAGTTACGATTCGAACGGGACATTTTGTTTGGGTTACGATTCGAACGCGTCATTTTGTTTGGGTTACGCTTCGAATACGGCATTTTGTTTGGATTTATGTTTGGGTTTGTTTGGGTTAGGATTCGAACGCGGTATTTTGTTTGGGTTTATGTGTGGGTTTGTTTGGGTTGCGATTCGAACACGTCATTTTGTTTGGGTTTGTTTGGGTTATGATTCGAGCGCGGCATTTTGTTTGGTGAGAGAGGGTGAGAGAGAGGGGGGGGAAGAGAGAGAGAGAGGTTTTCTTGGTAACTAGTGGCGGTAACGGTTTTATTGTGGGTCAAAATGACCCAATGGCAGTAACCTTGGTTTTCTCGGTTACTAGTAGCGGAAATGGTTTCATTCTAGGTCAAAACGACCCAATGACACTAATCGTGGTTTTCTCGGTTACTAGTAGTGGAAACCGTTTTATTCTGGGTCAAAATGACCCAATGGCTGTAACCGTGGTTTTCTCGGTTATAAATACCGGGAACGGTTTTATTCTGAGTCAAAATGACCCAATGGTAGTAACCGAGAAAACCTCGGTTACTACCATAGGGTTATTTTGACCCAGACCAAAACTGGTACTGCTACTGGTAACCGAGTGAGGCTCGATTACTACCATCGGGTCATTTTGACCGAAGTCGAAACTACTGCCGGTACCAGTAACCGAGGAAACCTCGATTACTATTATTTAATTTTAATGGTTAAAGGAAAATATTTCCATTGACCATTAAAATGAAATAATTAATGGAAAATATTTCCATTGACTATTAAAATTAAACGATTAATGGAAAATATTTCCATTGATCATTAAAATTAAATGATTAATGGAAAATATTTCCATTGACCATTAAAATTAAATGGTTTATGGAAAATATTTCCATTAATCATTTAATTTAAATGGTTAATGGAGATGATTTCCATTAACCATTTAATTAAATGGTTAATGAAAATTATTTCCATTAACCACTTAAATTAAATGATTATTGTAGAATGTTTCCATTTGCCATTAAAATTAAATGGTCAATGGCTAATGGATATTATTTTCATTAACCTTTTAAATTAAATGGTTAATGGAAAATATTTTCATTAAATATTTCGCAACCCTGGTGGTGTATGGTATCGCATTTAAATCGTTCAGTGATTCATCATTATTTTGAAAAAATCGTATAGCTTGACGGATATAAGGTGAAAACAAGAAAAAAAAACCGGCAGAATAAAAAAAATTCTAAAAAATGGTTTATTTAAAAATTCCTTCACAAAAAAAATAATAGTGAACCTTAAAAAGTCTGAAATAAAAATTGATAAAATATAATACGGATAGATAAGAAACCATTCAATTGTTAAGTATAACTCCCTCGAGATTCAATTCCTATGGTTAATGTTGATTGACGGTAGGATAAGTATTTTACATACAAAAATAAAATTTTAAATATTGTTGAAGTTGAATGATTGTACGACGAATGAAGATGATAAAAAAATGTAAACTTACATAAAATCAAAAAATGTTATAATTGTAATCGAATTCAATTTTGGTCGGGAGAAATCGCTAACCAAATCATTGAATGAGAAATGGAGAAGTTAACAGCTACTTTTTGACATTGCAACTTTACAAATTTGTGAACAAAAACACACGTCGAACTGAATGGAATCGGAGTAAACACGAATAAGAACAACTACTTCCACCATTTATTTGTAAAATATTATTATGGAAAACGGGAGCAGGCAGTCGGACATGAGGCGGCCATAGCGTGCGCACATATGTAAACGATATGCAAAGTTCAATTCGATTCGATGGATCGATGACGTTTGAGAAAAGGTATCGCTCGCAGAGGCAATTTTTTAAACTTTATTTGTCAAAAAAATGATGAATCACTGAACGATTTAAATGCGATACCATACACCACTGAACGATTTTCGAGTGATTCGTAAAAAAAAAAGTCAAAATAGTCTTTATGGGGGGGCTAACTTTGAGGGTATTTTTTTAAATTAATTTGTTGAAAAAGGATAAAACCACTCAACGATTTAAATGCGACACCGTACACCACTGTACGACCACCAAGTGATTTGCAAAAAAAAAGTCAAAATAGTCGTTATGGGGGGGCTAACTCTGGGGGTATTTTTTAAAATTAATTTTTTGAAAAAATGATAAACCACTCAACGTTTCAAATGCGATACCGTATACCACTGTACGACCACCAAGAGATTTGTGAAATTGAAAATTAATTTAATCTATATGGGGGGGGGGCTAACTCAGTGGAGGTGAGTCTACGAGTATTGCGACCGGTATAGACGTGCGGAAGAGATATGAGAAATAGAACGTATTGGTGGTTCGTTTAATGTTGTCGTAAAGTAATATATACGTGGTGTCGCTGAAATGCTTAGAAACCTTAGCTATAATCCATGCACACATTTCGCACCACCACTGTTCGCATCGAGCATTGCATGCAACAGAAAGTACGATATATATATATATATATATATATATGTGTGCTATTCCCACAGAGCAGTTACCTGTAGCTTGTAGCACCACATTTGCCGGATATCCAAAACAAGAAGTACGAAAGAGACAGGAAAAGAGACAGTTGCATTCGCGTGGAAAGTCGTATTCGAGGTTTATGAGCACCGGTTTGATCTACCTGTATTCTGATGACTGATTCTTTCATTTTTATTCATATATTGAAAAAGTTTTATCAAAAAAAAGTTTTTTTTTCGATCGAAAAAGAAGTATAATTTTTTAAATATACATACTAACTAATATCTTTCGAGTATCGCAGCGAATTTTAAAATGATCAATTTTTTCTTTCATCAATCTGATCAATGTTTTCTGGTTTCTGGTTCCACTTTTTAAATAAATAAAATTGAAAAATGTAGATTTTCAACCACAAAATATCGTCAGGAAAAAAACTTTTTTAATAACGTTTTTACCTCTCGTAAGTGTTTGTGTCCCTTTGTGAAAATTTGCTATTTGAGCCTTACCTAAAAATACGTTTCACGGAATTATCCATCAATTGCACGGAGAGAATTAAACTTGAAAAATTAAAGATTATTACTGAACAAAGCACAAAATTTCATGAAAATTAAATAAAATTTCTTGTTTAAAATAAGAAATTTTACAGGAGTGTTTAGTAAATTTCGAGGCAGTGCGACAATTGTATTCAGAATATCTGTATTCTTAAATAATTGTATGATGAATATCTTCCTTCCTAAACATCTGTAATCATAAATATTTCTTTGTTTAAATAAATCTGTGGGTAAGAGTCTGTATTCTTAAATAATCTTATCTGTATTCACAAATATGTCTATTATTCCGAAATATGATCATGTTTAAATATCTTAATTCATTCTCAAACATCTTTCAGCATAAACATCTGTATTCTTAAGGATGTATGCCCAAAATATACAATTTAAGTTTGACCTTCAAATTTAAAATATGTTGTAGAGTGAACGATGCTGCGACGATTAGAAAAAAAATAATTAGACTTCACCGTATAGCTATTACGTAAATTAATTTTTTCAGTCCCATTAAAACGCATGTTAATCGTAGCGGAAGTAGCCTAATTTGAAAGAAAATAAGAAAATAAAGCCCGTGATATATAAGCGTACAGATTAAAAAAAATATTATTAGAAACTTTATTTTTTTTACTATTTTTAAAGAAAAAAAAACCCCGATGTCACCGTCGTATTTGTTCAAAAATCTCAAAAAAAAGTAGAGTCGCTTGGGTCATGTGCGAAAACTGCTACTACAGCCGCCATGTTAAATGTGCGAAACATGGAAATATGGCAACATTGCACGCGCGGGCAGTACGCGAACCGAGTGTACGGTAGTAGTGAGAGAAAATAAATACAAGCGTGATCTAATCATGAAATGTCAATGCAAATATATAATGCAAGATAAACATAAGCTATATAAATAAATTACCCAAAATATAATTTTTTTTCGGTGTCGTTCAAACGTCTTCGTTTCTCGACACTCTTCGCAACACTCTCAAGCCACTGTTTTCTTTTTTGTGTGGTAAATTTGCCTTTTTTGTCTCTGAGCACAACACGAGAATTCCCTGACTGTTCCCGATACCGTCTCAACTGGGCGTTTTTTAACCGAAATCGTTTTCGGTATCGATGCCGTGTCGACTTTTGCTTTTTCGACTAAGTCCAACGGACCTAATATCGGTATCGATACCTAATTTTAATTCCACCGATACCGAATGTGCCGAATTTTCGCTTTTTGCTCAAGTCCAACTGGCCCGGTATCGATACCATAATTTGTTGGGTCGCTAACTACCTGTCGAATTTTGCTTTTTCAATTAAGTCCACCAATCCAGTATCGATGCCGTCATTTTGCAGGTCCGATGCCTACCTGTCAAATTTTTTTCCAATCCACCGATCCGGTCTCGATACCGCATTTTCGCAGGTCCGATACCGTGTTCACTGGCATTTCTTTCTTCGCGAGTCTGGTCGTGTTTCATAGCAGGATAGACAAATGGATGGATAAATAAATTTACACCAGTGGAACGTAGTTGGCGGGTAGGGAAGGTTCGATGAATCCAGGAGCAATTTCATTTTATATTTTTTGCTCCTGGAACACGTGTTTGGGAGAAGGGGCGCTTTGCATCTATCTCTTTTTTTCAATGGTCATGATTATCGATTTACAATTGTTTTAAATATATCCGTTGCAATCAAATGGTGGAGTACAATTCATTGTCACTTGATAGCTTTTCTCATGGAAGTTTTCATCCTTTGGATAGCGAAACGCATAATTTACGGTACCGATACCGTACCTGCGGGCTCGCTTTTGGGTAGCAAACCGCATAATTTACGGTACCGATACCCTATCTGCGGGCCCGCCTTTGGGTAGCGAACCGCATAATTTACGGTACCGATACCGTACATGCGGGCCCGCCTTTGGGTAGTACTGCATAATTTACGGTACCGATACCGTACCTGCGGGCCCGCCTTTGGGTAGTACTGCATAATTTACGGTACCGATACCGTACCTGCGGGCCCGCCTTTGGGTAGCGAACCGCATAATTTACGTTACCGATACCGTATATGTGGGGGTCCCACTTTGGGTAGTGAACCGCATAATTTACGGTACCGATACCGTACATGTGGGGTCCCACTTTGGGTAGCGAACCGCATAATTTACGGTACCGATACCGTACATGTGGGGTCCCACTTTCAGTTACAATGCCGCATAATTTTCGGTATCGATACCCTCAATTGGGCCCGCTGGGACTTGCTTTCGGGTATCGATACCGACACAGTTACAGTTAAAAAAAGCCATTTTGCCATAGTCGCGATACCGAAAAAAATACGGTATCAAGATCAGTCAGGGTTGTCACTCATTTTCCTCACTCACATTATACACGAAAAAAAAGAAATTAAACAATATATTAGGTTAGGAAACTAGCTGTCAAACGACACACTTTCCGGCACTGTTGCCAAATTTTCTCGATATATAAACGGAATTTCTTGATTGGTTGATAGAACGGACATTAGCTCCAGTAAAAAATAGTCAAATGAAGAACTAATTTTTCTTAAAGTTAATAACTGTAACTTTCATCGGATTGATTTATTATGTATAATTAGTATTAATTAATAAAAAACATATTTATGATTGATATCTTATATAATGATCTGTTTGAAAAAACAAATAGATGTACTGCGGATTTGACTGGGCATACATCCTTATACATCCGTAATCATAAATATGGTCAACAAAATCTTCTTTCAAAAATATCTCTATTCATAAATGTTTGCATGCTGAAACATCTCTATTCATAAATATTTGCATGCTAAAAAATCTCTATTCATAAATATTTGCATGCTGAAACAATTGTATTCATGAATATCTCTTCTCCAAAATAACTCTACTCCATGTAGAATAAATACGACACCGTACACCACTGTACGACCCCCAAGGGATTTATAACGAAAAAAATCAGTTTAATCAATTTTGGGGGACCAACTCAGTGGAGGTGAACATTTGACAACCAAAGGCCCGATGGTATGATATTGTCTGCAGTCGATGTAGAAGAGCGAACATATACAATTGTCGAAATATTCATTTCATCTACGAATAAAATGTTTATACGATTAGCAATTTTTTATTTTTACAAATATTAATATATAATAAAAAATATATCTAAACGTTATGCTCGTATACGAATACTTTTATTTTCGAGGCTATTACTAGTACATAAAACCTCAATTGTGTATATTCGTTCTACTACATCGACTGCAGATAATATCATACCATCGGGCCTTTGGTTGTCAATTGTTCTACGTGAGTACAGTTATTTTGCAGGAGAGATATTTATGAATACAGTTATTTCAGCATGCAGATATTTATGAGATATAGAGATGTTTTAGCATGCATAGAGATATTTATGAGATATAGAGATGTTTTAGCCTGCAGATATTTATGAATAGAGATGTTTTACTTAGCATGCAGATATATTAGGTGTATGACTTAATTTTTACAGATTTTTTCTTCGAGCTTAAAATTATATTTAAAATAGAAATATTTTCGCGGTCTTTTGTGGTTTTGAAAGGATCGGACGCAAGGTTTCAGAACACCGAACGACAAGTCTACGTGAGTTACATAACCTCTCAGAATAGCAGAGTTTACGATGGCAACTGATAAACAACACATTCGGCACTCATAGAAAACAATGGACAATATTTCCAAGATTAAGTTCGTTGTTGTCTATTTTTTTGTATGAAATAAATTTGCTGAAAAATCTGTAAAAATTAAGTCATACACCTAATATTTATGAATAGAGATATTTTTGAATAAAGATTTTTTTGACCATATTTGTTATTACAGATGTTTATGTTGAACGATGTTTGAGAATGAAGATATTTAAACATGATCATATTTCCGAATAGACATATTGTTGAATACAGATTCTTATCCACAGAGTTATTTGAACATAGAGATCGATATTTACGATTACAGATGTTTGGAAAGGAAGATATTCATCATACAGTTATTTAAGAATCAAGAGACTCGGTAGAGTCTCGGGACAAGTACATTGACAGCTCTGTCGTCTGCTGGCCCGAGGCTCGCCGAGACTATATTATCTCTGAATAAAACGATTCGCGGTGGTGGGGGTAAAATTGGCATGTCATTTCTTTCAATTACGAAGCTCAGGAGCCATTTGATGCCTTGAAAATTGAACTGGAGACTAATTAAGAATTTCTCTTTCGCTTGAGCCCAAAATCAGTATGATCGGTGGTGTAATTGCTGAGAAAAAACTTTGCATAGGGTCAAGATTATGGAAAAAATACTAACACATCGGAAATTCGACGTGTATGTACATAACACCATCAGAGGCTCAAAGCCGCTCGAGAGTTTCTGATTGGTTGGTTTTTTCAACGTTCTATATAACACATCGGAAATTCGACGTGTATGTACATAACACCATCAGAGGCTCAAAGCCGCTCGCGAGTTTCTAATTGGTTGGTTTTTTCAACGTGGCTCTACACACCAACATAACACCATCAAAGGCCTCTTGAAGCCTCTCGAGTTTCTGGTTGGTGTCTGTATCTGTGATAAACCATTAAAGGTGTGTGATCTGTAGTCGTGTTCGTTGGGTCTCATCATTTTGATGAACAAGTGCGCATGCGCATAATGATGCGCAACATGCAACTGCGCAATGAAACGAGTCATGCGCAATGTGTGAATCTGTATGAAACGGAATTCAAAAAATAAATAATGAAAACAGTGCAGGACGTGTGGAAGAGTTTGGTTATAATTTTTAAAAGTTTGATCGAAGTTTCGTAAAAACAGTGCGGGATGTGTTGGTTGGTTTTTTCAACGTGGCTCTACATAACACCGTCAAAGGTCTCTTGAAGCCGGAGGAAATGACCCATTATTTTTCATGAATTTTTTTGTCGCGAATGGACATATACCGACACAGCGGAAAGCTGGAACAGAGTTTTGACATAACCAAGTGTGGGGCGTACAAGCTAACGGATAAATTATTTTAATGTTTTAATTAATTTTAGAATCTCGTTGCTTAAACAGTATTGAAAATATGAATGTTTTTTCACGGACAGTTGTGAGGTTATAAATATCATGGTTAGGTTCGATCGACTCTTGGTTACGGTAATAATAAGAACGTGATGGTGTGAAAATAGTGAAGTGCTTTTAATCAACTTTCGAACAGTGCTGAAATGAATATGTATTTTTTTATCATTGTTAACCCTGCTGTTTTTATTTTCCAAACTCTACGACGGAATTTCTCTTTCGCGATTAAATGTTCCTCGTATAAGATTTCTTGAGAAATCATTCTTTTCGTTTCTTTGATAACTATGAAATGGTATACGTTGAACTGTTAATCATGATTGGTGTGAATCGATGTAAATTTGGAAAAGAAACTATAAAACTAATAATGAGTGTCAAAAAAATGTATATGCGGCAAAGTTTGTTATTATCATGCCGAGTTTTGAGCAGTGTCTAATAAATATTTTTGTTAACTCTACACTGTTGACAATTTATTTTATTGGTCTCTTTCCTCTTTATTATAAAATGTTCCTCGCTTGCCATAATAAGATTTGTACATCATAAAATGATCCTTGCATGATAATTGATGGTCCATTTCAAAAGATTTTCGACGTCGTTTTTCTATCCAAAATATGGTGTAGAATCATCTCGCATTTGATGAATTAATAGACAAATACACTGTCATCAACCTGCATCTGGATATATATGAATGCATCTGGATGATAACCGTAGTAAGTAATGATATATCTTTATGTCAAAATGGCTCGTATAATATATCTTTATGTCAAAAGACTATGGCGGTATATACTCCATATCCTATCAAAATTTGTATCTTTGTATTGCAACGAATGCATATAGACTCTAGAAATTCTGTGAAGGGACAAATGTACCAAGTATTTCCACTTTTTGGCTCCGATTGTAGCATTATGAATTGAACATTTTGTTATAAAAATTCTTCGGTAGCTCATTTGTCAATGGGATCAAAAATATTGTCTTCGGAACACCATGGATATATGCAAAATTTCAGAATTTTGTTTGGCTCAATATGCTCTATATTTTTTCACATTCCCGTTTTAGTTGTAGCATAATGAATTTTAAAAAATTGTTTCAGAAAGTCTTCCAATGTGTTTTTTCTGATATTATCAAAATTTATATCTTTGGATTGCAACAAATGCCTACAGACTTTGGAAATTGTGTGAAGCGACAAATGTACCAAGTTTTCTACTTTTTGCCTCCGATTTTAGCATTATGAATTGAACTTTTGTTATGAAAATTCTTCGGTTGCTCATTTGTCGATGGGATCAAAATTATTGTCTTCGGAACGCCATGCATATATGCAAAATTTCAGAATTTTGTTTGGCTCAATATGCTCTATATTTTTTTACATCCCCGGTTTAGTTGTAGCATAATGAATTTTAAAAAATTGTTTCAGAATGTCTTCCGATGTGTTTTTTCTGATATTATCAAAATTTATATCTTTGGATTGCAACGAATGCCTACAGACTTCGGAAATTGTATGAAGCGACAAATGTACCAAGTATTTCTACATTTTGCCTCCGATTTTAGCATTGCAAATTGAACTTTTGTTATGAAAATTCTTCGGTTGCTCATTTGTCGATGGGATCAAAATTATTGTCTTTGGAACGCCATGAATATATGCAAAATTTCAGAATTTTGTTTGGCTCAATATGCGCTCTATTTTTTCACTTCACCACTTTAGTTGTAACATTATGAATTTTGAAAAATTGTTTCAGGAAGTCTTCCGATGTATTTTTACTGATATTATCAAAATTTGTGTAATTGAATTGCAATGGATACGTACAGACTTTGAAATATCTGTGAAGTAACAAGTGTGCCCAATATTTCCACTTTTTTGCTCGAATAGTGGCATTATCAGGACTTGAAAATTTTATTATGAAAATTCTTCGATTGCTCATTTTTGGATGGGATTAAAATTTGGTTTCGAAAAGTAATGGCAACATGCAAAATTCATAAACTTTATTGAGCCCAATGTGTGGTATGCTTAAGTTGTGGCATGATTAATTCAAAAAATTGTCAAAAAGTCTTTGGTTCCTTTTTTCTGGAAGTATAAAAATTTATTTCATTGGAACGCAACGTATACTTACAAACTTTGGAAATTTCCTGGAGCAACATGTGTGCTCAGTATTGTTACTTTTTGGCTCCTATTGTGGCATAACCAATTGAAAAATGTTTTCAAAAAGATTTGCTCTATGGATGCTCTGGTTGTGATGGTACGAAAATCTGCACGAAGATAATGCAACTGGTACAACTCAACTCGATCCATTTTCTTGGGCACAGTACTGATCTAAGTTTGCCCGATTTGTTGAATTTATTGTTTTAAAATATCCATAACATACTTTCTGAACTTTTCAAAATTCAAACATAATATTAAAATATCTGTAAGTTCTAGTTTTGAGGCTTTCACGGCCATTATTGTTATAAATATCAAAATTTGCATCAAAATTTGTATCATGGGAATGTAGCCGATATTTACAAACTTTTAATATTTTGTGAAGCGACATGTGCGCCAAGTATTTCCATTTTCTGTCTCTGATTGTGGCATTATGAATTGAAAAATTTATTACAAAATGTCTTTGGCTGCTCATTTTTGGATGGGATTAAAATTTCTGTCCTCGGAACGCAATAGATACATCCAAATTTTCTGAACTTTGTTGGGCTTAAAGTGCACTATGTTTTTTCACTTTTCCACTTTAGTTGTGGCATAATAAATTTAAAAAGTTGTTTTAGAATGTCTTCGGGTGCTCTTCTTCTGATAGTATCGAAATTTGTATCATTGGAACGTAGCCGATATCTACAAACTTTGACCATTTTGTGACGAGGAGACATGTATGCTAAGTATTTCTACTTCTTAGCTCTGATTATGGTATTATAAATTGAAAAAGTTGTATTCCAAAGGCTTTCCTCTACAGTCGCTCTGGTTTTGATGGTAACAAAATTTGCTCAAAGCTAATGTGACTAATACAACTAAATTCATTTCATTCTCTTGGGTACGATCCTGTTCTCAGTTTGTCCGCTTTGTTCAATATATTGTTTTGGAGTTTCCATAACATACTATTTGAACTTTTCTATATTCAATGAGAATATTGAAATAGTTGTAACTTTTTATTTTCATGGTAGTAACTTCTTCAATGGTATTGAAAAATAATCATGATTCCACCTTGTTAATAAAAATAAGAATGAAAAAATGCGTGAACTTTTTTCACAATAGATTCGATATGTTTTCTCAACTGGTTTTTTATTTTATCATTAATCAAAAATGAAAAATTTCGAAAAAAATCGCTCCATTTTTATCAACAAGCTGAAATAAGCGTAATATTTTTTACCACAAATCTACAAATATAACAAGGAGATACTGCTGTTTAATATGTTTCTTTGATAAACACAAATTCAAATAGCTACAAATTCTATGGAAAAGTTCTGACTGCTCTAATCTTGCCCTCAAAAGCTTTGTAAATTTTTGTATCAGACTCCCAGTTCCCGACTTATTTTAGCCTGATTCCAGAAAGGTAAATCGAAATGTCAAAAAAATTTTACTGGTTCGAGAATTAAAAAAATGCCAAATTGAAAATTTCAAAACACGTGCCCCTTTATTTCATGGGGAAAAAACCTAACTCGAAGTAGAAGGGGTCAGGGTTTGGAAATGAAAAAGCGATAATTTCCCAATATAACCTTTTTCTAATCTATATAAAGCGATATGTTTGAAAAGAACGAGAAAAAACGCATTATATCATGCATAAAAATCCCCCTCGCGGAAGAAACCTGGACAAGTACATTTGTTGACCGCCGTTCCCATATTTTTCCACGAATGTACATACACTGCAAAAACCTTTTCTCGCAAAAATCCCTGAGAAAATCAAATCCTATCAAAAAATAAGAAAAGTGACCACTCTCAAAAAATGTATCAAATAAATTCAAATCACACAAAACAAAATGAGTTAATCCTCGCGAAAAGCTAAGGTTGGGTTTCGCAAAAAGTTATAAAATAAATTGAGCTATACTAAAATATATGTGGCCAAGTACGGGAGGCTTTATCGTGTGACATAAAATCTTCAAATAATGTTGAATGTTGATAGAGAAAAGACTCAAGTTCGAAAATGTAGTTGTTTTACCAACCAAAATGAAAATAAAAACTCTGTATAAATAAGAGTCCGAAGCAAAAAAAGATTGCAAACGAAAAAAAATTAGATGAAAAAGAATTTCGGCTGAAGTACTTGGCGAGGTTGTCACCATGACCGATACATTATGTAAACTAAGTGAAAAAACATTCGTCAAGTACTTCGGCCGAATTTTTTTTAAATCTAATTTTTTTCTGTTTTATAAAACAATTTGTAAGTCAAGGATGATGCATCATATTCTTCCGTCATTTCATCTTTGAAAGAATAATAATTCTGAGGCTCCTGACAGTAAAGTTAAATATAATTATCTATTTATAGCTTAGACCGAAATTACTAATATCCTCGCTGCCTTTTCGCCCCTGAATGCCTTATTCTAATACACAACTTGAAAGCTAATGATAAAGTATTTAATTTTCTGAATTTTTGCCTTGGGGAAAAATTGGTACTTGAGGTCTATTCTATAACACCTTCCTGCCAAGCTATAATCGAATAATAACCTATCAACGAATTACTAACATCTCGAAAATACTTCGAGTTTGTAGTTAACCCTTTTGAAAACATTATAACTTTTTTCTTATCACAGGAACGAAACGCTCTTATATTTATACAACCTCAGTAACAATGAATTTATGGTAGAAAATTTGTCTCATTCTCTTATGTCGAATTAGTAGTGTGAGCAGTACTGATTCCTGTCATTCAAATAAATCGATGATGTAATGATGCAAACACGTTGTAAGTTTTTTTGTTATATGCAGACTCTATTGGAGTCTATATAAAGCGAAATATATGAAAATACTATAGGAAAAAGAAGTGATATCAAATAGCAAAATTCCCCTCCCGGGGAAAAAAACCTGGACAAGTACATTGGTGGTCCCGCGTTTCCCTATGATATCACAAAAAATCCAAAACCCCACTTAATTTTTTTTTTTTATGTTTACTAATTTTATTCATATCCCGGAGGGAAACCAACCATATAGATCGCGAAATATCCGGCCAAAAAACCAGACTTCACAATAAATGTTACTTTGAATTTATTTCCACAGAACAAAACAGGAATCAAAACATTAAAAAATCAGCGTTATCAAGATGAGGAAAATACCACATATAATTGGTGTGTAAGAAGTATCAAGAGTCTAGAAAAAAATGAAAAAAGGTCACCGTCTAAGTTATGTGCAGCAGTAAAATTTATGATATCAGTACTAGGACAAGCATTTCTTTGGTGACTGAGAAGATATCAATATGGATGTACCGGCAACGTAGGGCATGCAGTTGGTGCATTGCTTCTGGGATCTCCTAAGTTGAGCAGCTACTTTTGTTTTGGCTATGGCGCGACCAATGTTGCCAAATAGTATTTACTTATATGACCTAATGAAACAACATTGCCTGCGCCGTGGCTAAAATAACGAAAAACAAGCAAGAACAGGAAGTTTCGCATAAGAACCCGTGCTTTTGTAATGTTAAAAAAAAACTTTAATTTATGTCCGTACATGATAGCACAGTTTTGTTTGATTGGTAATAATTTGATGAACGTTCACCACCGTACGTTGAGCCTATACGCACAGAGTACTTGTCCGGCCCATAACTTTTTATTAAAATTGCTCATTCAAGTGAAAATCAAATTGGAAGTGCTTTTCGTTGCATGCGTTGCTTTTCGCTGTCAGAAATTTATAAGAAAATCAATTCTTCTGCAAATTTCAGAATGGCCTTGTATCATACACAACATTCGACGTCGATTCAATCGAAATAAAATGGTGTTCTTAGTCATCATAAAATTACATTAACATAAGGTGCATTCAGTTATGAAATTTCTGAAGATGCGACTCAGTAAACCATTGCCAGCAATGTAGCGTATCATACTTTCGAAAACTACTATTGCCAGCAATGAAAGTTATTATACTTTGGAAAGCTACTATTTATTAGTAGAAGATCTAAGTAACCACTGGTGAATGGTCAAAAGATCAATGCAGGCTATGAATGCACCGTCAAATTTGTATCCAGTTTTAAGATCACGCAAATTTCACACAAAATAATCCCCCTCCGTTCGTTTCATTTTGACGTTCTTGGGCGCCAGCTATCAAAATAGCCCTTTATGTTTTGAAAAAGAGAATTTAAACCGTTATGCGGGATTAATCATAAAAAAAAATAAAAATTAAATAAGACAATACCAACAATGAAAAAGTGCGTATTTATGACCCTTGACTTTTGAGAGAGACCCCTGATTTTCACTTGAATTTCCCCGGGAGGGGAATTTTGCTATTTGATACAAATATTCTGAATACAGTTGTCGCACGGCCAATTTCGATGTCGAGTAAAATACCCAAAACATAAATTCAAAAATTGTTTGATACAAGTAAAATTTTACCGTGTATTTCATTATTTTATGTCTTCAAGAAATGTCCTTGAAAAAGTGCTGTACTTATGACGATTATTTCAATGTTTATTTGAAATATTACATGAGCGTCACGGTAAATTTTACCGTGCTACACGTTACGAATTTCCCTACAAGTGTTTACGCCAATATGGCGTAGTATTTGAAATTTTACATTTCGCAAGTTAAAAAAAAAACTTATCGCTTACGAATAAATATGTTTTGCCAACTTGTCCCCACGTTCAAATGTATTACGGTAATTTTTACCGTGAATTTCATGGTAAAAATGACTGTTTAATTCTCTCCGTATGATATCAGCGTGACCAATTGTTATTCGTGATCCAAAGTCTTAAAATTTTTTTTTTAACTTTTCAAACTTAACGGATAAAAATTTTCGATACGTGGGCAATGAGAGAGAATGAGAGTACGAACAAGAGTGAGTGGTTTTTTTGAGTGGACAAGAGTCGAAAAGTAAAGGTCTGGCTAAAAAAAAAACAGTAAATTTATTTCTCCAATATTTTTCCCCTTAAAATAATGTCCTTGAGCTCAAAAACTGAGTGAGGTACTCTCGAGCGATTTAAACTTTCGAACTTACAAACCGATTGTTTCAAATTGAAGCATCAACAATTCTTAACTCAATTGCCGATTTAAATCACTTGTATAAATGAACAATAAAATATTAAATATTAAATAAAGATTAAAATATAAAAATATTAAATAAACAATAAAATATGAAAATATTTAACAAACATGAAAAAATTGACTTGCAAAGGCAGTTCGTGGAACTGACGCAGCTGATATAAATTTTGTAAATTCGTAGACGCCCTTTGTTATTTGTGAATTGTATTCACTCGATTTATGAATAAAATGATGAGAAAGATATTTTTTCGATTTTTTTCGAAATGCATTAATCGAAATTCGACATTATTTTATCATCTTTACAGTTAACGACTAATTAGTCACTTAAATTGGTGCTAATTGAATTATCTACATTTCCAATTGCAAAAAAAAAAACAATCTCTTGACTGATAAAAGGTTGAATTTTGGATCTCATTAAAATCCTGATGGTCAAGGTGATTTTAATGTGGCTCTAATATTCTCGTTATCATGTAACGTCCTTAGCACATGTTAAAGACCAAGCCAGGAATCCCTACGGATTGACACTTGGCTTTTCGCTCGCAGACATGAATCTGTAGAAGCCCTCGAGCGCCTTATACGCAGGGATCGACTAGACTCTTAACGTAATAAATTAAATTTAGTTTAACGACTATTATTTTACCACTAATAATCGCATCGTAACAGTTACGATAATCAGCTGTCAATTGATAGACGGCTGTTTAAACGAACCACTTATACGAGACCTTTTTTGCAATCACTCGTAACGATCGAAACGCCGCAGTCCGAACTGTTGTGGTTGATATCGATTTTAAATTTGTGGGTATTTTTTTATTTGCGATGCAGCTGAAATAAAATGTGTTGAAAACCGCGAATTGATACCACTAAGCAATCGAATTCTTCGAGGATTTCAATTATTACAGAAAAAACGTATAATCAATCACTTTGGTTTGAATGCCTAAATGTCGATCGATTAATATCGCAAATCAATCGATTCTACAGAGCAAATGGTGATTCATTCGAAAAGTATCGAATTAAATTTCATGACCCTGATCCTCGTATTCGAGTTGGTATGTAATTAATTGCAAAAACGTGGCAACGCGGTACTTGGTCGTAAATGATTAAATAAATGGTGTGAAAGCAGCTTAAACGAATTTATAGGAAATTCGAATAGATCTTCGAGATATGCAACTCGTATAAAATTATTTAATCAGATTCTGAAACTACTCAATTTGTGCAACTTATAATTTACACGCGATTTTTCCTTTCGAACGATAAACAGCAGTTTTTTGCATTCTGTGAAATCCTAAATAATCTTTATCCACGCAGACTCCAGAGCCTAGAGAGTCTGGCCCATGCTGCGACCAGCGTTCGAGCTAGAAATCGGCATGTATAGACTGCGCAGTGTAGCGAAACCTATGAAAACTTACCGTGTTGTCACGTTTCACTCTCTCAAAAGAAACGACGATTTATTAAAGCCAACTGAAACGTAATAAATGCTACTTCGTGCTATAAAGATTTCGCTATTTTTATTATCCGATTATATGAAAATTGCCAACCAATGCACAAACATAGACATTGATAAAACTACCGTTAATCCAGAATTGAGAATTAACTCTCTAAATGGCAAATGAAAAAAAAAAATCAATCATAATGCAATGATGGAGCGCTAAAAATCTTACTGATAATTCAAGGACAATTTCACTACTGTCCCTTATTTTTCTTGATCTATCTTACCCTCCTGGAGATGTGAATTTTGGTCATAAATTCTTTCGAACAGCTCTGAAATCTTTGTCTGATTTGTGACAGTAAAAAAATGGAAATTCTCATCAGAGGAACGCGAAACGTTGTTTCTTTTTAAATTTATCAAATTAGTAGATATTGTTGGAAAACTAATTATATTTCAGAGAAGAACGAGGTAATATTTCAACGAGTATAACTTACTGAACTGATTTTCAAATTGGCGAACATTGTGGAGATTAAAAAGAGGCTCTATATCGAGTAGTGTATTTCTTGGATCGTTTACGATCATTTACCTTAACGGGTTAGATTTATTAGGTGTATAACTTAGTTTTTACCGTTCATCAATGAATTTATTGCCTCAAAACCTACTCATTTCTTTCGAAATGGCATCCGTATGTTGCCTGATAGATGGAGAAGGGTCATCGAAAACAGTGGACAATATTTCGAAGATTAATGTTGTTTTGTATATTTTATAATATTAAATAAATTTTATAAAAAAATGGTAAAAATTAATTTATACATCTAATAGTTATGCTCAGGAAAATTAAAGGATTTTCATGATTTTTTTTAGCCATGTTAACATCATTTTATTAAAACACCCTATACAGTATCAATTACTCCGTATTTTGAGGTACTTATATAATTTTTTTTATGAAAAAATTTTCACTTCTGGGGGAAATATGGCCATTGTCATAAAACACCTTTTTTTAACATCACTCGCTGTGAACATGATATCTCTGGAACGGCTCATTTGAAATCAAAAAATCAAAAAGTTTTCGTTAGTATAATACTATACGCTCTTTGTGAACGAAGGGTTTAGTGAAATTTTGACTTTTTAAAAAATGTCGATTTTTCCGAAAAGTTCGATATTTGAGGTTTCAAAAATGAGGATTTTTGACACAAAAAAATATAAATTTTGGCTCAAATGAAAATTTCTTCGTTCACAAACAAGCCATTATAATTAGAAACAAGCTCGTAAAAAATTCAAATCGATCGGTTAAATTACTTTCGAGAAATCGTGCTCACCTTTACACTTTTTACAAACAGCACTTTTTAAAAAACATGATTCCGAGGTAATCGCGTTTAAAGTCGTCGATCGCTGCGCTCGGAGACTCGCGCTCTCAGGTAGGGCGGGTAAATATATCCGTTCTAGTGCTCAGATCCTTATAATATTTTGGGAAAACGTTCTTAAAATGATGTACTTAGAGAAAATGCAAAAAAAAAAAAATCCCATTTTTTCAACCCAAACAATTGGATATAACTCCTTAATCTGATCGAAGTATTCAAAATCTTCTTTACTTCATTACTCTGTTTTCGTAACCGCGTTATTCTACAAGACATTTCTATTAATTTGTTGCTGTTTTCCCATATCAAAAGCTATAAAGTAAAGCATATGGAATGACAAAGTCTTGGAGCATTCGATCGAAGATCACGAGTAGAAGAGAGACATCGTATATATACACTTTGGTCACAGTATCTTTCCGCGTGAAAGTAAAGTCTTATATCGGAGCAATAGTTGTTGAGAGCGCACGGCCATGGTCCCCTCCTCTTTATTTTATCTCTCGCTCTGTCTCTCCCGTTCTCTCTCTTTCTCTCTCTCCTTCTCATTGTTTTTATTGGTGCGGTTTTAAACGTACAACGTATATACAGGTTGCGAGAAAATGCGAGTGACAGCGAAAGTTAAAAAGTGAGGGAGAAGGAGCGAGAGAGAAAGAGGAGTTAAGTGAGATGAAAAAACAGTGAAAGAACGTTTCGGGATTAGACCCCCACATTATACCATCGCCATCATGGGTTATCTCAGCTTACCACCACCATAAAGGCTCCCTCCTCCTCTTCCTTCTCTCCTCTTCCTCCACTCAATGAATCAGGGAGAGCTACCTTTACAGAAAGACGTATCAACCGTACCAAACACTTAACACGCTAAACGCTGCTCACTGGACCAACACCGGACTCTTCGTTTAGATTTTTCATGGCCCTTAAACGTCAGACGCACGTACCGACGGCGTGGCATTCAACGTATTAATTAAACGATCAAATGAGAAACTAAAACGACTTATAACTTGTCTTTACGTTATTTAACCAGTCTGTATTTTAATTACGAAAATTCAATAATTGGGCATGAAACACGGTCTGCTCATGCGATAACTTAGCCCTTTGCGTCATTCTGAAAATTCAAGAATTTGTATGAAATTTTGTTAAATTGATTATTAGTCGCAGCGGTTACGATCATCTTCGTAATATTCTGACATAAGGACCGATTACATCACGGTCGTATAAAATATACACATTATTTACATTAGTTTAAAAACCTGCAAGCCAAACGCTGATCTTAAAGACGATTTTTGAGGGATTGAGGCAAACGAGTGTGGAACCGCAGCACCGATAATGGGGAACTGAAATAATATTTTCAATTTTCATCTGGATATCGACGCTGATTACGATATGAAATAATTTATTCGAGTAGCAACCTGAATTAATAGTGTTTTGTTAAAACAAAAAGGATTCGCTTGATTACCGCAAGTTTCTGAGTGGCTCTCAGCTCAAGGGGGTGAATATGTAGCTACGAAAAAAAGAGCAAAGCGAATGATCCATGGAACTGTTGATGAGCGAGGACGGTTGAAGAGTGGCCGAAAGAGGAAAAAAAAAAGATCGGTAAGGGTGGAAGGGGTAGAGAAGTGGGTGTCGCAAAGATACCGGATAGTTGATCCATTCGGGCTCACTTGGTTCTTGGTGGAAGGAAAAGACGCGCGCGTTTGCCACTCTTCGAATCGTACCCCGGTACAGCGTACGCGTATTACGCCAAGCGAGAGTAGTAAAGAAGCGTACATGCTGCTGTGCATGCCGCGCTGATCAGCCACAGCTGTCTGATTCGATAGTGACGATATCGTAAACGAAAATTCAACAATTTAATGTTATTATTACCGAAGGATTAAATGAGAATAACATTTTAAAGATAGGAAGTGAACGATGAATTCTTTCGACTGTAGCTTTTTTATTGATAACAGTGCAACGATTTAAAAACTTCTAGGTGATTTTAGTTTCATTGATAAGCGAATGTTACCTTTATAAGAAAAGCTTGTTAGAGATATATCAGTGAATAAAATTAGTCTCGTCGAATTTAAGGGATTTATATACCACGGAAAAATACATTTGCATATATGTATAATACAGAAAATCAAGTGATTAAAAAGTGAATATCGACCTTGAAAGAGTCGACCTGCATACTCATTTTTTAGGATGAGAAGTGCGGTTATGACCGCTTGTCTCCTGGGGCTTGCTTTCGCCGGCAGTCCCAGGCTGCCTCGGACTTCCGCCGATCAACGTAGCTCGAGAAATGCTCATGTTAACAATAACATTACTGGGAATATATTGCCGACTTCGTCACGTGGATCGCTTAGAAATCGGTGAGTCCCGCGATTCGTTCAATATTTTTCCGCTTCAATACGATCGGTGCTTCCGAAAAAAATTATCGTTGGATATTGAAAGCGAAATTTATGTTTAAGGCAGAGGATAAAAAATTAAGTCTTCCAATGAGGACCTTTGCTCCGAACGGCGGAGTGGAAAAAGTGTTTTAGTGAATATCTGTAGAGTTATGACATCGAGATGTGGAGAATTTTTTGAAAATATTACGTCAATCGTAAACCACTTTCAATGCTCTGTGGCATAGATACGTGGGATGTTATTATAGTATGTTTAAAGCAACATTGCAGAATGGAATGCATCGAACACTCGGTGCTTTTTCATGCACCTGGTTTCCGGTGTTTAATAATCGTCGAAAAATGCTGACGCCTTCCTCATGCTTCAGTACACTCGCATATTTCTACTCGTTTTTAGATTCTTATCCATTACTCGTTTTGAAACGAAGTGAGACGAAATTCTGGTCAATTTTGGCCAAAGTGGAAAACGTCTCTTTTATTTATTTCGAAAGGTCTGTTTAGAAAAAATCTTGGAATCATATAACGTTATATGAAACGCAATTTCTATTATTTTAAAAAAAATTTGTTGATTCTCATAAATTTTCTTAAGTTCATCAAATTTTTAGATATTTTTCCAATAACCGTGAACCGAACGTGGCTGAGAAGAAACGTTTGGTGTTTTGAAAGTATTCCAAAATCCATACCAACGATGAAATTCCAATCGAAATGTAAAATCAATAAAATTTTCTTAATTCGATAACACTCTCTTCCTACCGATTGGAAATTCTATTACTGCACATTTAATCAAGGGTGTTTCGTTCGTTACAGAACGTACATGAAAAAAATGCTTTTTCCCTTAAAGGAACAAACTTGCAGAGAAGAAATCTGCGAAAAAATCTTGTAGAGAATTTTTGTTTCCAATGATACGTTGGACATAAGAATCGCCTGTTATTTAAAATAAGTGAACAGTGAGAAAAATGCACGGTATAAAAATATGCTATTGTACATAATATTTTCTTTTTTTCAATAACAACTTGCTCAAAGTGTTGAACAAACCATATTTCGTATTGTAAAGCTTTGAACCATGGCTCTTAATAATTTTTTATGTAACACATTGTTATGCACACACCAACGAGAACTTACGTTCAAATAAACAAACTAATTATAATTGAGTCAACTACACTACGATTTTTTTGTCAATAAATTATAGTTAATTTCACTATAATCCGCTTTACGATGTTAGTTCGTTGGAAAATACCATGGTCTTTTCTCTTAACGGACAACACCACTGTGACGGCTTCAAAAAATCGATTTTTTGAAAACCATTTTAAAAAATCTAAAATACTTTTAAGATTGAAATGCCGTTGGACCCAGGTCGAAAAAATAATTATTTTCGTGGATAATGAATATTTTGTGGAGCGGTGCAGCGGTCCGCGACGCTCGGGGTCCCAACTTTGAACGCGTTTTTCTCAAAACCACTTTTTTGAGTGCGGCACGCAGCAGAACTCGAGCAATTTTTATCCGATCGACTTCAAATTTTTACCGTATCAGTAAAAGTAGATTATCTAGAGAAGTACATAAGATTTTTTCGATATCTCAATAATTATAAAAGTTATAGCCTATTTTCGACGAGAAATTTTGCTCAAAAATCATTCTTTAATTTCAAAGGCGTGCCTATTTTTTAAAAATCAATTTTTTTCCAAATCCCTATGTACTTCTCTTCAAAATATCATATTATTAACGAAAACACTCGGTATTTTTTTTCAGATCGACGTTGAAGAGAGTTCTGCTGCGTGCCGCGAACCACTGCGGAGATGACGCGAGAGCTTCCCCAGCGCCACCATGCGGCGTGAAAAATGTGAAAAAAATGTTTTTTGATACATTAATAAACAAGGAACAATACCCAAAAAAAATTTTTCGAATATCTCTTTTTTTCCCACAAAAAAAAATTCTTGAAAAATGTGAAAAAAATAGGGGGTCACAGTGGTGTTGTCCGTTAATGGACTATTACGAAATAATATTATCGAAAAAAATCCTCTATAAATATTGCACATAGTTTTCTGAATTTTACTTCGAAAATCACTTTAAAATAAACAAAATGCAATCGAGCTGTCTACGTGGATATGTGCATTGTTTGAATAAAAAAACCGAGGACAAACCCACGTGCGTGTGGAAGTACGCGTCGTTACACAGATTGCAGAAGTTCCCATTTTTTTTCTGTTCTCCACCAACATTTTTAATATCCGATAGCAATTATCATTTTTTAATGCAATTAATTAAATTTTCGCGAACAATTATTATGTATTTACATTATGCTGAGTATTTGCAAACCTTAATAATACGCAGCTTATTTACCGAGTACTAATTTCAAAGTTTTATTAAGACTAGTGATTTCAATTCGAAAACATATTTAGAAACGCAATATTTATTATCTACCGAAACAAAAGTGGATCTAAGATCTTGACGTGACTTAGAAATGAGTTGCAACAAGGCGTGATTTTATACAAATTATTGATCCCTTGAAAACAACCGCAGAAAGATTAAATCACATTATAATAATAACGTAACCATATTTACCTTGGTGAAAAATCGATACTGGTTTCTATTCTTTTTCTGTCTTACTGATCCTGCCCAAATAATTAACGAATTATAGGCAATTAATTTTTTCAGTTTAATTACAGTTTATAAAACCTGTTGCCTGCAAATGAAAGCCCCTGTTGAAAGCACTATATATCGACATAATTTACGGAAACGTGTCCATCTACTGAGACTTGTCCATTCACTGACGGTGTCACCCGACACATAGGGACATTGGCACACTTTGCTGCACGTTATTACACTCGAAGAGGTGAAAGTTCTGCGCGAAGCCGCCCCGTTTTTATCTACGATTATTTTCGTTTACATATATATATATATATATATATATATATATATACACACCTGGTCATTTTGGCTCGCGGGCTTTGCCCGCTTCGAACAGTTTGAAATAACGATTTTCGTGTAATTTCGTAATCCATTGTCTATACACGATTAATAATCTTTGGTATGATATATTGTCAGAACAGATTTTTTTCCCTATATCGAAAATATTAAAGATATGAGCATTCCTGGGTACCTTGCTGGTTGTTAAGCTGTCATATAATGATTTGTGTCTCTGCTTACTGTTCTTTTGATAAAGATATAACGCCTTTTTGAAATTTTCATCACGAAACCCAGTTTTATATGGAAAACAATTCCAGATTTTTCAAAAAATCCAACTCAAGTAAGATCAGAATCGTTAAATCGATCCTAGCACTAAAAAATAATATTTTATTTATGCTAAATGCAATGATTTTGAAAAAATGGAAGATTACACAGTAAACCTCAATCTTGCTATCGATTTCTGCAGAATTTGTCGGCGAACATTCCTTAAAGGACCAAATCGTTATAACTAGTTGATCTTGTATTACGAAATATTTTATTGCTGATTGATGCTTGCATGATTCATAAGATATTTTATTTATAATTCGATGACAGAATGACAGAAATTCGAGCAAATAAAATAATATATAATTTAGTACGTATTTCTAATCACTCAATTGCTATACTTATCATCGTTCGTTTTTGGCTTACTCAATTATCAAGTACAGGGTCGAACCCGCGTGTTTCTAGGGTTTTTCTTTTGAATAATCTTTTTTGAGTGGGCCCAATGGCCGCGAAGTCGATTCCTTTAAAGAGAATTCCTACGCTCGCATGTGATAGCAAAATTCATATGTTTGAACAGGGACCGTGCGTGAGCTATAGAGAGCAGTACCACTGTCGATGTGCGCGCTCTCTCGTGTTTGAATGTGCAATTTGTGCGGTGTTACTTTGGCTTTAAATGATAGGAATAAAGACAAATTTTACGATTAATAATGTTAAAAATGAGCAATTGAGGTTTTCATCTCGTGATTAATGATCGTGCTGGGGGCTAAAATTATATAAAAATTAAAAAAAATGTGGTTCAAGATATCTATTTGAAATGTCGTAGAAACACAAAGCACGGGCGACGAATCGGCCATATAATTCATTCCGTTTGTTTCTCGCTCTTTCATGCGAAATGGACAGCGCTCTCGGGAAAAGAACAGTATTTCAAAAATGGTTAATCTTCTCGAAACCAAAGTGGTGTGTGAGATCTGCCCTGCATTTACCATTGTCTTTTTGATGAAGAAAAACAAACAAACCCATTTTGTATCGTAAATCAATTAAAAAATCTTATCATCCGTGTATACGCGCTTGATTACTTAACACCTAGCTAATGTAGAAATTTCCCACTTCGTGGCGTAAGCGCCGCGCACGGTCCCTATTGTGTTAAGGAAGTTCTGCTCATACTTTGAGAGACGCGCGGAGCACCGGGGGTCCCTATGCTTATACACAGGTTAGCCGCACTGCTGCCAATCTGATTTTTCTATCTTCCTCTCTTTCTTTCTTCTTTCTGCCTCTCTTTTCTGCTCTGCGAAGTTGCCGCTCCAAAGGCTTTTGCGGCCATATCACAAGGAATTCAACAAATTTTCATAAGTTAATTCGTTATATCTCATGACATGCGTAGTAAATCAGGTCCATTTTTTTCTATGTTACTATAATATATAAGTCTATACTTGATCCAATTTTCAAGGAGCCACCACCTTTTTAACTACATGATAATAAATCATTGTATTTCGCCGTCTCGTCCTCGCAGATCAATTGTAGTACTATCATCTACTAGATCCACCACAGTTCGTCCCAAGTCAAAATTATTTATAGGTCACTAGTTTACCTATCTCACCTGTCATCCACTTCAGACTCCCTTCTGATCGTCATTCTGTTTTTCCGTGCGATCCGAGAAAGTCGCCCGCACATAAAAGGTTATTTAATTGTAGAAAATTAAGTGTTGTAAAAGTGAAAATTATGTCAAGTTCGAGAGCGGGACATCGCCGCGAACGAGGAGACAGCACTATAAGCAAAGAGGAGATATGGAGGACGCTTCAAGATTTGGTGGGGCAAGTGAGGAAGTGAAAAAATCAGCGTTCACGCTCGAGAAGTGTTTCTCGGCGAAAAAGACAATGATCTCAACATCATGAGAGAACCAAAAATAACTGACGAGACGCACGAAGCTCGCTGCGTTATTCAACATCGAGCTACGATAGCAGAATGTCACGAGATATATAGTCGATCGCTACGATCGCAGAGCTCTAGACGAGATGCAAGAAGGTTCTTCTCGAGGTTCAAAGGATAATACGGTTATGCAAAACGCACGAAGCTTGCATAACGGTCCAGCAGAAAACGAAGCAAAAAATAGTATGGAGTCAAAGGACAATTCGGCAGAGGCACCGATTGATGCAGCCACGCTGTCGTGGCTAGACGATATAACAAGGGATGAGACAGGTCCGAACATTCATACACAAATAGTGGAACGCTGGACGAAATTTTTACAAACCGGATTGATGAATGAAGTTCGACAGGAGTTATTGAACAAATATCCTGCCAGTGGCAATTGTCCTCAAATGAAAGCCCCACAGCTAAATGCAGAGGTAAAATTAATATTGTCGCCACATATAATGAAAAAAGAATTTTGCCAGATAACAGCACAAAATCAACTATCAGCTGCAATAAGTGCAACGGGAGGGATACTCACCGAATTATTGACGCGTGATACAGTAGATAAAGAAAAAATGGTCGAGACGATCATTGACGTTGGTCGCATATTAACTGACTTTCAGCACACGTTGTCGGTTGCACGATGAGCTGGCATCGTACCGACTATAAACCGGCTGGTTAAATCGATAGCAGAGGAATGCTCCATCGACAAATTGTTATTCTGCGAAGAGTTTTCGGAACGTTTTAAAATGGCTCAGGCGCTGGAAAAATCATCAAAGGCAGTAGCAAAACCTGCTACAAATCAGAAACGTTCTACGATGATGTCAAAGCCGGCAATTTCAAGATCGAATGGTATAAATCAGGGAAACTGGAAAGGCCCTTCCAGAGGGGAGGGTACGGGAGCTCTTGCCAAGGGGGGGGGGGGGGGGGCTTCAAGCCTCGACAGAACCATCGCAGCAATCATCACCGCCAAAAATAAACGTAAGAAAAGTAGCTGGTAGATTGAAGTTCTTCATTTCCGTTTGGGAAAAATTGACTTGGGACCCAACAATTTTGCAAATAGTAAAAGGGTATAAAATACCGTTTGTTAAAAAGGTAAAATAAAATAAAATACCAAAAGAACCCTGTTTTTCTCCTGGAGAACGAGAAATTGTTGGCGAGTTGATCGAGCAGCTGGAAGCAGGTGATGTTATTTCGAAATGTATTCCAAAAAATGATCAGTATATCGACATATTTTCTTATTGTAAAAGCCTCAGGCAAAAAACGTTTTGTGTTTAATCTCAAGAAATTGAACGATTTTGTTGGTACACAACATTTCAAAATGAAGAACATAAAGACGGCTACGTCACTTATCTCCAGAAATTGGTTCATAGCAACGATGGATTTTAAGGATTCATATTTCTTAATTCCAATAGTGAAAAGTCATAGGAAATACTTACGTTTTATGCTTAACGAACAATTATTTGAATTCAATTGTTTGCCCTTCGGGTTATGCACGGGACCACGAGTGTTCACCAAACTAATGAGAGTCGTAGCGTGCACCCTTAGATCAAGAGGTTTATTGTCGGTCATGTATTTGGATGATATTTTGTTATTGGGAGAATCATTCGACAGTTGTGTGAATAACATTCAAGAGACGAGATTATTAGTCGAATCGCTGGATTTCGGATTGAATATCGACAAGTACAAATTAATTCCGTCAACAAGATGTAAATTTCTAGGATTCATTATTGATAGTCAGAGATGGTGGCTGGAGCCTACAGAAGAAAAGAGAGAAAAAGTAAAAAAATTTTGCTCAGATTTTCGCATAAAGAAAAGGTGTAGTATCAGAGAAATGGCACAGTTGGTAGGGACATTAGTCTCGACGTCTCGAGGAGTTAGATATGGGTTGTTATATACAAAGAGGTTGGAGTGAGAAAAGTATTTAGCGCTTAAGGATGCTCAGCAAAATTTTGAGGTTGCGATGGCACTTCCGAAGGCATTATAGCCAGACATACATTGGTGGTTGTGAAATATCGGTTGTGCGAAAAATCCAATTTTCGAAGGAAAGTTTGAAACTACAATTTTTACGGACGCTTCTCTTACTGGCTGGGAAGTGTATTCACAGGGCAAAAGAGCAAACGGTTGGTGGTCTTCTCGAGAACAAGAAGAACACATTAATTTCTTAGAATTGCAAGCTGTATGGTCTCGATTGAAGTGTTTTGCTAGTAATTTGGAAAACTGTAGTATTTTACTAAGGATTGACAATACGACAGCGATAGCTTATATTAACAAGATGGGAGGAATACAATATCCAAAACTGTCGAACCTAAGTATGGAAATCTGGCAATAGTGCGAGAGGCGAAACTTATGGATACAGGCATCGTACATTTGTTCGAAGGAAAATGTAGAAGCAGATGAAGAGTCCAGACGGCTTCCGTCAGAAATTTCGGACTTGGCGTTCGAAAAAATCACGGTGACATTTGGACGTTTTGATATTGATTTATTTCCCTCTGCAGCGAATAAAAAATGTAAAAAATTCGTATCATGGCGTAGAGATCCAGATTCGGTAGCGACAGACGGTGTCATGGTCTTGTTTTTTCTTTTACGCATTTCCACCTTTCGGGATTGTTGCACGGGTTTTAAGGAAAATTATCAATGATGAAGGAGAAGGTGTATTAGTCGTGCCGGATTGGGCCAGTCAATCCTGGTTTCCACTATTTACAGCTTTACTTGTGGCAGAATCCATTTATTTTGGACCACAGGAACATTCATTGTCGTCTCCTTACAGAAAAACCCATCCACTCCGAGACAACCTTACCCTGGTGGCCGGGCATTTATCGGGAAGGCGTTTAAAGAACGGGGAATCCCAGCTGTGTCAGAACTGATAATCATCGTATCGATTTCAAAAGGAATTTTAAATCAGTATGATAGACCGTTAAAACTATGGTGGTTTTTCTGTCAAGAAAACAATATTTCGGTTTTCTATGCACCGGTGACGCAGGTAATAAAATTCCTGAGTAGAATGTTTCATAATGTGCAATCGCACAGCACGCTGAATTGCTACCGCTCGGCATTGTCGTTAATAATGAGCTATGATTTGGGCGATGATCCGACAATGCGAAGATTTTTCAAAGGCGTGAGTAATTTACGACCGCAAAAACCACGGTATACATATATGTGAGATCCTGCTTCAGTGTTAGCGTTGCTGGAGGCTTGGGGAGAAAACAAAGACCTATCTCTGGAAAAATTATCAAAAAAACTTATGGCCCTATTAGCGTTAGTAATGGCTCAACGGGTACAAACATTGGCAAAAATACGAATGGAAAATGTTATTTTTTCTCAAGAAAGAATTCAAGTAAAGATTATGGATAAAATGAAAACATCGGCGCGCAATAAAGATCAGCCGTTCTTGAATTTACTATTTTTTGATGAAAAGCCGCTGCTCTGTGCTGCATCAACGTTATTATTTTATATAAATCGTACAAAAGATTTAAATTTGGATGTTAACAAGATAGTGATTTTAACATTCAAAAAACCACATCACGCAGCGACGTCACAAACAATCAGCCGTTGGATAAAAGGAGTTCTGACTGAAAGTGGGATCGATACATCGATATTTTCAGCGCACAGTACAAGACATGCGTCAACGTCTATTGCAGCCTTAAAAGGAATAGGTTTGGAGGTGATTCGGAAAACAGCCGGATAGACCGAAAAGTCGTCTGTGTTCGCTAGATTTTACAGACAGTCTATTGTCAACAATAAAGAATTTGTTTCTGCACTAATCAATTAATTAGAAAAAAAAAATTTCAGTTATGTGTTAAAAGTATGAGCTTGTTATTCAAATGGAAAGAAATAATAAAAATGTGTTAGCTACAAATAAATATTGTCAAAATTCACAAAAGCTTTAAATAACTACAATAGATCTGCGAGTTTTTTTTCCATTTTTTCCATTTCCATGATTAGAATCGAAATTCGCGGAGCTCTTCCGATTTATAAAGGAAACCGCAAGTATAAAATATGCTCTAAACTTTTGAAGATTGTTTTAATTTTAATATAAATTTGAAAATGGTGCAAGAAGATTCTTTTTTGTTTTATTTATTTTTATGGCTTTATTTTTTAAGCATAGTTCACGATCTCATGTCGCATAAAAAAAACGTTGAAAGATATTCATTTGTATAATTTAATATTATTTCTCGGGAGAAACGCATTGAATTCTTCGGTAAAGGAATAAAATATCAGTACCAAATCTACTGTTACTTGAGCGAGCATGCGTACACGCAATTCTGCGGGACTAAAAAAACTGCGGAGGACAAACTCGCATTAAATTCAAAGAACTATGAGAAAATGGTGATATAAAAAAAATGCGCAACAATGGGAAACTGGAGTGTGTTTTATTGCAGGCTCGACTTAGACATACCAACCGAACTCGTCACGAGGGTGAGAGAAGTATTCGTTTTTGTGTTTCTTATTGTCTCGCTGAACAAGAGATACTTCGGGGAAAGGCAAAGAAACGTTTTTCGCGCGGAGAATGTTTCTTGATAATTGCCCGAAGTGTGAACCGTCTAAGAGGGAAACCGGAAGTGTTGTTTTTTACTGAGTGGGGCCAAATATTCCATGAAATAATGTGCACGAAGTTCGCGTAATCGGCAACAAAATCTGTGATCAATTATTTTCGATGGTGACGGGGTTTTAACCTTAGGTTACCGCCATTGGGTCATTTTTACCCAAGTTGAAATCAAATTGCAATACTCTTCCTCTAAATTTTGTCTGCAATTGAACAAATCGTTTTCCGACAGTATAATTCCGTTGGTAAAGAGTTTTGTTGTTAAAAAAAAAAATATTTCGGAAAACACGGATTTATTTGAGAGTTCTAAGTACGCAAAGTGCCTGGGTAATTAAAACATATGATAGCAACGAACAGGGTTAACAAAATCGTAGTAAGTCGGTGTTAGTAATAATGACGTTTTGTTAGTAAAAAATTAAGATAATTTTATTCGGGAACTTATGAATTATAATGCAGAATTTCGCATGAATAATTTTCCGAACGTATTTAAACTCAATTTAGCATGTTTTTCTATAAGCTGACTTAAAGTTTTCACGATCGCCAGATGAAAAATAGTCATTTTTGTTTTAAATTGAAGAAAACAATTCAGATTTCTTCCTTCGGAGACTTTGGTTCGAGCGGCGAATACCTCGAAGAGTTAGGAAAAAAAAACTGTCGACTTCCTGCTTTCCATTTATTACCTATGGTATGCTTCAGTAAATTCCATAGACGCTGCGTGCTTCGTGCTCCATATAAAAGTTGTACCAGCCACGTATTTCACAACGATAGACAACGACGATCTCAGAAAAGTCTCAATGCGAGCTAACACGATCGTGCATTTTGCGTGCTAACTTCGTGCCATGCCGCTATTGATGCTGTTACCTGCATCGTGCAAGCATTTTACTGAGGGCGGCCAGTCAGCTGTTGAAAATGATAGTCGTGCTCAGCAGGTCAGCACTTCACTTCTGTACACGGACTTCCTGTTCGTAATGCATGAAAAATAGGTGTATAACTTCCCTTTTGTTGACGACTACGCTCCTCCACGTGTAAAAATGCGATTTGGTCACTATAAAATCGTCTGGCACGCCGTTCGAAGTTACACACATTACATCGAACTTCTGATCTTGATATCAAAATCGGTTTGACAATTTGCAGGCAATAAAATGTGCAGCCAGTAGAGTTTAATTTTGAAAAAAGGAATATACTAGAAGAATTCTAATTATCTTTGGAAATTAAGAGTCGCGGTAGCGACTCGAGACAAGTACATTTACAAGCGAGTCTTTACAAGACATTTTTACACGCTTCTGCCTGTTCTCGAAAATTGTTTCGTTAATATTGCGACTAATTAGAACCGCGTAGCTTATTAATAAATGATTACTTCATCAGGAAAAAATATTTGGCTACATAGCATAAATTAAGTTTCGAAATTTGCATCGATCCCATGCTGGCTGCTCGTCGGAGGCACGTCGGAGAGTTCAGAGTCAACATAATTTTTGAAAATGCGATGGATCCTTGTGTTTTGCGTAGTATGATAAAGAATGCCCGAAGCACGTTTAAAAGTTAACGAACCTCGTTGAGACTGAAATAATATATGGATTTACATTTTTTATAGATTCGTTAGATTACTGCCATACATTTTAATGCAATAGTGGAATCTAACTAATGCACGCAAGATTTCAGTATTGCATGCGAAATGGTCGTATGGTGATAATCATTTTGAACATCTTTCGTAAGCATCAGATTTAGTTAATTAGTGAAAATTAATGTTGCATCGTGTCTTTTAATCGTAATTTATGAACTTGTATCATGAGTGTTCAACGTGTTCTGAGCTCATCTATCAAATTATGGAATAAAAGTACCTCTGCCCTTAAAAAAGTGAGCATCACTTTGAATTTTTCGAGGTATTTCCTCCTGGAAAAACATCATTGCCACCATTCGATGGCCCCATTCGAATAGTTCAACTTTTACCTGAGGGAGGTTTTCCTAACCGGTTTAAAGATATTCTGACAAGGCCCTTTAAGAGTTTTGCTACGAAACCCTGACTACTTTCGATTGGTACGAGCCTTTGATAGGTTTTTCTGTGCAAGAACATACGTAATAAACGTCATCATTTGTTACAGCGGGACCGCTATGGTGTTACTTTTATCAGTACCAGTGTGATAGTCAGGTCACGAAGAGACGTACGAAACGGAGACACCGAGAATAGGCATATAATAAGTTGCCTTTTCTTGGCGTGTCTTATTTGAACAGTCCTTCGCACCGTCCCCAGAACACCGATTCAAAAAAAGTACAAACAATATGCATAGGCATGTGGATTTGTAGATTGATAAATAATTGGGAAAACATCACAGATAAATGTTTTTTAAAATGGCTATTGAGTAGAAATCGCAAAAAGATTAATCGTACGTAAATCCTAATTGTAATTTTCATAAACACCTCGTCAACGGAGCAAAATTTTTAAATGTAATGGAATTTTTAAATATCTATAAATGCCATTTGAGTTTCCTGGAAACCTAATTGAATCGAGAAAGTATGACACTTTTTTACGAGAGTAAATGTTAACACGTTATCTTACTATACGTGCTTACTGCTGCGCAAACAGCAGTAAAACTGGTGAAAATTGTTCATCTATCAATTTTATTTCTTCACTTAATGTACATTTAATAGCTTCATTCTCCTATCTCTTTTGTCATCGTACATTACGACGTCTTTGAGTTCATGAATGAAAAGTACGAGGAGGAAAGAATGACGACCCATTTATACTCAGCCGATGGTCTCACCCACGCCTTAACCTGCCAGCGGCAAAATTTCTTTAGACCAACTACTTGTATGTCAGCATTTCACGCATCTTCTTCCCGAAACTATGCACAAAAGCCACATGGACTCTCCAATTCCTTGTATACATAAGAGAATCAAGTTTTGGCAGAGAGCCTTTCAATGACACGCGCGAATACGAGAGGCTAGTGGCCTTTCTACCTTCGCAAAAAATAAAGATATATTCATATATACATTTTATATATGTATCTATACATCTTCTGTACGGAATGTGAGTCTCCGGCAGATGAGCACAAGCCAGAATTTAGTTGAACGATCACTTTCTTTATTATTTGTAGAAATGGCTTTATGCTCGGAAGTTGTTCTGACGAAGTTCCGCATTCTGGTATCCTTACGATTGCTTAATCATAAAACGAAAGTTATTAATGATTGCGATTCTTTTTTTATTTCTAATAACGAACAATTTTCGACCATCTTGCTGACTATCGTGTAGAAACATCTGTAATTCGCGGTTGCGGATGTAAAAATCCCAGTTTCGAATTTTACTGGATTTCTAAAAATCTAAAAAAATTGCATAAGCAAGTGAAAATTACGAAAATTTTTACTAAAATCAACAAATTTCTTCAAAAGAGTAATTGCGTGGGAGCCTGCTCATTTTCCCTTGTAGTGAAAATGGGATGCAGCCGCTCTTTCAAAGAACATGGGATCTGTTATTATATAAAAATCATTATAAAATGAATGCAGAAAATGCTACTGAATAAATGTCCTAAACATTTTTTAAGTCCCAAAATAAGCAAAGAGTATCGTTGTTCTAAAAGATTGCATAATAGAGTCCAATTAAATTTCGTTAAGTAAGAAATTAACGAGGATTAAATAATGTTCATTCGAGCACATACAATTCCGCTATAATTTAATACGCGAATTAAAAGTAATTTGCACATTGGCGAACAACATAACAGCGAAGAAAAAACTTCCACACTCAAAGTCACAGGAACTCGCGTAAATATATCCCTTCTGACGATTTCTTTCGCGATGGAAGTTACATTAAGATCTCTCCTGGCCATGCCCTCAAGCGTATATAAGGAAGGCTTGAAAACGTACATAATCGCTTGCCAGCTGAATAGAACAGCGCGATGTATGCTCTCGCCAGTTCCAAACGGGAGTGGCGTAACAAAAAACGAAGCATGCTCTCCCTGGATGTCTTTCTGGTGTAAACTGGAGATCATTGGAAAGACCTTAAGAAAGAGAGAGAAAATAACAATATTTTTTAATATAGTAATAGTCAAAAAATAATCGAAGATGATTAGTCGAACCATGTGCTAAACAGAATCTTGAGAACGCACAAAAATAAATTACATCTGAAAAAAAGACGAAAAGTAAAAGTTGGAAAGTTTTTGATTAAGCCCCGAGGGTTGCTGTGTACAAAAAGGAAATAAATGCGTACACGTATATCCCAATAAAAAGACGTCGAGTCAGATCAGCCGAAAATCATATTGACGTCCTTCCTAATACAAGTGTTTTTAAATTGCCTACCGATCAATTAAATTTCTTCTTTATTCAATTTATTACGGTGCTGTTGCTCATCATTAAAGGAACATGGAAACGAAAATCACTCTGTGCATTTAAACGTGTCATATTAAAACTTACAAAGCAATGATTCTTTTTTGTACCAATGGGAAAACCTTTCAACAGAAGACAGGTGTTGAATTGACGAATTGTTTGACAATGAATTATGATTCCGGGACACATTGTTATTCGTGTAACGACCAAAAACACGTTTTTATTCAGTTACATTTTTAAGGACAGATTTATATATAGTGAATCCTTTCGAAGAAGCTATTATATACGGTTATAAAACTTCAGGAATCGAAGCATCATTACAGATTTTTTGTCGCTCATTTGGACACATGTCTGAAAAATTATTCCTATATAAATTTTTCTCATCAGTACAACTTTCACTCTCATTTTAAGTTACTCAAACTTTTGTAGAATTTCATACTGAGGTTGACGATACTAAATTCTAATTAGCGTGGAAATCACTAAAAAGTTCAGAATTTGTATTAAAAAAAAAAATTATGCCTATGAAATAATTTCGGATTGAATAATATTTATTTGATTGAATAATTTTTCTTGAACCTTGAGTTGATCTCATATTTCATATCGTTTTGGAAAGTTTGTTTATTTACTGTGATCAGGCTTGAATATCAAACTAGGACAGTGAGTGTCGGCTAGACTGGAAAGTCTTTCATGATGTAAATGCACAAATCATAAGATGAAGAGCCGGGGCAGCGGCTCGATTACTTATTCTTACATTTTGTAAGAGGTATTTTACGGTTCTTTGATCAATCTATTCTTCTCATAATGGAAAAACCTGATGAAATCGTGTAATTTGAATGCAATTTTCATTTGTTCTTGAGAATATTGAGACGAATGAAATAATTGTCGATAAGGGTTGATCGAATGTGCTGGATGAAGCGAGTGCCGTGGTTTATCCTATGAATTTATGGAAATTCGATCGCTTACGACGATCGACCATCCAGTGTTTATGGTTGATGAATATATCGCCGATGTGCTGCTGGACGTCAAGACTAACTGATATTACGTAAATGAAATTTATGCTGGAGTTCAAAGAAATAAGAGTACAAGGAAATTGGGAAGAAAACGTGTAATACTCTACTATATATTATGGATTTATTTCTCGATTAAAAGAAGAATCTAATTATTTGAAAACTTACCGGAATTTATTGATCAATATAAATGTACCATATAAATTAATGTATAATATAATAAGTGTATTAATATTAGAAAAAGCATGCCAATCTTTCGGTAAGAATTCACATCCCCTTCAGAGAGAGAAAATCATTCAAACTCCACCCTTGAAACACCCCAACATCATATGGAAATCCTCGTAAAACCGCACGACCTCCTCATTCTGTCATCCAGAGAGAATTATATCATTTGCGAAAAGGGTACAATAAAAAGGGCCTAAATAAAAGTGCACCACATCATTCGTTCCTACACGGAGAGAATTTTATACGAAAAATTACTATGTTCGCATTGCGGCGTGGTACCATCGTCGACCATTATGACGCAATGTGAACATAGTAATTTTTCGTGTAAAATTCTCTCCGTGTACCCTATACTCCACCTTGAAAAAATGGCTTTCAAACTAGTTCCAACATTCTAATAGTGTATATTAGTCCACCTGAGGGAATACTACACTTTTATTGTCAACCTTTCACATTTTGGCATTAATCTGTACTGTATAACCGTGATCGAACGATTGTCTCTCGATGGATCAATGCTGTGTCCTTCGCACAGTCCTTCTCATTTTTTTTCGCAATACAATCGACGACCAACCAAGTTTTTTCATTTTTTCGGTTCAAATGTTGGCCGAAGAGGGAGCAAAAAAGAGAGAGCGAGTTTGAGGGAGAGGAGAAATGTACATATACACCCATGGACATGGGGGATATGGAAGAGAATCATACACCTGTTAAAGCACCACTCGTGACGTCCAGTAAGTGGTATTGGGCCTACGGGTAAAAATCTCTCGTTATATAAGGCAAAGCCGGTCTCGCTCCCACGGCGAGTCCGAGCTCAAGTCTGCACATACACCTCTGTACACCTTTTACTATATAAGTATATATATTTATAAATACATGTTACATCAACTGGTTGCAACATATCCGCGCACCTCTATAACATCGGCTTATATTGGTGGAATAAGTACAAATAACCCGGTGGATGATCGCGCGATACCTGAAAGCACATCCCGCATATGGATCCACTTTTATTTTGCCCAGTAGAAGAGACAGTCTCATCAATCAATCAATCACTTCTGTATAATTACATGTCAAGGCTTCATTATTATATTGTAATGATTATCACCTTAGACTTAGTGTCAAAATTGTCCATTCAGTTTTTGGAACATTCAAAGTTGAAAATATAGTTGATGGCTCGTCAGTCGATAACAACTAAGTATCTGAATTTTCTGTTCTTCACATACGGCAGTCCCAATGCTTTTTTCTTCTTTATCGTTTGCATGAAAATAACCTTACGCAAGTTTTAACGGAAATACGCCCAACGGATTATATGAAGGGGTTGTAAGGGCATTATCATTTAAGATAATATGGTTGCTTCACACTAGTCAAATGAGTGCTAAATTTTCAAAATACATTTATGCAAAGTTCAATGCACTAATTAAATTAATTGAAAGTTGATGTGCATTACAGCATGTCTTATTAACTTAAAATTTTTTAATAACGATGGATTTGTGAAATCATCGTTAATGATAAATACAAAATTACATGATACCATATTTTCATCGAGATTTTTCAAAGAATAATCCGTTTTTTTCAACCCATTTTAATGCATCACGTCTCATTTTGTTCCTCAAGAGGTCCTTTACGAATTTATCGCGTAAGTTTTTTTCTAAACTTGTTAATATGAAAATTACGGGGGTCGGAGTTAATATGTAGAATAACCAAATTGTAGGACGGTTAATATTTCGAAATTTTAGTATTCATAACATTCGATTAAGGAAAAATAAGAAATTCGAAGTTTATATTTTCGATAGTATATTAAGTTAAATGCTTATTTAATGTAATATTTCTTTCTTTAATCACGCATTTATTCGAAAATATATATTCAGACTGTCTATACTTCAAATGCAGATAATATAGATTGTCCTAATGTAAGAAGTTTATATTTTCTAAATTCGAAATGGAGAGCAATTCTTTTATTGAGAGACCAAAATATGGTAATTATGCAGTTTGATCACTTTTCCGAAAATCGATGGAATATTTTTTTTTTCTGCATGCATTGCTTCTATTGGTCACTACTAATAATATTCTGACGGGGGAGGCTGACATTTCCCATAAAAACCATAAGTTATGGGGTTTTGAAGTTACCAGAAATACGTGATAAAATACGGCATTTCCGAATATTTCAATGCTTACACACACACACGCACGCACGCACGCACGCACGCACGCACGCGCACGCACGCACACACGCACACGCACACACACACACACACACGCGCGCGCGCGCGCGCGCACACACAATTCTACGAATTCATTAACAGTAGAGGCGAAATTCTTTAGTCTTCAAAATTATTTGCGAGGGTGGTGAGACACAGCACACGCCGTACTATTTCACGCACCCTACTATTTCACGCACACATCCCAAGATTTTCAACACACCCTACTAATTCACGCACCCTACTATTTCACGCACACATCTCAAGATGTTCAGCACACACCCTACTATTTCACGCACCCAATTATTTCACGCACACATCCCAAGATGTTCAGCACACACCCTACTATTTCACGCACCCTATGATTTCACGCATACATCCCAAGATGTTTAGCACACACCCTACTATTTCACGCACCCTATTATTTCACGCACACATCCCAAGATGTTCAGCACGCACCCTACTATTTCACGCACACATCCCAAGATGTTCAGCACACACCCTACTATTTCACGCACCCTACTATTTCACGCACACATCCCAAGATGTTCAGCACACACCCTACTATTTCACGCATCCTATTATTTCACGCACACATCCCAAGATGTTCAGCACACACCCTACTATTTCACGCACACATCCCAAGATGTTCAGCACACACCCTACTATTTCACGCACCCTACTATTCCATCTTATCTCACCACCCTCGCAAATAATTTTGAAGACTGAAGAATTTCGCCTCTACTGATAATGAATTCGTAGAATTGTGTGTGTGTGTGTGTGTGTGTGTGTGTGTGTGTGTGTGTGTGTGTGTGTGTGTGTGTGTCCCCACTTGTCCTGATGTGAGCTTCTAAATATTCGAATATACCCTATTTCATCACATTTTTCCAATAACTTCAAAATCCCATAACTTATGGTTTTTATGGGAAATGTCAGCCTCCCCCGACGAAATTTCATTAATGGTGACTAATCGAAGCAGTTCATGCTAAAAAAAAAATTCTTGCATCGATTTTCGGAAAAGTGATCAAACTGCATAATTACCCAAAATATATAGTATGAATAATTCGAAAGGAAATTTTTCGAATGACTAAAAATTAGAAGTACAGAATAGCGAACGTTGTGAAGCACGAAGAATGATAAGCAATACTTTACAGTCCAGAGGCTCTCGCTATTTCGACTGTTCGACTTTCTAGTGTTTCGCTATTTGGACCACATTAATATTTTGTCTTTCGTTAAAATATATTTGAAATTATGAATATTCATAATATTGCCGATTTCAGTATTTGACGACTCGAATGCGTAATAGTCGAACTTTTGTGAAATCGCTATTCCAGCCTTCGTCTTTTGGGCTTACTGTTATATTTTGTTTTTGACGTAAATGTACTTCAAACTCTTTAATTTCTCATTTTTTTTATTTCCAGCATAAAGGCTATAGTGGAATTAATTTGTCTACATACTACTATTCTTCAATTTAAAAATTCGCAGTTTTAGCCGTTCGAAGTTTTAATCATTCGAAAATCTTACTCCCACCCAATGACAGCAATTGGTTTATGAACATTTTTTTTAGCCAATTAAACAATTGGCTGCAACAGTAAAAGGATAAAACTTAAAAAAAAATCCATATGGCGAATTCGTAGAGGATCTCTTGAGGAACAAAATAAGACATGGTGCATTAAAATCGGTTGAAAAATACGGATTTTTCTTTGAAAAATCTCGACGAAAATATGACATCGTGGCATTTATCAGCTGAAGGTTTGGCAAATATATTGTTATTAATATTTTTTTAGGTTAATAAGATATGCTGTAATACAAATCAAGCGTCAATTCATTTAATTAATGCATTAGACTTTGCATAAATGTATTTTGAAAATTTAGCACTCTTAAGAAGGAACGCCACTGTGACGAGCCAAACAATTATCATTTTTTGGGCATTTTTTTACCCAAATATAAATAATTATTTAAGGATCGGGTGTAGGATACTTTATTGAGTATATATTCAACTATTTCAATACCAATTTTTATTGAAAAATATTAAAAATTTACAACGTTATGACCTTCCATGTGACGATAAAAAATTTCCTAGTCATTGTCCCCACAAAATCTTAGTAATGAGTTAAATGGCAATAAAAAAAATATATTTCGATATCTATACATTGAAAAAAAAATTAAAGTATTGTCAACTACGCGATGAGGTTGGACGAATTTCGTTGCGCCAATAGTCATATTACGTTTAATTAATCACCCGGTGGTTGATCCATAGAAAGTCATGTCGTTGAGACAACTACGCCACGATTTTGCCGCTAAATTTTAATTTATTCGAGTTGAGTGTATTTCATGTGATACAACCGCAATAAATGGTTACATTGAAAAAAAATAAAACTTGAAACGCAGAATCGATTGAATTTGAAATAATCACACGGAGGTTGGGTTGTATACGGTTTGTCCGTGATTCGATAAAATAATAGCATCGAATAAACTTCTCTGCGAGAATTGAATTCAATGACATCACAGATCAACGGAATATAATTTGTGATTAAGCTAATTACCTAGTAGTAATTTGGATAAAATCTTTTGTTATTATTCAAACAAATAAACCTTTTGCTAAAGCTACTAAAATTTTGTTACGCAAACAATAAGTTTTGTTTAACACGAATTATATATATTGTAGCCGGACAGCCTTATTACCTGGCTGGATTTCTGGTGTGGCAGAAATCCGCTAGAGGGCCACGGGCAGAGCGCTCTCGCGTAAGCGTCGCACTGCCTGTGTGCCCATAAGGCTTCGACATTGAATCGTTAAATATCGATCACTCGACCGACGGTCGTCGAGAAAATCCGAACCCTTGTTTTACGAGGTAAAAAGGTCTAAGGCCTTTTATCGTACAATTAAAGTACGCTGATATAGAAAATTTTTGCCACCTAATTATGTCAGGATAGGCGCTCTTACATGAGTAAAAAATCGATCAATCGTATTTACTATTGAAAGTCGCAAAATACAAAATCAAAAATATCAAATAAAAAATATTCCAAAAAATATGTATATAAAAAAAAATTTCAAATATTTCTTAGTCATTTCAAAATCATAATTGTTCGGTACAATCACTATACGTTTTAATTACACAATGCAATTCATTTAATCCAAACGTGATTGATACAATTGACTGAAATACTTTTCCGCATTTCCCGAGCAATGCGATGATACTATTTGAAATATTTATTGAATTTTATTCAAAAAATGTTTTGGTTCTATTGAATATTTAAAGTTTTACTTCAAATTGCGGGCATAGTTGGCTCAACAAAATACCTTTAACTACGCACGGAGGTTGCGTCAACTACGCCATTGGTTTCGCCGTATCCAACCTCAGGGCGTAGTTGAGCCAACTACGCCTCCGTTCTTAACACTATGCCTTTTTTCAGTGTATGAATGTAGCTATCGTTGTACGTATCCGTTTTTTTTAAATTTTTTTCACGAAATGGCGGCGGTTTGAAATGTTTTTTCATCATTTTTTCGCTCTTTTTTTGTTTAAGCCGTTTTAAAAATAGCAATGATCAAAATTTCAAAAATCATTTACGTACAGCCTTTGTGGCTGCAATAACGAATATTCAAAAAAAATAAAATAAAATAAAATAGGTACATTAGTCTTCGAGTATTCCCTGGAACAAGTCGAAAACAGTTGTTTCGAGGAAAATACGTTTAAATTTTTCGTTGTTTTTTTCTTGACATAATATAAGGTGTTAATCTACATATTGATACTTACTTTTGACTTGAAAAGTTTGTTTACATAATTTTGAACATGTATATTGTGAGAAAACGCAAAAAAAATATGGAATTTTCTGATCCGTCACAGTGGCGTTCCCCTTTAACAAGGTTTTTTAAGAATCAATTGCAAAATCATATCATTTATTAATTCGGTACGGAAATCATACAATAAATGAACTTAATTGATAAATATTTAAGTTAACATTACTGCCGTTACTTATTAGCCAACAGCTTACGAAAATGCTCATCTTAGATTAATTTAAAGGAGAAAAATCAGTGACGTTGTAATTGATTGTTTATACTTACACTTGATTATATAGTTGTTGGATGAAATCAATCATTGCGAGGGGTTATTTTCGTATTATTTCTTGCCATCCATGCGTTGCGAGCTATTGAGTTCAGGCCATAAAGCACCCCGTTTAGAGAAGTTAGAACAGGGATGAATCATAAACCGTCATTCGAAACGATTTAATAACCATGCCATTCACCCATTCGTAAAAAAATGCAATGTCGACGTGAAAGGATTGCACCCAAGGCTGTCTGAGAGTGAGTGTACATTTGATCGCAACGACGTCTGGGAATACGATGTATATACTATCGTCTCAACTTATACTTATTACTAAATTTAATGATATCCTCTTGGTATGGATACCTTGCAATTTTATTGTTGCGAATAGTGTTCAACATCATGTATTCAATATTTTCTTCATGAATCAAAAGCGATAGTCCAAAAATTCGCCATAAATCAGTCACAGCCGTAACAATTTTCGCATTTACTTTCAATGCTCCTTTGGCAACGGTTTTTCGATTCACAGCTGAGGTTATGATGAGGTAGATCTCTGAATATCTCACACGCAAGTCGAGCAAAAAATATCTCGAAGGCCATTAACTTACTGACTGACCGACTTTTATACGTCTGAACGTTCAAATTTATACGTAAGATGTTTAATGTCTATTTAATGTGAGAAATGATTTTTTTTTGTTTTCATAAGCTGCGACGGTTACAGAATGTAATTCATTATGACATTGAGATTTTTAATAAAAACCAAGCCATTGAACACTGAGAAAGCAATAGTAAAAAACATTTACAAATTTTTGAGATAAATTCTCTGGAGTAGCGGGCTGAGTACACGATCTACATGCGATCGACAAAGGCTCAATTGCAACAGAATAATGAAGAAACAGTTCGTGATGTGACGAAGTCAATTTGACTGGATATTAAAAATAGTATTTTAGAAAACAGGCGAGAAAATAACCCCCCTTCATTCTTTCAGATAATAGATCATGAGTGTAACGTTGGTTTCCTAGGAATTCTTGTACAGTAAAACAGCTTAAACTTTTTCCTTCGTTCACGTAAGTCTAGCATGGTGAGAAAACAATAAACGTGATCTGTACATAGCATATGTAGCATATGTCGGGGTCCGTTTATTTAAGTCACTTAGCCGTTTACTAAAAAAAGAATAAATACTTCTTGAGAGTTTACGTAAAACATATCACGAGCGCGGCACCTTTTGCCAAAAAATAAGAACAAAAAATTCTTCATCCCAATCTACACAATAGGTGATAAGTAATTGTTGTTTAAAAAATAAATTAAATTATCCTCGTATTTAAATTCGATTGTGTAAGAAAAGATTTCTTCGAAAACGAAATGGAAGCTTGAAGATTTTTTATTCAACGAAGTCTTGAAATTGGAAATTTTTAGTTCACAATTTATTGTTGCGAGGTGAAAATCATTAATGGAAAATCAAATGTTTCCACAAAAGTATTTTGAACGCCATATCGATTCCTGGTCACCGATAGTCGTTAACTTAAACTTATTCGGGCCAAATTACGAGAGTTGAAAAGTCTGATATATCATTTTTTGATCAGACTCCCGTCCTGATGAGGTATAAATTGTTTTCAACGCGGATAAAGCAACGGACTTTCACTGCGAGCGCTGCCAAAACGGTTAGAAACAGATAAAAAAGCACAATCTTGTAGAGCATAACATTTGTAACAAAAAAGTCATATATGGCGTTTTACTATCGTTAAAACTTAAGTTAGTATCAAACTAGTACCAAGAGTTAAACTACGCCGATTTTCAAGCCGCGATCAGGACCAAACTATCGAGGATAGAAAAGCATCGACCATAACTTTTCTGTAGAAAATTTTATGCTTTACAAGATTGATCCTATGCATTTTTGTTCTATCTCTAACCGGTTTGACAGTATGCGCGGTGAAAGTGAACGGCTTCATCAACTTTAGTAATTAATAACTCATCAGGAGGGTTTCTGATCAAAAAACGGTATTAGACTATTCAGCTTGGAATTGGGTCTTAAGTTTATGGGGGCATGACTATCATTGGTATTGGGACACCGTGTCTAAAGCAACGGTAAACATAATTCATGGAGGAACATTCAAGTTTGTATAATTATAATTTTCAATTCTTCCTCAATATTTTTCTTCGTATGTAAATTACTGCCAAATATATTATAAAATCGTATTTACACTTTTAATGTGCTTCCATTTTTTCATCAGTTTTAACATCAAACATCCAGAAAAATAGTGAAAAGAATTGAACGCAGCACTTTTTTTGCCTGCTTTGACCAGCAGACAGCTCGTTGTTTACATTCACATTGTTTACAGGACCGTGTAGCCGTGGCACTCTGGAGAGACGCGATTGCAACGACGTAACAATGTTCTCACGGTTTAATTATCGAAGAATGTTGAAATTTTTCAAATTTTCATAGTACGCACTAACATTTAGTTTTTCCCTTGCCGCGTCAAGCATAATATTATGTCAAAACATAATTTTATTTCACTTTACTGCTGCACATTAAAGTTCGCCTAAAGCGCATTTTAAGGGCCCATAAAACGCGTTCCTCCGGGGAAATGATACCTTAAATCGGTTGTTACTTTCGAGCAAGGAAATTATCTAGCGCGCCAGATATTACAATGTAGACATGACAAATTAGTAGAATTTTAGGACATGTGAAATAAAGCTATAAGCCAAAATGTGAAGCAACACCCTGTTCGATATTGCCCAGAAGAATTCCATTGATTAAAGTCGATGCAGGACGGTTCTCACGCGTATCCGATACGTTCATCTCAATTGTATTCCTATGCGCGGATGATGCTGAGTTCCTTTCATTAATTAATGTACTTTTTCGTTCTATTCATTAGTTCAGGATCATTGACGCTGTTATCATTGTGGAAATCGCTCCATCATTTGTATTATTGACTACAAGAAATCGGTACTAATATATCAATGCTCGTATTAGGCCGCATTAAAGGCCCACAACTAAATGAATCATCAACCGGAGTCTGTGCAAGCTTAGAAGGCTTATTTATAGGGTGTGTTACTAGAAGAGTTGAGTAGAATTTATCCACGGTTCCGGGACAGATTTTAAGTCCACAGGATACTTTGTCATCGGTAAAATCCCTGATGAATTATTGATTATTGAATATGGGCGAACCAGACAGGCGCGCGATGGTGTGGACGTGTGTGTAGTCGTTTATTCCCAACGTATATGTTGGTAATCTTCCCCAGGTAATTCAACATCAATTATTAACTTAAATTTTTATCTTTTCATTCTTTATCTTATGTATTTGAAAGTTTAACCTTGGAAGACCATTATAATAGGTTCAATGAATTCGTTGCCAAATAGCCTACAATTAAATGCAATCAAGTTGCGTTCATGAAAACGAAGGTCACCAAACAGTATTAAGTCCATTTAATAGATTTTGTTGAAATAACGAACAATTCGGAAGTTACGTTAAAAGATTACAATGTGAAAGAGCCTGTGTAAAATGTGTTGTTTCTGAAATAGTTCGATGTCGAAGCGAGTGCTCGCGTACACGTCCCTGAAGTTGAGTTATTCAATATCCAAGGAGATAAAAATTAATCGACTTCACTGTATGTACGGGATATACTATACGTCTGCTCGCGGCTCTGACTCTGTACAGCCTCCATTCCAATATAAACACTACAGATGTGGAGAAAGCCTGCATTCTCACTCTATAACCTGGAGACTGAGACCTTGCTCCCGATTAGGCGTTCGATCTCCAAGAGTATCGCATTTACATACATATTTATTAATTTTTATATTGGATTGAATTACAATTAAAAATGAATATATTTGTTTTTTTTTAAATATATTTTAGTTACCACAAATGTGGGTAATTTTGTTGTAAATGATCTTTAAGCTTCTGTATCTAATGGACATTTTTGAAGACTATTTTTCGTGGAACTAATCGCTGGAGATATTTAATTATGTTTAAAAAATTCGCTGCCGAATTTCCCATTGGCAATGGAGTTAGTCTTACGATTCTAATCGCCTAAGAAATACATTTTTTCACACGTAGTGTAAAACTAGTGCAGTGAAGGGTGAAATAGGATTTATGCTTTATGATACCACATTACGACAAAGTGAACAATATAAAGTAAACGGCACATAAAGAACGCACGAGCTAGGAGAACGTGCGTTGCTTGCACCCATTAATTTAATTTAACACATTTCAGTGATTTTCTCATGTGAATTCCGTAGGCCACATTACTCAACATCCTTAATTTACTAAATTATCATGCCATTACCCTGCTTACGTGAAAAAAACTGTTGAAACCTATTGAACTCTTTCGAACTAAAGTATGTTTTTGCGTGAAATTGATTCGCTTATTGAAGCAAAGCTTACCCAATCAAATCGATTGAAAAGTCATTCTCGAGCTTGCGAATCCCCTAAATAAAACGCGAATCCAACTGCATTGCCTTGCCCAGTTTGGTCAGTAAATCACACGATGGGCTTCGCACTGAACTCATTGAAGAATAAGATAACCGTCCTTATATTTTATCTCAATTGCCTAGGCGTTAGTCAATGATAAATACGTAAATTCCTGGTAACTGGACCGTGGAAGCCTTGAATACAAGAATATAAGGAATCCCACAGAGGCCATCAATTAATATCAGCTATTCTACATTAAAAGTTATTGCTGCACGATTTACGATGACGAACATGCGGCTTCGAGTGGATGAAACCCTTCTCCTGTGAAGGATTCTCTCTCTCTAAGCCTGAACTGCATTGAAAATTTAACAGTCATATAATTAAACTCGGTTTATAGAATCAATTATCAAGGATGAAAGCCAATTATCATTAGAAAACTTCAGCGTCGGCTATGTGTACTCATGCCTTTATACCGATCAATAGCTGTACTGAAATTCTATGAAATATGTATTTATTTTTTGGTTTCCCAGCATTGAAGCTGTGATTTTTGTAAATTATCGATAAGTATAGGTTGATTCGTTGAGTAACGATCATCAGGTGGTTTCCTTAGCGGTACAAACACGAACACATTCAATAAGTTTCCCTTAAAAGCATTGAACTCGAACTTTTTTTAGTTTTCAATAAAGAATTAAAAAAGTTTGAGTTCATGTTTCAATTGGTTAAAATCTCTCAATTATCTTTAATTGAGAAATTCCCTTTTAACCTGGCGTAAGTGAGGTCAGGTGTCTACGACCACTGGCACCGCATATCCCATATCTTTGCGCCAATCTCATTCAACTAACGTTGAAAAGATGCTATCTGCAGTTTACAAACATAGCAATAACTTTTCGAAAAGATCTTTTAATTGGAAAATTAATGTAATTAAAGTCATACAGTACACTGTTAAAAAATATATGAAATTTACAATACTTTTACAATACAACGGTAAATGAAATTTACAAACCGGGTGTACGAAATGAAAATTATTGCACTCGTATGCCAAAATTGAAACATGAACATAAATTTTGGTTACTGATGTGGAATTTAAGATGCATAACATTGAATATTCATATGAAATCTGAAAATTTTGTGGACATGCATTGAAATAAATCATATGTTTGATTGATAATTAATACAAATGTATATGAATTCATCTACTATCAACAATGTATTAAAATTACAGTATGATCTTCACTTTTCTTGACAGTTGACTGAAAAATAAGATACACATGAATGTTAATAATACGATACATGTTATTTCCCATCATAACTCTATCTCTTAAAAATACAGTACAAAAATGGGAATGAAAATTAATATACCCTGCAGTATAAAAAAAAATCCGTGTATTAAAATTCATTTGCCTATGTATTAATTATAAGAATCTCAATATTAAAATTAATACACAAGTGTAGGAAATTCGTAACGCTCTGTGGGCACCGTGCTTCGCGCTCCGGCCACCGTGTGGCGCAGAGCATCGACTTTCTCATAGGAGGCACGTGCTTCGGACGAGGATATATACAAGTCCCTCGAGTCTAAGAAAATTGTGTAAAACATGAAAATGGTAAACACCAAACTTAACACAAGATGTTGAGATTATAATAAAAATTTTTACGGTGATAATTGCTCGACTTGATTGCCACGGCATCAAGTGGTGATAAGTCACTCTAATTAATTTTTTGAGATGTCTGCATGATTTCGACCTTCAACTTTAAAAAATCGAACACAATAGTACATGAATTAATGTATTTCCCATAAAAACTCATAATAGCTGAATTTATTTAATATTCATTCGTATATTAATATTCAAAAAGGATCACCAAATTTTATGATACATTTCTAGAAATATCGTAGACATATGTAATGCGAAAACGTTATACGGTGCCTGAAATTTAGTAATCTTGAATCTGAAAATTACTATTCTAGTAACATGAACTTTAATATATCTGTATAGTAATATTAGTTGATGTTTCGTGTTTTTAATATGCACAAAGTCAACATTTCTTACATGTATATGATTTTTCAAATACACAAGTATATTAATTTTACTAAACAGTGCTCGTTTCATTAAAATACCGCGTCTCTCAATTTTCCTCAGCGTATCTGAATTTTCATGTACGGTATCCGCGTAAAAACTTCCTATACATGTGTATTAATTTTCATACGGAAATTTTTTACAGTGTAGTTACGATAATTTAGCAATGTGCATGCGAATAACTGACACTTACGATATTAAATAAAGCATATTTTTGAAAAGTGGCGCGTGACGAAGCGACTGTTCTGTTCGACATTTGACAGAACTCGAATCTCTTCTCCATAATCAATAGACACGTTTTTCTCGAATCATATGTTTATCTTGAAAGGTCAGGAATGAGCAGTTTAAGAGTTTTGCTCTATTGAGAGGTCAGATGTCGAGGGGTCCCATCGGCAGCCAATGGTCTAACTACTTTCGCAAATTACATAAAAATTGAACCACCTTTTTAAGTGACATTACTTGATGCACGAGAAATTTCCATCGATATATGGTGAAAGAGGAGCTGTCATGTTGTGCAGCGCGTGGCATATATTCACGTGTGATATATTGTAATTTATACTTATAGGCCCGTAAATTTAGCAATGCGCCGCAACCGAAACATCTGCAGCAAGATAAAATCGCTATAATTTGATGGACAAACAGGAATAAAAAAATAAAAAAAAAAACATATTGAATACGCCTCTCGATGTACTTCGCCATATTTGTAAAATTACCAATGAATTATTCTCGCACCTTATTTTCATCTACAATAGTCTATTCAACTAGGATCTAGTTAAATCAAATAAAAAATGTTCCTTGTCCCATGGCTAAATATAGGCCTATTTAACTTTAAGAAATTTTTTTTTTTATATTCACAATATTTTTATATTCTTGATTAATGAAAAATTTTATTTTATTTTATTTTACTTTAATTTAACTTTAATTAATTTTTAATTTTTTTTTTTTAATTATTTTAATTTTTAATTATTTTATTTAATAATTTTTAATTTAATTAAAATTTAACTTTAAGAAATTTTTTTTTTATATTCACAATATTTTTATATTCTTGATTAATGAAAAATTTAATATATGTATTAAAATCGGACATATTTTTATCTTAAAAATTGAACGAATATGATGTTGAAATAAAAATAATATTTATATTATTATATATAATGTTTATAATATTAATTATACCATATTCAATTATGATATTATTTAATAATATATAATATTTTCATGGCTCTGCGACCCTGGGTAGGTACAAAAATTTGAGTTCGTCTTCCTAGACATAGTCAATCAGAATAATAATACTCTTTTGGTTCTCGCAATTTATGCATCTAGAGTGCAATTCGTATGTGAGAAATGCCTCGATGCTCTGCACCACCTGATGGCCGAAGCAAGAAGGTTTAACGTGGGTACTCGAATAAACGGACCCAAATAGCATTATCTATTTGATTTAAATACAACTTTCTAGCTGAAACGAATAGAAATTTTGTTAATTCAAATTAAAAAAATTCGAATAAATGATTCTAGTAGATCTAAATATAACTTTTTTCTGGGTGTAAAAAAATGAGATTCCAATAATTTTTTCGAAACTGTTTCGGAGAGTGCGAGGGATAACTAAAATTCAGAATGGCCCATGATTTAAATAAATCTTCGAAAACTATGAAGTTCGAGGAAAAATAAAATGGCATTTTATTTTTCTTTCATTTTATAAAGTGCTCTTTACAACGAATAGTGCAATTCAAGCGACATCTACAACAACGCGATGTCCATAAGTAGATGGTGAAACTAGTCCTGTTTAGTTATATATATCTCCAAGTTACAATTCCGGCGTGCAGTGCAATAATACCTACTGTGCAAGTACTCGAGGCTCGAGTCATGAGTCTACGTGTAAGTGTGCACGCGTGCATGTGTACATGTGGGTGGAGGCATTCCTTTCCAAGTTCGCCGGGCTTGGGCGCTTTGAACTTACGTTTGTTAATTCTTAATCCTCCAGGACATATTTCTCACAATAAATAATCGAATGTTGTTTTTTCAAGATTCCAAATGAAATTTTTCGCCATATTTTGATGTTTATAAGCTGTTCAATTATTGATCGTCCTAGTACTATGATGTTTGTCATTTCGATAGTGAGAGTTGTTCGAAACAAACGGGGTTACAGAGCAGTGTACGTGATTACACTCGTAATGAAAAATTGAATAAAAATATCAGTGTATTTTAACATGATAGAAAAATCGTTAGACCCTATTCAAACAATTTTCACGTACGTTTCTTTGACTTTAAGGATTTTGTAACTCTCTCTCTCTCTCTCTCTCTCTCTCTCTAGTAGTAGTGCTTTTATCAATCAAATCAATTGCAATCAGCTACAGGAGATTACAGTTAATGGTGTCGTTCTTCCGTATGTAAGTGAAGTTCGTAATCTAGGTGTCGTCATGTCGGCCAACCTTTCCTGGAGGAAACATGTTAATTCTCTTTCCGCCAGGGTTCACTTAGCATTGTATAGGTTGAGATATCATAGGAGGGCTTTATCTTCTGAGTTACGCAAACAAGTGGTAACAACGCTTATATTTCCTATATTAGATTATTGCTGTTTAATATATAATGATCTGACGGATGAACTTAACACAATCCTTCAGCGTCTAGTCAACAGCGCGATTCGCTTCATATTTGACCTACGGTATGATATCCACATCTCTCCGTATCGCAGGCAGTTGGGTTGGTTATCTGTTAAATCTCGCCGACAGTATTTTTTGGGCATTATCACATATAAGATTATTAACGGGAAGGCACCTGCTTACTTATGTGAATTATTTCAGCCGGCTTTGCCCTCTGCTCGTCCTTCGCGCTCTACGCGCTCTGAAGTCTTTCACGTACCGCTGTGTCGCACCGCAACTTACCAAAATTCTTTTGTTCTCTCGGCTATCAGTTTTTGGCACTCTCTTCCATCTAATATCACCTCCACACTTACGCTCCAGGTCTTTAAATCAACATTATTCCAATATCTCTTCTCACTTGAATATGAGATGTAAGGGGCGGTACTTCCACCATACTAGGATGTCAGCTCGGCGATGCGTGTAGTGTCATTGTCATTGTTATTGATTAATTGCGATTAATTAGATTAGATTAGATTTAATTTAGTTTTTAAGCTATATTGTAATACGGAATGTACATTCATGTGCTGCGAAATTATTGCAATTATTGTAATTCCGACTATTTTGTCATACTGCCTTAAGGGTTACCAAGGTAATAAAGTATACATCATCATCATCATCATCTCTCTCTCTCTCTCTCTCTCTCTCTCTCTCTCTCCCCTCCCTCCCTCCCTCCCCCCCTCCCCCCCTCTCTCTCTCTCTCTCTCTCTCTCTCTCTCTCTCTCTCTCTCTCTCTCTCTCTCTCTCTCTCTCTCTCTCTCTCTTTCTCTCTCTCTCGTGTAAAAATCTATTGATTACGATTGAAGGTCTTAAGTGCGTCGGATTTCGATGAGACCTTCACTGCCCCGGGTTACGATTGATTGAAAAGAGATTAATATAATAAATTCAATAATTATACGTTAGTTTTAATCAGGAAAACATTTTTCCCTTTTAATAAGTTAGCTTTAGCTGTTGCTATGACGCTAAACAAAATTCCAAAAGTTCATTTCGACGAAAAAGTTTACATCGAGGGACTACGGCATATAATCATTATTTTTCTTCTCGACCATTCGATTCTAGGCCGATTCGTAGCGCCTTAGAATATCCTATACATAATCGAAAGATAAACGAGAAAATGGGCTCGATCGCAAGCACGCTCGTTGCGCACTCAACGCCGCTAAGTGTGTTAAACGGGCATGATTGCGAGATTCTTGTATCTTTCTTGTTACCTTTCCAATCCCTTCTCCCGTCTACTGCAAAACAACAATTTCCGGCTGATATATTGCAGTGGTCGAACCTGAGAATAAGCAATTTTGCCAATGCTTATAAAAAATCGCTTGTATGCCCACCATTTTGCGCTTGTATGTATAGTCTTGAAAAATGATCTTCAGCACAAAAAAGATTAGGTAATTTCGTTTCTTGTTTACAAAACATTTGTATACAACCGAAAGGTAAAAAAAAGTATTTTTATTCATACGTTTTGTAATAATTCCATATTTGCTGTAGTAAGATCGTGTAGCATCGTCTTCCATAAACATACCCTGATATATGGCACACATATTGTTTGCAAAAAGTCTGAAACTGGCTTTTATTTTTCATAGTTTCAAATTCTACAAGTATTTCGCAATGACGGGTTGATTGAATAATTATCCAAAGCAAATGACGTCATTAAATATTTTTTCGATACTCGAAGCGTTACACGAGCGAATTACGTTGAGGATAGTGACTGGGTCACGTTGAATTTCGTTCAATCGCGGCTTTACTTTCATCTTCACGATGTCTACTGCAAATGTTTTCTTCAACATACAATATAATACTCTGTACGAGTGTCGTACGATATTTAATTCATATATCACTGTGTCTCAGGGCGAGAGACGTGGCAATGAGTGCAGCATGATTATTAACACGAGTGCGATACATCGTCATTACATAAAACGGATATAATTCAAATTGACCCTATTTTTTTGTTCGGTGATTGAATTTGGGCTTGGCTGTGGTGGACCGTTTAGTGCCCTAATTCGACATCGGAGCATTGGCCTCGTGCGCTTAATTCAAACCCACATCATAGTTCGTACTGCGATTTGCGATCTGATATACATAAGCTGCAAGGCGTAATAGTCTGTGCTGCCCCTTTTAAATATGTAATACAACACAGCACAAATACACTGGGTAAATTATCGTTGCATTTCTTGTTCGTGCTGTTATGAATACATATTCATTGTATGCATATTAAATAACTTTCTTATTATTACATTGTCGTGAGGCCAATTCGACTTGGATTAAATGTTGATAGGATGTAGGTCACCGAAAAATAAATCTATTGACCCTGAGTTCTTAAAATCTATTTGAGCCCCGGTCGTTACTACCGTGGGTCTTTATGACCCATGGTACTTATAATGGTTTAATCCACAACGGTCAGCGTTTAAAAAAAGTGCATTTTAATTTACTCGAAAATGATTGTTTTATTCTGCGTCAAAATGACCCAATGTTAGGAGCCTGGGAATATGAATATTCAAAATTTGGCACGTTTTGCAGATAGCACGTTTTTTAACGTAACAAGCGTTCATTAGTTGTAATGAATCGGAAATACAAAATGGACCTTACGTTCATTAATCAAACCAATCATTTGCTTACTTTGCATGTATTTTTTATTGTAGATTAACCCACTCCGGTCACCCGGGGTCTTTACGACCCCATTTGTTCATAAAAAACCTCATTTTTTGCAGATTTGCATGTTCAATATTTCTTTTTACCATTTTGTGATTAGATATTGTACACTGTTACAATTGTCCCATGTTTTCAAAGGTGAAGTGTATAATTCATATCTTCTTTTTTATCCAATTGGACAGTTAGCATTAAGGGGCCAGTCGACACTTTGAAAATTTCAAAAAATCGATTTTTTTTTACTGTTTTCGAAAGTACATACATTCAGAAATATTGTGTCAAAATTTTATGAAAATCCGAGTTCTCTAAGTATTTTTTTTTTTTACCTGAACGTCAGGACCTCATTTCGTCTACCTGAGCGTATAAACTTCAAACGTGTTTTTCTCGAAACAACGTTTTCAAAATCTAGCTCCGTCGTATCTCTAAAACTAAAAAACCAATTCTCTTGAAATTTGAACCACATATTGTAAACATAATTCGCAACAAGATGACCCTCGATGGTTTTAAAATTTTGATTTTTACTCTTTTTTTTGTGAAAAACTGCGAAAAAAACGCGTTTTTTACTTTTTTCATTTTTCATCTGCCATTTTTTTATTTTTTGATAAAACTTTATATCCGAGGGTCATTTTGTAGCTGGTGTCATACTGAATCTAATGGACTTTGATTTTTTCGATTCAGAGAAGCCGTTGCCGAGTTGTGATGGAGCTACCTAGCCCACCTATTTTTGAGGCGTTACGTTAAACTATAGTTTTTGTACTTAAAAATGAATAAAAATGAATTACATTTTTTTAAAATGTATTTCAAGACTTTATTTATCAAACCCAACAACTTTTATATTCATATCTTTTATAAAATCCTCAAAAAAATCGCGAAAATAGCCTTTTTTTCGTGGCTCCAACGTGGACTGGCCCCTTAATGAAACGTGACCACCGAGGGTTAACATTTTTTTAATAAGAATCGCGTATCGATATATGGAAATTAATAAAACACCGAATATGTTTAGGGTGAGAATCTAGTGGCGTTGGCAAAGAATGCCCGTGGACGTTTTCAAATTGACGTGATGCCTAGAAAGGTGTCCTCAGTATTCAGAAATTTAACATTCTCGATTGAGTATCCTCGTGAAAGGCGAAAAGGACAGCGAACGGAGAAAGAAAAAATGAATCCTTTTTATAACACGCGTATATTCATGAAGACACAATACACACACACAGACGAAATGGGTACTGTAGCACCAAGACTAATGGGTCAACATTTAGTCAATTAGCATCGCTTATTAATGACCACATGCCATGAACCCTCAACCGCAGACAGTTTCCGTGTATTAATATTATTCGAAGCTGAGATAATCTTTGGTTTCGTGTTTGGAAGAGAGTGGCAGCTTTTATTTAGCTGCTAGATCTCCGACAATTTTATGATCTTAATATTTTGAACGACAAAATTTCATAAACGAGCCATACGAGTTATTCGATGATCACCAAGAAGCAATGACTTTTAAAAAACAAAATAAATTTACTTTAATTCCAGAAGTTTTATATTTTCAAAAAATTTAATTGTAACGTTACGAAATTTTTGGAAATTAAGCTTATTGGATTCGAATAAAAATTATCTCACATGGCAGATAAAGGAGTGAGGTGTTTGTGATTTCATAAACTTGATTAAGGGAGTCATCCCATGTGACCGCTATTTTTTTCGCTTTTTTTGGGATTTTTTTTTTTATGAACCATTAAAACACACTATCTTTGAATTTTTACCATACATTTATTAACACTTTTACAGTCCCTCAGAATTTTATCAAACAAAAATAACGAGTTGAATCGACTTTACACCGTTCGGAAGACACTCATGTGTTGGTTGACGATTGCCATGATTCCGGAGGTTTTGCTCATATGAAATCAAGAAATCAAACGGCATTTTAATTTGTAGACTTGAGGCTATCGCCGGAACTAAAGTAAAAATATCGAAAATTAAATTTTTGGCATGGTTTTAAAAGTTAAGTTCCAAGTTTCGTCATTTTTTTCAAATTTTAAATCCGTGCCAAAAATTCAATTTTCGATATTTTTACTTAACTCTAGTTCCGGCGATAGCCTCAGGTCTACAAATTAAAATGCCGTTTGATTTTTTAATTTCAGATGAACAAAACCTCCGGAATCATGGCAGCCGTCAACCAACACATGAGTGTCTTCCGAACGGTGTAAAGTCGATTCAACTCGTTATTTTTGTGTGATAAAATTTTGAGGGACTGTAAAAAAATTAATAAATGTGTAGTAAAAATTCAAAGATAGTGCGTGTTAATGGTTCATCAAAAGAAATTCCCAAAAACAGCGAAAAAAATAGCTGTCACATGGGATGACCCCCTTAAGTGTCAAATATCGACGGTGCATCATTCACGATGATTTTATTTCCTTATTTTCGTTTGTGCATCTCCATTAGGATGCCTTGAGTACGATTGTAAGAAGATTGAGGTCATCCATTGCACGAAGCGAAGAAGTGTATATGCCAGTACAGATAGCAAACTAGGGATCGGCTCAAGTGTCTATAATGTATATAGTAAACATATTGTTTTTATGCGCTGCTTCACTAGCAAAAGGTCAAGATGAATGACTGACCCAGCCCTCTATTCAAGACGCTCACAAGTTCATGATATTCTTTCTCTTGACATTGTAATAGTAAAAAGAGATGCTTGCAACATACGAAACATTTCAAGACAGTTTGATTGCTTCAAAAATATCACATCGATATATTTTTTTTTTAATGCGGTTTTGGAAAAAGACTAAAAATTCGAATACCCTGTCATAATGAAAGATATTTTTTAAAATTTATTATGAAGTTCGAATTATCTCATACCATATATGTTAAAAAAATGGATTTGATCACATAGCCGATAGAGAGTCAATTAAAAAAATCTTCAAAATGGAGATCGTGCTGTTATTAATCATTCAGTTAATGAACATCGTGAAATTATCAAAACCTTTTGTTGTATGGGTGAAGGAAATTGCCCAGGGAAATGTAGACTCGAAGTGATTTTTAATGCAGAGCATATCGAGTATCGGGTTTGATTCGTTTCTCAATCATGTGCTGCTTTCTTCGTAACGATTAAATAATAATTAATTCAATTATGTTACCATTTCGCCATACTCACTTTAGATTTTTTTTTTCATACACCTGTTAGTTAACCTGGGTAGGTATATATTTTTATCGAGAGAAGTTGGAAATCTGCGTAAACGCGTGATTATGCGGTTTGTAAAACGAAACAAGAGGCTGTCGTTGTATTTGCCAAGGCAGGTTTGGGCCTACTGCAAACAACTTGACTGGTAAAAACCTGAAAAACATGAAGACCAACCGCTATATAAACCAGTCGCTGAAATGTCTGTACGGAGAACAGGTTGAAATTACAATCGGTGAGGAAGTGGCGAAGTTGTTCCTGTCCTATTACCATATCTTCTATCCGTTACTTCAGAAACTGCTAGTAGTTATATCTAGAATAAACGTGTGTGGTGCATTATGACATCCACTGAGGTTTTCTACTTCTCGAGCTGCCTTCAGTCAGCGACAGCCGGGAAGATTTACGAAAATGTAAGGGAAATAATACGTTTGCAGGGATTGTCCTTCGACGCACCAATAGACCTAATTTTTCTCTATGGAAATTTTAAAATTAGCTCGAGGAGTAGAGAACTGACGAATTTCCAAAAGGTTTTTCAAATGCTTTAAACCGCCCCGTATAAAAATATGGATATTCGCGACTCTTTACAAAGCTACAAAGAAGCGAGAAGGCCGAATCATTCCACTCCAGCTTGGGGAAAGCCCAATCGAACCCAAGCCAAATTTTTGTACTTTGAAACTCATTCCAATAGCTTTAAAGTACCAATGACGATGGATTTAATTTTGAATGGATTTCCAATCCATTTTTAACACTTTATTATTCATGGCTACCTTTTTGTTTAGTTTGAGTATTTATCGTATAATTCATTATTAAAATCACTGATTTTCGTATTTTCAACCTTTGTTTTTCTACAGAGAGCAGTATCTCTTCAATGTTTTTGAAGTAATAGTCTCGACCCTAGAATCGAAGCTCCAACGTATCGAAAATCTGGACAAAGCAGTAGAGCATCTGATGCGCAGAGTCGAGGCACTTGATTCTCGCGTAAATGACAACATCGATAAAACTGATGCGGTTATCACGAAATTAAGAACTTTGGATCTCAAGCTGTTTCACGCGCATCCTCCACCTCCGCCGGATTATGTGGACCCACAGTCAAGAACAGCTAACAGCAGGAGTGGAAATAGTGACGAAGGTGAGGAAAAATGATTATTTTACTTATTTCGATATGTTTGAAAGTTGCTGACAATGAATGAAAGCTGTCAACAGTTTGTACATTTTGATTGACAAAAAAGCGAAGCCCTATGATTAAATTGCAAACATGGAGTTAAACTAAACTCATGTTTGGATTTTTTACGATTCCAGTTCCGATAATACGATTGATACACCATGACGTTCCGTCACCGAGTGATCTTGGCGAAAAGCTCGTTTCGCTGGATCAAAAGGTTTCGGACATTGACGAAAAACTCGTAAGTCTAAAGAATCAATTGGACAACAACTTTTTACCAAACGACGATATAAAAGCTGAAGCTAGCGAAAAGAAGCCAATTAGTATGAACATCGTAGAAATAACGAAAGCGATGAGCAATGAAGTCATGAATCACGTGACGATTGAAATTGAGAATTTGCGACAGCAAACCGGTAATATGGATCGAAAATTACAGTTCCACATGAACCTCGTGTCCGATACTCTCGGTGCTGTTTATTCCCTTACTAAAGACATCCACGAAGCTATTATCGACAAAAGTGCTGCATCCCTGGTTGACAATACTACAACATTGAATATCCAGACTCCATTAAAAATGAGCAAAATCGATAAACTCATGGAAACGATAAACCCAATGAACTCAGTCGCAGACAAGATGAACCAAGTTTGGGATATTGTTGTAAGTCGTGAAATTATTTTACTAACTTTGGTTAATAATCATTAATTCAACCTGCATAATAATAACATGGCCACGATTGGCTACATGAAAATACAATTTCTAAATAAAGTTTTGAACCACCTCCAAGAAGATCCAAGTTCCGCGATGAAAAAGTGATGAATTTAGGCTTTCCGCAGGATAAAAAAAATCTATTTTTTTTGTCTTTTTCCACTATGACCTTGTGGATACAATTTCAATGGATCGATTATTAAGTGATCGACTTATGATTAAGGCCTTGGGGCATCCCTGCGGCCCTAGCATGGAACGTATTATTTTAACCACTTATTGCGAGTAAATGAATCGGTTTAACGCCTTACATACGTCCAGCAGCGCCTAAAACGCGCTAAAAGACAAACTGTTTTTAGAAGAGATAGCAATAGAAATTAATAAAAATAATTTTTACACATTGTTTATTAGTATTTAAACTTTATAAAAAAATTTATTTTATTTTTTTTTTCAAAAATTACAACATAAAAAATCATGTTTCCCGAAGCACTGTGAAAAAAAAGTTGCTCCACGGTCTACATAATTTCTTCTTGAAATGCTGATGGATCTGCAAAACGTAAAAAAATTCTTGTAAAATAAAGTTGTAGTTATAGTCTGTCGAGCCGGATTTTTGAAATTCGAAAAATTTTGGCAATTTACGGCAGTTTAAAAAAAGTGTGCATTTTGTGTCATAAATATCACACTTTAATTATGTTTATAAAAATTTTTAATCACAACATCAAAAATCCGGCCCAATAGACTATAGAGAAAACAATTTCGAATATTTGAAAAAAAAGCATCAAAAAATATTAAAAACTGTATGAGTTATCATGCAGACAGTGCCAGAAAAAGTAGTTTTGAGAAAAATGCATTTAAAGTTTCAAGTGCGCGCATCAGACTCTCGTTGGGCAGTCACGTTTTCTATAATAACTTTCGATCTATGGGGAATTTGCACAATCGACTTACACAGAAATACGCTTAAAACTATAGAGAATAATAATCTGTAAAAAAAAAACGATTTTTTGAAAATTCTGGACGTATGTAATGCCTTAAGAAAAAATCTACAGAGGGCTTGTCATTCATCTGTTATAAAGTACAAAAAAACATGATCAAAATGAAAAAATGGACAGACATTTTTTTATTTGGATTATTCTTTCTTAATTCAAAATTCTTCTGTGTATTTTCTTTCAATTGGAATGTTCTTCCTGATGTAATTTTTTTCTGTGTTATTCTTGACTATGGTCCCTATTTTCAACCGCGTGTCTGTCACTGTCAGCTAAGAATTGGGTTACGTATTTTCTAGTGTTGAACTTAATCAAATATACTTGTTAAAAATCAACTGATCAGAGTCGAGGTCAGATTAGCTGGCCGAGGAAAGTCCTATAGATATTCCGACGCGGGCTTTGCGTTGCTTTGACTTTTATTAGAATGGTTTATGATTGTCATGTTCTCACCATAAGCTCACACGTAAGGAATCCACTTTCATGGTCTTGAAACACGATCTCATAATTTTCATATCGAAAAAAAGAAAACAAAACAAAGACATCCTTGTCCATCGCAGAACTATCAATGATCGTGGGTCCCTTCACTGTTCGCATTAATTGTTACATATAATTTCCACAGGTTGGAACAAAAAGTTCGATTGATTATCTGTTACCGAAATCTGATGACCTTCTGACACAGACTGAGAGGCAGGAACGCGCGATTAGCCAAATTCATGCTGATCTCGGATTAAAAGCTAATACGATCATCAAAAATCTTGAGGAAGTCGAGAATCGCCTTAAAAAACAGGAACATGACGTTGCAACACTTGCCCAAAGGCCTATTCCGCCCGAACTGTTGCTCGATCCGACGATCGATCGACTCGTCGAGTACAATCCAAGCAGGTAACGCTGTTATGAAAAAAAACTCTTTCACTAAGTAAATTTCCATAATGGCAATCGATTTTATTCATTCATAAATGATTAATCTACTAATTATTTTAACTCTACAATTTTTTTAAGCCCTGGTCGTTACCACCATGGGTCATTATGACCCAGACAATACCTCGTGCTCTTAACGTTTGAATCAATTCGCATATTTCGACAATTTTTTTTTTTTTTAATCGAACCACCCCTAATTAAGCGAATAGCGCCTAATGTCAGAAAAATATTTGATCCACTGCACTTGAATTTAGAAGAAAAGTGCATTTCAATTTCGATGATGGTTTTGGTGTGGGCCAGGATGACCCCATGGTAGTAACCAAGGATTAACTTAGACGTTTCTGTCCTTACTGACGGAGTTAAAACACGCTCAAACATTGTTTATTCCTTTTTCAACTTCCATCAGGTTTGTTGAAACGATGGAAGACTTTGCCACTGACACACCACCAACTACAACGATAATATCATCAACAATTCCGTCGTTGCCAATTTTACCATCAAACGCAACTCTCGATATAGTAGCAAACAATACCGTGACGTCCAATCCAGTCACGACTCCATCCTCGTCGCCACAAAGATCGATGCCCAAAAATCGTGGCGTCATCTTCCCTAGTGTGAAAAACAAACCGAGCCCAGCTAATTCTACTTTTACTACTGATATGATCGTCAGCTACAAAGACATCAAAGTGAGTACTGGAAAAAAATTGTCAAACTCAAGATTTTAGCCCCTTAATACCCTGAACTCTTTTTATTTTTGGTAAACTGTGCATCGATTGAAAAAAAAACCGTCTCGAAATCAGTTTGTTAGATCCTCAGATACAGGAAATTCAATAAGTAGCGAGACAGCTGATTTTTTAATTCAAAAATACGGATCGGACAAAAAAATGTTGAAGACAAAAGTTAAATAGTTCGAAAAGATCTATTCGGTGGTGAAAATTTGGCCGCGTTCCGCGGCACCCCTTGAGGTAAAGGCAGACTTCAAATTTCAGACAGAAACCCCTATTTTTTATTGCATATTCAGTCTTCACACGTGAAAATAAGAAACTTGTGTCCAAAATATTTTTCATCAATGCGTGACGAAATTGGATGACTGGCGTAAAATGTTGTTGAAGGGTTCATCGAATAAATTTATGAATAGCCAATGAGTATCTTTTTTTGCCGGAAATTATTGAAGTGCTGCACGACAGCATGTAGATAATGAAAAAAAGCTTTAAATCCCTATGTAGAAAGTTGTTTTCTAAATGCAAGAATCTCTCTGCCGTTGATACAACCGCAAATTCAAAAACATGTCTCTGAAACACGTGAATTTCGTTGTTTTTTTTTCTTCCTTCGGAGTATATACAACAGACAAAAAAAAAGTTTTGTGGTTGGAACCGGCTTATGCCGTGTGCTGCGGTGGAATAATTTAATTACGTTTACGGTTACAATCTACAAGCAAGATCATCGAACTACATACATAATATACATAATAATGCTTCAAGGCAAAAAGTGAAAACAGAAAAGAGCAACAGTTATTTTTAACCACAGTCACTCGGTCCTAATAGGGGAAAGCGGGGTGCAAAGCGACGGACGCTAAGAACAAAAAATGCCCAAATGAAACACTTTAATGAATTATAACGCACTTTTTCAAAATTTTCAATGTTTCGGTCCAGAATATCCAACGGTATCTAATAATTAACAAAAAAAAACGGATAAAAAGACAAACGCGTATCAAAAAAATTTTTAAATCTATGCAAATGTTGCATTAAGGGGCCAGTCCACTTTGGAGCCACGAAAAAAAGGCTATTTTCGCGATTTTTTTTTGAGGATTTTATAAAAGATATGAATATAAAAGTTGTTGGGATTGATAAATAAAGTCTTGAAATACATAAAAAAATATTTAATTCATTTTTATTCATTTTTGAGTACAAAAACTATAGTTTAACGTAACGCCTCAAAAATAGGTGGGCTAAGTAGCTTCATCACAACTCGGCAACGGCTTGTCTGAAACAAAAAAATCTAAGTCCATTAGATTCAGTATGACACCAGCTACAAAATGACCCTTGGATATAAAGTTTTATCAAAAAATAAAAAAATGGCAGATGAAAAACGAAAAAAGTAAAAAAAAACGCCTTTTTTAGCAATTTTTCACAAAAAAAGAGTAAAATTCAAAATTTTAAAACCATCGAGGTTCATCTTGTTACGAATCATGTTTACAATATGTGGTTCAAATTTCAAGAGAATCGGTTTATTAGCTTTAGAGATACGATGGAGCTAGATTTTGAAAACGTTGTTTCGAGAAAAACGCGTTTGAGCGCGCTATACGCTCAGGTAGATGAAATGAGGTCCTGACGTTCAGGTAAAAAAAAAATACTTAGAGAGCTCGGATTTTCATAAAATTTTGACACAATATTTCTGAATGTATGTATTTTCGAAAACAGTAAAAAAAAATCGATTTTTTGAAATTTTCAAAGTGGACTGGCCCCTTAACAAAAATAAAACGGATAAAAAGATAAAGGCATATCAAAAAAATTGAAAGATCTATGCAAATGTTCACAAATATGCATAATTCATATTAGAATAATGTGCAGGATTATCATCAATGTGGTATATCCCAAATAAAAAATCATAATGGCGTCATAAAACTTCGAGCTGGCCATTTCCGTTTATAGAGGGCATGTAGTATTTTTCGAAGTGATTTATGCATTTTTATATGGTTTTATTAATTCCTTATTATTTTTCTGCCATTATAATTTAATGATTCAAATGGTAGTGCATAAAAAGAAATTTTTGTAAAAGTAGATGAGGAAAAGGAAGGCTGTCGGCATTAATCATTTTTTCGATACCTATTTTAGTTGAGAAAAAAATACTCTCTCAATTCTACTCGCTTCTTTACTCATTGTTTTTTATGCACGGCATTTTACGAGCTAAACTTTGCAAGAATGAATTTTCTCCTTTGTCTGTTTTCTGAGATAATTGGCACAGTACGACTAAAGCTTCACTTGCGGATGTATATATATTGTGCTCTCGATCACATGTCCTCTCTGCTGTACGTTCACTTTAATTATGACCATGGCACTTTATATGGTAATTCATCAAAATTACTGACTATAAATGTGAATATCATTATCGCTTCAATCTCCCTTTTCATGTCCGATCTAGTCCGATATGTCTTCTCCTCTTCCTCATGTTTATGCGCGTGTATTAAATTTTGACTAACCAATTTGGCGGTTCTTACTTGCAAATTTGTTGGCACTTCTTTCTCATAGAGCCACGTAACTGCTTAAAAGATCGGAACTTTAAGCAATTTCATTTTTGTATACAATTCAAAATCCTCATAATCTAAAGATGATTTACATGTGGATTTACTTGTAGATTGATCAGCATCTGAACATCCGACTATTGACTTTTTGTAAGAATAACTTAGCCACGTTTAAATCAAGAAATCTTTGACAAAAAATAAAATAATTCAAAACAAATATAGTGTTGTGAACGTTAAACAGACAGAGCTATGGTTTGGCACTAAAAGTTTATACTTCTATGATGATTAGGAGCGTCACAATCGTCCTTAGGATTTATATGCAACAGTGTACCTGTCAATGATTAAGAAATTTATGATATGGAACTGCAGAGGAGCTCCTGCAATGTAGTACAAAAACTTTTTGCAGATATTCTCTGTCCTTACAAAAAAACGAATCCCTAAGTGTCTGGAGTCGATTTAAATGGCTTTCACACGATGATTTGGGAACACTTTACTGTATTGTCACGAATTTCACCAGAAATACATTTACAAGCATTAATCATCATCATCATCGATGATGCGATTTGTCATCTGTTCTCGGGTGAAATCTTGTTTGAGAAAATTTAACAAAAAAGAAAATGAATATTCGGAAGCGTGAGATGAGAAGACCACGCAGCTGTACCGTGTCGACAAATTCAACGATTTAGAAACGCGCGGTTTTGATGCTCTCTGATGACTACAATATAATGTGGTCAAACGGCATATTGCCGGAACGACATTCCTGGCATTCAACTCAACGTCATTTACTAGCTACGGCCATTCGTTTTAAAGAAACTTCAAATATTTCTAGATGGTTAACGATCCATTAAGAAAAAAGAATCATAAGTTGCCTCTTGAAAATAGGGGACCCCGTGTTCACTACGCTGCTGCTGCAGGTGAACATGTGGTGCGACGTAATCACGCGGACATAGCCCAATAGTTGGAAGAATTTCAACGATTTCGTTTGCCATTTCATCGCGGTCTGTTAGCAAGCAATTTTAGGATTCATTCCTCTCGCACTGTGCCTTTTTCGCCACATTTTTCTGAACGCATTCCCTGTGGTAATTAAAAATCAGATTCCCTCTTTAAACACACGTATTTAAAATCATATTGTTTTTATTTCAGGGGTACTCGTGCGTTGATCTACTCAACGGTGGCATGAAAGAGAGTGGTGTTTACTACCTGCAAATCCGAGGCACTACATACTGGTTCCTTAAAGTTTACTGTGAGCAGGAAATTGCTGAGGGTGGTTGGACGGTGAGTACAATTTTTCTTTAATCGATTCAAACACATTTTTGGTCGCAGTAATGTTACGAAGGCTCAACGTTATGAATATTGATGTTCAATGCAAAAATCATATCAACAAAAGCAAGGATACTAGAGAGTCCTCACTTCCGGTATTGACGATACAACCCACCCTGTTGCTCCAGGTGCTAGGTTACTACCATTGGGTCATTTTGACCCAGGCCGAACTTTTCTTTGACTAAATTAGATTTTTTTTAAACTGCAACTGCATTGGAACAAACCGTTTCCTGACATCGAACCCTGTGCCAAAAAATATGTCGGTAAATATCAATTCCTTCCAGAGTTTTGAGCATGCCAAATTGTCTGGGTCATAAAGATTCAGGGTAGTAATGATCAGGGCTTCAAAAATTGATAGAAACCTACGATCAATGAGAAAAATTTGAACTAAAAAAAACTACGAAGAATATTTCCCCTTTAAATTTGCTTTACCTCATAAATTCGATTTTGGGTACAAATTTACAAACTTAATTTCATATTTCACTTTAACTGGTTTTGGATTTTTTACACCCTCATGCGCAATTTTCGGAGCAGATGCATTAATGTCTGAATCGAAAAACTTATAGATTTTTATAAATCTGGAAATAAAAAATTGTGCACGATAATAGGAATTGTTGGAAATTATTTGCAATTCGGATTAAACGCCAATTGCCATTGATAACAAAATATTTATTGATGGATAAATAAGTATCCAATGGAACGACGTTTTTATCGATTACTCTTGTGGTGACAGAAATATCAATGATATGATTTGGTGGACTTTCTACGTACCGTATCAGATGGGTTCGATGGAGCACGAAATTCCATTTAACTTGCACGAAAAAAACAATCGAATTTATATACAGGTGTTATATTGTTCTCGCGTCCATTTCTCGTGTTGTTTCTTTTTATTTCGTTTTATCTTTCGTTCCCAGGCATTCATGGTACAACAAGCAATTACCCGTAGCGCATATCTCGGTGCAATGACACGATATAGCAAAGAAAAAAAGTAGTTGAGAGGACGTAAGAAAGTTAAAAAAATTGCGTTCGTGATGTAGCGAATGTTTATTAGTACCATTTAAGAAGCAGTTTAGGTGGACAGGTATAATTCTTCTCAGGGAGCTCAGAAACAGTATCAGAACTTGGCAATAAAACAGAGTATGAAGGAATGAAAATCAACTCTAGCAAACTCTAGGGTTTGTGCCGCAAATAAAAACCAACTTTTATCGTTAATGGTGCAAAAAACAAACAGTTAAGTGTTTGCACCGTTGAGTTTAGCCAGAAAATATAGCGAAGTACGTGACTATTGCACTGCGCATTCGTAGTTCGCCAGTACGACAATTCTATTCTTTATTTTTCTACTCCAAAATAACTACGCTCTTAAATATCTCAATCCTGAAATATTTTTTTTTACCGTAGCGACTCTATTCTATATCTAGTTATATCTAGTTGTACTCGGGAATATTAAGAGATTTTCATGATTTTTTTTTAGCCATGTTAACATCTTTTTATTAAAATACACTATACAATACCAATTACTACATATTTTGAGGTACTTATATACATTTTTTTTGGAAAAAAATTTTCACGACTGGAGGAAATATGGCCGTTGACCTAAAACACCTTTTTTTTAATATCACTGGCGGTGAGCATGATATCTCTGGAATGGCTGATTTGAAATAAAAAAAACCAAAAAGATTTCGTTAGTATAATACTATACGCTCTTCGTGAACAAAGGGTTTAGCGAAATTTTGATTTAAAAAAAATGTCGATTTTTACGAAAAGTTCGATTGTTGAGGTTCCAAAAATGAGGTTTTTTGACCCAAAAAAATATAAATTTTGGTACAAATAAAAATTCCTTCGTTCAAGAACAAGCCATTATAATTAGAAACAAGCTCGTGAAAGATTCAAATCGAACGGTTAAATTGCTTTCGAGAAATCGTGCTCGCAACAGCACTTTTTAAAAAACATGATTTCGAGATAATCGCGTTTAAAGTCGTCGATCGCTTTGCTCGAAGATTCACACTCTCAGGTAGTGCGCGTAAATATATTCGTTCTAGTGCTCAGATCTGTATAATATTTTGGGAAAACGTTCTTAAGATGTATTTTGAGAAAATGCAAAAAAAATGTTTCCATTTTTTCAACCCAAACAACTAGATATAACCCCTTAAACGTGTCTACTTCTAGGCCATCTCTAATCTAAAAAATCTTTACTCATCATAATAGAGCATGCTCCAAAATATTAAAACTCTGAAATATGCCTATTCTAAAACTCCATAATAGTAATATCAGACTCCAAAACATTACTACTCCAAAATATGCCCACTCCAAACTATCACTACTTTAATATTACTATTATAGAATAGTAATATCTTGGAGGATCTACTCTACGATCAGTAGAGATATTTAAGATTAAAGATGATACAGAGTAGACATAAAGATTAGTTAAATATCTTGACTCATCGTAAGGCGTGCTCTAAAACATTACGACTGACATATACCTACTCCAAAACATCTTTATTTTATAATAAAAACATTAGACTCCAAAATATATCTACTGTAAAATATCACTACTTTGTAATAGTAATATTAGAGTAGTGTTATTTAGTTCTAGGATCTTGCTATGAGTAGAGATATGTAATATTGGAGAAGATGCAGAAGCATATACGTTTAACTGTTGACTCCTACAACGGGATCGAAAACGACTCCGATTTTTTTTGTAAAAAAACTTCTTTTTTGCATTGTTTCGAACCTGTTTCTTGTTTTATTGAATTTTAATGGTTGAGTGTTCATCAAATGCGACGATATCATATACCATTCTCTTCGTTATCAAAAACGAGAAACATTTTATTCTAGAGAAAATTGAGGTCGTTTTCGACCCCATTGTAGGGTTTACGTTCGGAAAAATAGATTGTAGGGGTTAACAATAGGATTTTTATGATTAAATAATAATTTTAGATTGGAGATATTTAAGAATGGAGTTATTTTGGAGTAGAGAAATGAAGACTAAAGCTGTTGTACTGCCGGTAGTTGGCGAACTTTGAAAAAAAGTGAATATAAATCCTATTTTCCACGTAAACTTATTTCGCAACTTTTATTATTTTACCCAAACAATTCTACGAAGAGCATGCTACGTAAAATGTTTTTTTTTTTTGGCGTAGAAAAAAGTATTTAGACTTTCTGTTACGTACAAGGTCACTAGAAATGCTTTTTTAGGTATTGGCGTCAAACTGTAAAAAAAGACGAAAATCGTATAAAAAAAGTATCGCGCGCTCACTCGTCTTACCGCAAATTTAATGCGTCCCTCCTCTACAAAGCTACTTCACGCTTCGGCCATAAATTCTCAGATCCATGCCAATGTACAGTGGCGTCAATATACCAATGCATGAAACTACATCCTTGAAAAACAGGATTTTTCATTAGTTGAGAAACATATGAGTTACTTAGTGCCTTCACGCGCTCATACGCCCTTACAATTTTGGGACGCTTAAAGGAGATTAAAATCGCCGTCAAAAATAAGAAACAACTTGCTAGAAATCCTCGCCTAGCAAGTTTCACCTAATAAAGATATGAAAAAATAAATCTGGATCCAAACGTAGGATTAACCTGTTTACCGTAACATGCACATCCCGTATTTTCCCTCCACGACAAGAGTCATGAAACACCATTTTGGTAACAGGATGTTTTCTATTCCATTATAGATCTAGATTTATTGCTAATTATGAAATCATCAAACTGCTTCATGTCTGAGTGTATAAAATTTCGATGATTTGATATTTTGGAGTTTTGAACTTTCAAACATGGACTCCAGAAGGGCAATTTTTTTTCATACTTTCAGAATACTGCCATTTTGCCAAAAGATCAGATATCGGGATAAACAAATAAATAATTTTCTTTGTTTTTCTATTAGTTTTTAAAAAAACGTTATACTTAACCAATCACTGAGGAAACGTTAAAAAAGTGATTTAAAAAGTGTATTTTTTTGGAGTTTTTGCAGGAATATCCGAGTTAAAATAAAACAAATAGTGTCTTCGATTTTTTTGTATGAAAGTATATAAAAATAAACTGCGGTGAAATCGACAGCGATAGGTGCGCGGTAGATGTGTGGCTGCGACGATCTTCAAAGTTAAGCAGCCTCGGGCGAGGTCAATACCTGATTGGGTGACCGCTTAGCCATGCACCGGCGCGCGCATCAATCGCTGAGCAGGAGACAGTTTTTTTGACAAGGAAAGGTACTTTGATACACCTCTCCGATTACGATAAATTTTTTATATGTTGTAGCCCATCGAAAAATAAGAGACACGTATTTTTTTATATCGGCCCAAAGGTGGCAATAAGGGGTGAAATCAACCCTCAAAGTTGGGCATGTTTTGTAGCTGGTACATTGTTTCATATAGAAGCACTCAACCGATCGAAACAAAACCAATTGCAAAATGTTCCTCACGTCAAATAACCTATTTAACATGTCCAACTTCTTATGCACCCTTATTGCAGGGGGGGGGGGGGTGAACCACCCCCTGATATTAATAAATTTTTTGTAAAAAAAATTTATCATTCGATTTTAATAAAACAAACACTGTCTTGAAGAGCAAAAAATAATAAAGTTGACGTGTCTTTAGATTTTCCCAAAAAAAAAAAATAAAGGGGAAATCACCCCTTAAGGAGGTTGTATCGTTTCTCATGTAAAAATTATTTTCCAACTTTACACAATAAAATTTTGTAAATAGAAAGCTTAAGACAGTATTAAACTTCTGGCGGAATATGCCGATGATTCATCGTCTCAAAATTGAGATATTTATTGTTGAAGTTCACAATTTTTTGAAAGCTTCCATAAGAGCCCATGTTAAACTTGTCATTTTCAACAATGAATATCTCGATTACCAGGCGGTGAAACCTCTCCAAATTTTTCACACATATTTAAATGCTGTTCAAGAAGATTCATGCCAAATTTCAATACATTAACTTGGAATAATCAAATATAATGTATTTTTCGTATGATGTCATATAAATATCGATACAATCTCCTTAAATCCTAAATTTAATTTTGAGCGCTGAAATATTAAAAAAAAATGTAATGGTTTTATTACCATTGTATGTCGACTTATATGCTAAAAAATATTTATTTCACATACATATCAACTGTTATAATATCTGAAGAATTGAAACTCCTAAATCCTTTATGTTCGTGAGGTTCACGATTTTCAATTTTCGGATGGCTCTATCGATATAAATACGTAATCTATGCTTCGAAATTTTACATATATTTAATTTTACATAACAGTACATCATTCAAAAATGTATTTGATTACAGTATAGGCGATCGAATCTTCGTGTAATAATAATAGATTTTAATTCATATTTTCATTTCAATTATCATTCTAAAATTTATTGATTATATTTTGAACAGTAATGATATTCTTCGAAGAAATGTTTAAAATAAAGTGACTTTTTACACCATGAACATCTTACTACAGCTACATTTGAGCAGCCTTCAATTTCACATTATGTTTGGGATGACATGCCTAAAGCGAATTCAACGGGGTTTTCAAAATGCTCAGGTCGTTCTTCAATATAACCACTTTTGAACCAGGCATATCGAAATAAATTTTCGTACCTTGGGGATGATAATTGATTATGTACCAGAGACTGCAATTTGATTATATTATTTCTCAAATGTAAATTTATATCATAATCAAGTAACATGACACTGTCTGAAAAATGTCTAATATATTTTTTCCAAATTCTAAATCCGAAGACATCAAGTGGCTGGATATTCCCTGTCGCCCTTTTTGATATAATCATTGTAACAATTTCTTTATTATGCGGTGTAACTTCGATGACACCTCTTGGGCAATGTCCACTCCATGAGTCTATTAAAAGGACACTTTTCTCCTCGACGCTTGGGAAAAACACTTCTCGAAGCCATACTTTGAAGTGTTCTATAAATGAATACGTATTAAATAGCAGATTCATTTTTTATAATCGAAATATCATATACCAACGTACCTGATGTAGCCTTGCCAGATTTTGAAATGCACTTATAAAGGAGGTGGAAAAATGGTTTGTTCCACTATTGGCCCTAATCGTCCAGATGGCTCTTTTAAAATTATCAAAAGAGGTGACAACAATTTTTCTTCTGCTGATATTGTTGGCTGAATGGTGTAACTATGAGTTGTCGCTGAAACGGATTGTACAAGGCATTCTACTTGTTTTGTGCCTTCTTCTGTTAAAGTTCGCCCCGAATGTATTTTTAATTGGAAACCACTCTAATCAGAATTATAAATATTTTTCAAGCCATATTCCTTAATTTCCAATTGAACTTCAGAGACAAATTTATGAGCATAATTTTGTAATATGTTCTTTGATTCGCGAGTTTTCCTTGTTACGAATTTATTAACTGTTCTACTTGTTATTGGATGCACTTAAAATTTTTTTTTATCCATGTTGGCGGAGCATTGAAACGCATATCTTAATATAATAATATAATCTTAATATATCTTAATATAATAAATATTAATTAATTAGTATAATAAATAAAATAGCATATCTTAATATAATAAAATAATCTCCAATCAATTTTTGGGCCTGTAACGCCTACCTTCGAAGATCGATATCGTGCACAATGAGTCCTGCGTCCATGGCGCTTTTGAGATTATTGATTGTATATTCAGAAATGCGCTACAATTTCTCCTTATAAGTTCTGCCTTTATTTATCTGGTGAGCCCAGCGTCGTAATTGACCCACAGACTTAACATGTTTAAAACGGTGTCGGACTCTTTCTATTTTCCTATTTTGTTTCGTTTCTGCACTTCTCCAGTACTCGACCGCTCTTTGTTTGTAGTCGTAGCTCAAACCTTCTTCACCGTCGGTACATGTTTCAGGGCTTAATGGAGCTTCTCCAAGACCCCATTCGACATCATTATCTTCCACAGCTTCTACTATGACATCTCTAAATGGTTTTTGAAAATCTGATGTATCTTCGACGGTTTCTAAATTATTGAATTCTGTTATAGAGTCTATCAAAATTTTTTCGAAACTTTCTTTTAATGCCACTTCATTAATATTAATAGGACTATTAGGAATATGCATTACCTCTAATGTGAGAAGCAAGAGTCTTATTACGTTCATTGGATTGATAAACATGTTAATAACGATACGTTACTCGCGATAGCTGATACAAAAATGATAGATCAACAATCGAATAACAACTAATCTTCTGAAGCAATATAAAATCAGCTTTAGTTTTGTTATGTGGGCGGCTTAATCTAATATCATCAAGAAAACATAGCGTTAGATATTTTTGTTTTTTTTCGGATTTTTTCACGTTCAAGTATGACAATATATAAATAAGAGAGCGGCAGGGCTTGAGCTGATTTTGTTTACATTCTGGGCGTTGAACCGCTGCCGCGGCTCTTGATATTTAAATTTGTTGTTTTCATAAATGGTCTAAAATAGAAATTTATCATGAACACTGTTGAAAAGCCTTATGATACAGGGTGTCCAATAGGAAGTTGCTAAAACTAAATAAGTGTCTCTTCCCTCCATGAATTCAATAGGGGTCCGTTTTTCTAAGACGCATACCTGAGGCCCCGCAGTTTTATTCCAGCCGTGGTTGAAGCAAGTCGCGCGCGTCAAAATGAGTGAGCTCACCACGGAAGAAAAAGTATATCTTATTGAGTGCTTCTTCTCGAGGGGAAAAATTTATAGTAATGCGTATAAAGGGTTTCGTGCTGAGTTTGGAACTCATAGAGTTGGCAGCGAAAACACTCTGAAAAGGTAAGAATTTAATATTTATTCATATTCATCTATCACACAACTTGTGTTTCAATTCAATTAAACTGCATTGAAGTAATTTTACGTTAATTTTTGTAGGATAATCGATAAATTCGTGGAGTATGGTACACTCCAGGACCGTAGACACGAGTTGCCAGGTCCATCTGTTACGGTGACTACACCAGAGAAGATCAACGAAGTTGAGAATTATTTCAAACAAAATCCAAATGATTCGATTCGGAAACCTGCTCAAGCATTAAAAGTAACCAAATCATCATTACACAACATTTCGAAATATTTTTTAAAGTTTCATCCGTATAAAATAAGTACTCATCAATTGTTAACTGAACATGCCATGACGAAACGCATCGAATTTTGTAACACTATTACGGGAATGTTTGAAGCCGAAGAACTTAATGAGAAAATGATTATTTATTCCGATGAAGCACATTTTTGGATGAATGGGTACGTAAACAAGCAAAATTACCGGTTTTGGGGAACGGGAAATCCCAACATATCGCTAGCGAAGTCCCTTCATCCACAGAAAGTAACGGCATGGGCAGCGATTTCAGTAAAAGGAATTTATTTGTAATTCTTGGAATCTACGGTAACAGGAGAGAGTTACAAACAGCTTTTGGAAACGAAATTTTTTCCTTATGCAAAAAAGAGGGGACTGGTTAAAAATTTTTCATCAAGATGGAGCGACGCCGCACCGGACTCATGAGGTGTTTGAAGCTATTCATCGCGTATATGGGACTCGAGTAATCGGTCTGGGGTACCCTAAATTTGCTCAAGGCGGACTAGGATGGCCTCCGTACTCACCGGACCTGAACCCTTGTGATTTTTTCTTGTGGGGTTACATTAAAGATCATTGTTACGCTAAAAACCCTAGCACAGTAGAATAACTGATCGCGGCCATCCAGGAAGTGGTTCGCGGCATTACGAACGATATGTTGGACACAGTTTTTCACAGTTTTCAAAAGAGAATTGATTTTTGTGCTCAATCTAACGGTTCGCACTTCGAAAATATCTATCATTAATCACTGTACTTTTTCGTTATTTTTATAAGATGTAATAAATTGACATAAAAAATATTTGACTGGGTTTTATTTATGTGCGTTTAAAACTGCAGAGTTTCCTCTATTTAAAGCAATTTGGCTTTTCTGATTCTGTGCACGTGTTTTGAAATGACATCCGATTAGATTCAGCAACTTCCTATTGGACACCCTATAAATGCGTCGTTGGTTCAACTGCGCAGGATACGCATTTATTGTGCTCCGTATTATGCGGTAATAACATTGCAAGTATAATCTTCAATATAAAAGTAAAGAATGCAAGAATATTCAATTCTTAATATAATTATGATAACAGCTGATGTATATGCGAAATAAATATTTTTTAGCATATAAGTCAACATACAATGGTAATAAAACTATTAAATTTTTTTTTTAATACTTCGGCGTTTAAAATTAAATTTAGGATTTTAGGGGTGTTTACCCCGTTAATTTTTTTTTGGGGGAAAATCTAAAGACACAACTTTATTTTTTTTTGCTCTTCAAGATAGTGTTTGTTTTATTAAAATCGAATGATAATTTTTTTTTATACAAAAAATTTATTAATATCAGGGGGTGGTTCACCCCCCCTGAAATAAGGGTGCATAAGAAGTTGGACATGTTAAAAAGGTTATTTGACGTGAGGAACATTTTGCAATTGGTTTTGTTTCGATCGGTTGAGTGCTTCTATATGAAACAATGTATCAGCTACAAAACATGCCCAACTTTAAGGGTTGATTTCACCCCTTAAAACCACTTTTGGGCTGGTATAAAAAAATACGTGTCTCTTATTTTTCGATGGGCTACAACATATAAAAAATTTATCGAAATCCGAGGGCAGTACTAAAGTACCTTTTCTTGTCAGTAAAAATATAGCCGCCCGTATCGGCCAAGTTTTCCACAGTTTCCCTTAGTCCTTGTGCAAATGCGACACAGTAGTGCATTAGGAAAGAATGGCTATGAGCAACACTCTTGGGGGATTTCTCAGGAACATGGAAATTAGGAAATTGGAAATTAGTGAAGTGAGGAAAAAGTGGGATTAAAGTGATTTGATGGGCTCGTAAAAACCCGCAAGAGTATACGCAGGAACAATAAAAATAAAAATAAAAAAGAAAATAAACTATGGTGAAAAGAATTTATGAATATTAATAATTTTTCACTTCACAAAAATGGTTGTAAAGTTTTTATTTTTCATTCGGACTTGAGACTCCAGCTGGTACTCATTTGATTTTTCAGTTTTCCATGCATAGCTTTTTTTTATCGCTACGTAATAAACAGTATGTCGAGATGCTTTATAGCCAAATTTCACTCTGGATTATAAACTTTCTGTCTGTGAAAGATTTATTAAAATCCGATGAGTATTTCTCGAGTTATAAATAGTCAAATATACAGACAAACTTTTTTCCCCGTTACCTTCCCTCTCCCCCTTATTCCCTTTCCCTTTTCCTTTTATTTATATATACAGAGATAATGTAGACGGAATATAGAATACGAGCAGTAAACATGCCCATATTCACATCATTTTTCAGCGATGAAATATTATGTACTATATTGCCACGTAAAGAATCTTTCTTTACCAAATAAATTCTATGGGGGATTTAGAAACTACGAGAAATTCATGAATTATACGTACATCATATACATATATTGTAACGTACAAGAGCACATAGCACGCGAGTCTTCCAGATGAAATTACCGTTGGTAATCTTGAAGGTAGCGGAGCGTAGAATATGAAAGAATGATTATCTTTCGAATAGTTACGTGCACTCTTACTATACATCGCTCTATTGTAAATATACCGACTTCACTTTTCATCGTAGAACAAGAGCAACCTTAGAGTTTACACGGAGCTGAATATCCAAATGTTTTTGAATTCGTGATATAATCATGCAATTTTACTCATTTTTCTAAACAAAGATATTGTCTATACGAATTTCAATGCTGCACGTGCAATCGAACCTTTTGATGGAAAAAAAATTATACTCATTTTAATCATCATTAGATATCGGTAATATCGACTAGCGATTTTAGGGCAGTTCTGTTTTCAAAATTTTCTCAAACTTTTTTTGGCCTGCTTTTCGATCTAAAATAATGAAAATGTTTGATTATTTTGTAAAATTCCAAACAATGCTTTTATTGTTAAAATAAAAAATTTGGGAACATTTCTTGAGATTGTAGAATATTCTCAAATAATTAATTTAATTGAAAAAAAAACAAAAGTTCGTTGAATATATGAAACACATCCTCGAATAATCAAGAATTATCGTATGAATATTTCTCCCTTTTTAGAAGATTCTAAAGTAACTTAGAAAATTTAACGAGATTCTGCAATATGAGTTCGAATATTTTTGAATTTTTCATTGCAATCTGTATTTTTTTTTTTTTTTTTTGAGAAATGTATGATTGCGGAACATTTCAAATTATATTAAATCAAATATTAGTAAGTTTAGATTAAAAGTAAATAAAAAATTACGAGTTAATACAGTTTTTTTCAGATTAAGGATACAGGAAAAAAATGGAAAGGGAGAGGGTCGGTGGGGGTCCAAAGGGAAGATAAAAGATATCTTCTGACGTTTGAGCTATGAAATTCCCGAAAGATTTTCTTGTGAAATACGAATTGGGTTGCAGTAAAGAAGTGAATGTAAATATAGATAACGTCATGTAGGTATATACTATGTGCCGATTTAGTATCCCTGTCTAACGGGATTTCGATGTCGGTGAAAGGATATCGCATTTTATAATACCAGACAAGGACTTTTTCCTTGTCTATTTCTGCATGGCAACGGGTATCGAACGATATACATAGTACATATAGGAAGCGGGGTAAAGGCGGACTGTTAAGAAAAACGAATGCATAAGTAAAGTGCCTTAATTAATAATAATTGATTTTTTTTTTTAGTATCCGTAACTTTGCATTAAATATAATAATATTAACATAATAGAGAACCTTCTCTTTGGTGTTGAATAACAAAAAAAATGATCTTTTAGATAAAAAAGCGGGATCTCGTATTATTTGAAGTGTGCATTACAGTGAAATATCGCAGTAACAATTTACTCTATGCGACAGATAATTTCGAAGCATAACCATAAAACGGTTATAAATAATAAAAACAAACAAATACAAAAACTATTGTTCGATTTTTCTCCAGTACCAGGTTTATTTTTAGTACAGTAAACACACTGAGAAAAAAATGTTGTTGACTGAAACAAATTCGTTTCTTTCAATAAAAATATTTAACGGGGTCATCCCATGTGACAGCTATTTTTTTCGCTTTTTTTGGGAATTTTTTTTTTGATGAACCATTAAAACACACTATCTTTGATTTTTTACCACACATTTATTAACATTTTTACAGTCCCTCAGAATTTGATCAAACAAAAATAACGAGCTGAATCAACTTTACACCGTTTGCAAGACACTCATGTGTTGGTTGACGGCTGCCATGATTCCGGAGGTTTTGCTCATCTAAAATCAAAAAATTAAACGGCATTTTAATTTTTAGACCTGAGGCTATCGCTGGAACTAGAATAAAGTAAAAATATCGAAAATTGAATTTTTGGCACGGTTTTAAATGTTAAGTTTCAAGTTTCGTCGTTTTCTTCGACTTTTAAAACCGTGTCAAAAATTCGATTTTCGATATTTTTACTTTACTCTAGTTCCAGCGATAGTTTTAGGTCTACAAATTAAAATGCCGTTTGATTTTTTTATTTCAGATGAACAAAACCTCCGGAATCATAGCAGCCGTCAACCAACACATGAGTGTCTTCCGAACGGTGTAAAGTCGATTCAACTCGTTATTTTTGTTTGATAAAATTCTGAGGGACTGTAAAAATGTTAATAAATGTGCGGTAAAAATTCAAAGATATTGTGTTTTAATGGTTCATCAAAAAAAATTCCCAAAAAAGCGAAAAAAAATAGCTGTCACATGGGATGACCTCGTTAATTCGATACGGGCAACAAAATACTTTTGAGATAAGAGAAAATAATTTGTGAAATGCTGAAACAAGTTATTGGCCGAATCGATAAAACTTCGACGTAGCCAAACACATTAATGTCAGTGCAACAAAATATCATTCAAATAAATTAATTCATTTATTCATCTCAACGATCACAAATATTTCATTGAAGCAACTAAAAAGTATACGTAAGCAAATAAATGGTACCAATTGTTCGAATAAAATTATTTAGTTCCGGTGATTCGGTTGATTTATGTACACGAAATTTTCATGATTTAATTGGACAAACTAAATCATTTGCCATTCAACAAAATAAATTGTTAGATCCACCATTTTTCGTTCAACAAAATCAGATTTAGTTCGATGAACAAATTTTTCTTCTCAGTGCGTTCGCCGCGATCGTAGATATGAGTTTATTAACGTTAATTCATATTTTAGGTGATACAGAGAAGAGATGACTTTGGGGAACCTCGAGAAAACTTCAACAGGGATTGGGCCGATTATAAAAACGGTTTTGGGGATCCTGCCAGAGAATTTTGGCTCGGCAATGAGAATATTTACATGCTGACGAACAACGAAGATTACTCACTACGTGTGGAGCTTGAAGACTTTGAAGGAAATAAGAGGTATTATCCATCATATGTTTTAAAATATAGATCGTTATATTTTTCTATATTTCATCAACTTTAACGAGAATTTCGAAAATATTTAAATACGAGACTTAATAATTACAATGATGTTTATCAGTAAAACATAAATCTTCCTTTACAAGAAAAAATTGTCATTTGATAAATTAGCTCAAAATTGCTTGCTACATAGAAAGTTCCAAAATTTTTAGAGCTTTTGAGGCTACCTTTTTACACCACTAAAACGATAAAAAAATTTCAAATGCATTATGCCATATTTACAGTTGAATAAAACAGAAAATTAATATATTGTTAGTTATTTAAATTTCAACAGATGCCAATGCTTTTTGGTTCGTTACCCTGTTCAAAGTCCTTAATAAGCAGGTTTAAATAACATTTTTTCTCTCGTCTTTTTACTATCACGTAATCAAAGGTTTCCTTTGCCTGACCCGTTATTGCGCGACCGCAAGAATTTCGAACTCATAGCTTCAAAGCATTCCCCTTAATTATCGTTAGACTGGAGCACTCAGAATAATAAAATTGAAACATATACAATATTCGATGGAATTCGACGTACACGTTCGATTTCGAGGGGAAAATATTTGAAGAAACGTGTGTTGAATACTCCAATAAAATTGCAACAATCCGACAATGCAGTAAGTCATAATACATTCGACGTGAAATACATACCAGAAATTTGAATAGGAACCCAATTTTTTGTCCATAGCCTAATTCTTCATCGTTATATTTCATGCAGCGAAATATTTAACCTTCAGAAGGTCGGAGTTTTAGGTGTCAGAACTCCTCATAAAAATTGCCAAAATGATTCATTTGATTTTTTCTTCATTAATTTAAACATTATATTTAAATATAAGTCGACTTCAAAATTGGACACTCCGAAAATAGTCGATTGGAATTCTACGATTGAGACGTTTCAACGGCGTCCTATTTTTGCTACAATATGAAATATACTTACCACCTTTGTATTGATGTGCGTGAGTGCATCTTTCTTATTCACTTGACTGGAAAATCGTGCCATAGATTACACTCGCACACGATTCATCAACGATCCAAAGTATACTTTCTATAAGACACAGTAGTGCCATTTGCTGGGCTACACTACAGTCCATAACTATTTTTCATTCTTCCCTACGATGTACATATTCTAAGATGATGGTCTTCTTGCGGAATATCAATTACGAGACACGTTCATGTTAACCACTACAGCAGTCAGACGTGACCTGGAATAAAATTGCGCCACACAAAACACGAAAATCTTACACCACTTTTATTCCAGACAGCTTTAATGAACACTGAACAAACTCTCTTTCTATCTCCCTCTCACTTCCTATACTCTTGTCTCTCTAATACTCTCTATCGATACTTATAACTATTGCTAAGCTCTATTTACTTAAAGTAGGAGCAAAATACATGTTTGCTTTTTCTCCTCCAACCAACAACTCCCGAGACATAAATACTTACTTAATTAGGGTTTGCTTGTTTGCACTAATTTCTCTTAATCGACCATATTTCTGTTTCTGTTCTGAATCTATTAATTCTACAATCTGTTTTTCCGAACGTAAATCCTGCTACAACGGCGTCGAAAACGACTCTAATATTCTCTTTAGCATAAAATATTCCTCGTATGCGATAATGAAGTTTAATTGTACACCATTCTCTTCGTTTTTTGATAATAAAGAGAATAATATATGATAAAGTCATATTTGGTGAATATTGAATCATGGAAACTCTATAAAACGACAAAAAGTTCCGAAAAAATGCAAGAAGTTTTTTTTACTAATAATATTAGAATCGTTTTCGATCCCGTTGTAGGGGTCAAGGGTTCATTTTCAAGATATTAAACGTTTGCATCATTGCAACGTAGAAAAAAATATTTTTTTTCATTTATTTCTTATTTTCTGAAATCGATCGAATTTTTTTGGCAAACTTAGTTTTTAGGTCCGAAAAAAGGTTTTTCGAATTATCGTAGCCAAACACAGGTGTACAAATTCTGGACTTTCATTCGCAGACTTTGGAATTTCATTTCGCAGAGTTTGAAAAAATCCGCGAATTCACTCCCGGAAAAAATTGCTCCTCAATGTAGACTGCGTTAATGTTCTTTATGTTTATCATCAGGTATGCTCAGTACTCACATTTCAAAATCTACTCGGAAAGCGAGTATTATAAGCTCGAAATTGACGGATACGAGGGCAACGCCGGTGACTCACTAAACGATCCATGGTATGGTTCGAACAACAGTCCATTTTCCACATATAATCGGTGAGTACATAAAAAAAATAATTTTTATAGGAATATTGAATTATTAAAGATTATTATTAAAAATTTTCGTTTTACATTATTTTTGTCTTGTTTTTATTCGTGTTAAGGTATTTACTGTACTGCATGCTAGTCAAATGAGTGCTAAATTTTCACAATTGTTTTATGCCAAGCTTAATACACAATTGAACGTAATGTTAGTGGATTTATATCACAGCGTGTCTTATTAACGTAGAAAAATTTTTAAAAACGATAGATTTGCGAAATCATCAACTGATAAATGCAAATTTCCATGATGGCACATTTTTATCGAAATTCATCAAAGAATAATCCGTAATTTTTAACCAATTGCAATGTACCACGTCTTATTTTGTTCCTCAAGAGATCCTTTACGAATTCACCAGGTAGATTTCTTCTAAGCTTAATCGTTCTACTGTTGCAACCAATTGTTTATTTAGCGAAAAAAAATCTTTCATAAACAAATTGCTATACTTTCCAAACAAATAAACTTCGAAATACTTTACATGGTGAATTCGTAGAGAATCTCTTGAGGAACAAAATACGACGTGGTGCATTAAAATCGGTTAAAAATACAGATTATTCTTTGAAAAGTCCCAATGAAAATGTGACATAATGGAAATTTGCCACTATTAGTTAATGGTTTCGCAAATGTATCGATATTAATATTTTTCTAGGTTAATTAGACATGTCATCTTACAAATTCACCTTCACTATGTATAATTAGTGCATTAAACTTGGTATAAAAACATTGTGAAGTTTTAGCACTCATTTGACTAGCATGCAGTACAATATTTACCTTAAAAGTCTAAATCGGTCATTTAAAATAAAGAATTTTTGTGAAATTAAAATATAAAAGTAAAAATTTAAAAAAATGACAAATTGTTTACAAGCACACAAAATTATGGATAACCATTGTAACTATTATTGTCTCATTTGTTAATTTGTGTAAAAACTTAAATTTGTTTATTGTTATTTAGAAATAAAAAATTTAGAGAAAAATCCAGCGTGACCGAGTTTTTCGAGGCTGTTTCTATTTTTTCCCTTATATTTAACTGGCACTAAAAATTTTTATTCTCAGTGTAAATTGACAATATGTGAAATGATTTTTCAGAGATAACGATAGATCGTCGTTGAATTGTGCTTCGATGTTGAAAGGCGGTTGGTGGTGGAAGTCTTGCGGACGTGGATTGAACGGTCTCTATTTGAACGATCCCCAAGATCTAACGGCGCGACAAGGTCTGTATTTGAACAATACTTTTTCCTAAGGAACTTTATTTACGAGAATTGCGCTCTTTGTTCGTGCTACATCGAATAATCGACTGATTCGCAGGTCTTTAATAGTTTTTAAACGTTGTTCCGCGAGTTACGTCACTAGCCCATAGGCAAAAATGAAGTTTGACTCAACGACAATAATCGTCATCATAAAACATCAATAGTAATTGCATTTTTTTTAACGATTTACAGGAATAGTTTGGTTCCGTTGGAAAGGCTGGGATTACACACTGAAAAAGGCGACAATGATGATAAAACCGAAGAGCATAATGCAAGCAATTTAGAGAAACGCGATGAGTATAAAAATTTTGGCTAAACATGAAAACACAATAGTTTTGCACGAGTTTGGGCGAACGTGAAAGATGGTGCCGTTAGATTATCGAATCCACCGTTGAGAATGTACCACATGGGCTCTTTCTACCAGAATTGCGAATAAAATCCATGTGGCTTTTTTTTTCTTTCATTCTTTCTTTCTTTTCAAACGTTAGGCCGCGAGTAAAAATCTTTATTTAGAAATGAGAAAAAAGTAACCCTGTGGTGATATAATTGTAAATGAAAAATTGTTTTTATTTTTTTTCCCCTTCAGTAACTCGAATAACTTTCTCGTTTACTTTAACATTCCGGATTTTTATTCTTTGTTTTCTTTATTATTGTACTTTGATTCGCATTCGCCATTATACAGTATTCACTATATAGCTCGAGCATGAACAATCCGAAAGCACAAACAAATTATACTTTCTCCTTGTTCTCTCTTGCTCATATAGTTAAGTCGTATTGTTTTTGTCTAGCATTTATGTGTTATTTACTTCTGCGAATTACTATGATAGAGCATACCGTACAGGAAACGTGTAGCGGTGATAAAACGAACTTATGACCCGAGGTTACTACCATTGGATCGATTTGACCCAGGCGAAATCATAATTTTCGACTAAATTATTGTAAACTATTGTTTCGAAGAAAAATCTGTCCAGAAATACCGATTCCTTCGAGAGTTATAAGCTGACAAAGCCGCCTGAGTCATAATGACCCATGGTAGTAACGATTGTGGCTGGAAAAATGGAACTAACTTGAATTAAAAAAAAAAAAAAAAAACCAACAGAACCAACGAAAAAAATGCAAAAAACACTTTGAAGCCCAATCAATTTTCTTGTCCGAATTTCCGTATTTTATCTTATTATCTTAATATCCAATTCTGTATTAAAAAATCGTTACTTTTGCATATGAAACGGACGTTCAATTGTTCGAGACTGTCGGGACAACGCTGCAATACTCTCATTGGGTTTCTCATGATATGATGAAACTAGAAGATATTTGCATTCGTAAAACATCTTTGTATATATATGATCATCAATATTATTGAACAGGAAGCAAAACACGCACTAAAAGCAGAAATTATGCAGGGCGAGCAAAAATATCCGAAGAACTCGCATTGAAATATAAAAATATTCGTTTTTCTGATCAAGTTCTCGAATTTGGAAGATGGATTAAATAATAAGTGACTAATTGTAAATAATATACACACACATGTTGAGTACAATCGTTTTAAGTTGTAAAAAGCCTACAAATAAATGTGTTTTTTTGTAAAGTTATATGTACGTCTCAATTTCTTCTTATTAAAAACTATTTCGTTCTTATTTATTAATTTAAAAAACAGGCTCTTAAGGCGAGCAACCACTTTGGATGATTCAAAAAATCAATTTTTTTTTATTTCATAAATCGTTAGCAAAACATCTTAAGAATACACCCCAAAATTTCAAAACGATTTTCGGATTCCTTCTCTAACGGTATGTATATAAATGATAAAGACTCTCCGCTCGACTCCCAAGCGCGCTCAAACTTTAAGGTATTACTATCACAAAACGACTTCATTTAGGGTCCTTGCAAAATTTTGCATAAACGTTCTTGGCACCAAAACTAACGGTTTTCTCCTATGAAGGAAAATTTTCTGACGTTTAGAATTTGAGATATTTAATTTGCAATTTTTTATTTTCTCCATCTAAACGCGTGTAAATTAAAGTCGCATTTCATTAAAAAGTTGCAAAAATCGAGTTGCAAAAAAAAATGTATTTAAGATTTTTCTTGCAGATAGCCAGAAAGGCCATGAGCCGAAATTTTTAAAGAAAAATCCTAAACACATTTTTTTGCAACTCATAAACGATACGCGACTTAAATTTACACGCGTTTAGATGGGAAAAGTTAAAAATTGGAAATTGAATATCTCAAATTCTTGACGTCTGCAAATTTTTCTTCATAGGTGAAAATTGTTAGTTTTGGTGTCAAGAATATTCATACAAAATTATTAAAGAATCCTAAATAAAGTAACTTTGTGATAGTAATACGTTAAACGTGTTTTTCTCGAAACGACATTTTTTCAATTTGCGGGAATCATAACTCAAAAACTAATTGATGGATCATTTTCAAATTTGGAACACGTTTACATAATATAATTTATTAAAACATGAACCTAAAGTTGGAAAGATTAGATTGTTTAAAACACATTTATTATTGCAAAATGCCGGGGAAAAAATACTAAAAATCGATCATTTTTTTCAAACACGTTCCAACATTAAATTCTTGATTTTTTTTTCAAAATTTAGGTTCATATTCTTAAAAAATATCTCAAGAATGTATAAAAATTTGTTGGACTATATCAGATGCGAATTGCGAGCTGCACAATTCCCGCAAATCGACAACGACGATGAGGACACGCCAAGGAACACAGCGGATTACACCTTAATCAATGCATGAAATAACTTGAAAAATTTACCAAAAATGTATGAAAATATGAATAAATTATTGTCAGAGTTGCGGAAATTTCCGTTTTTTTTCACAATAAAAAAAAATCCAAAAATCATCTAATTTTCGGTCTCCTAAAGTAGTTGCTCCCCCTAATGGACTATTCGCCAAAGACAAAACAAAAATTAAAAAAAATCCTATGTCGAAGTCAGCGAAATTCGACTTCCTTTTCCGCGTTTGAATCTGAATATCTGTGAAAGGAATGTAATGGATTGAAATGTAATAATGAAACAAAAGTAGTTTTTTGAAATTTACAGAGTCGGACCTTAAATTTGAAAAAAAAATTACTTCTACGATAATTGAGAGAGGTACAATCGTGCTTCGAATTTTTGCTTGGTACAGTGTGTACACGGAGAAAAAAAATTTGTTCATCGAACTAAATCCGATTATGTTGGACGAAAAATGGGGAATCTAACAACTTTTTTGTTGAATGACAATTTTGTTTTTTTTCAATTGAGTAGAAAACTACAATCTGTCTCAAAGGAAGATATTTATTAGTTCTGTTATCACTTTTAATTATTATGTCCGTTGTAGATAGAATGTCCAATGACATTCCATCTAGAGTTCAATGACAAATGATTTAGTTTATTCAAATGAATCATGAAAATTTCTTGTAAATGAATCAAATAAATCACCGGAGCCAAATGACTTTGTTCGAACAACTAGTACCATTTATTTCTTTACGTATACTTTTTAGTTGCTTCAAGGTATTCCTTTCACGCACTCGAATATTTTACAATTAACAGATTTTTTTGTACAAAAAAGTAAAAATAGATCCCATATTCCACTGGAAAAATATCGAGCGAAGTTATCGAACATTTAGAATAGAATTTGAACTTTGAAAATCGTCTAATTTACCCGATACTTTATGGAGATGACCTGCTGCTCACATTTCTATTTAATAACTCATATATTAAATAATGATAGATGTTTGATATCAAGAGACTCGCGATAGTCTCGGGACAAGTACATTGACAGCTCTGTCGTCTGCTGGCCCGAGGCTCGCCGAGACTATATTTTCTCTAAATAAAACGATTCGCGGTGGTGGGGGTAAAATTGGCATGTCATTTCGTTTGATTACGGAGCTCAGAAGTCGTTTGATGTTTTGAAAATTAAGGCATTACATACGTCCAGAATTTTCAAAAAATCGATTTTTTTTTTTTTTACAGATTATTATTCTCTATAGTTTTAGGCGTATTTCTGTGTAAGTCGATTGTACAAATTCCCCATAGATCGAAAGTTATTATAGAAAACGTGACTGCCCAACGAGAGTCTGATGCGCGCACTTGAAACTTTAAATGCATTTTTCTCAAAACTACTTGTTCTGGCACGGTCTGCATGATAACTCATACAGTTTTTAATATTTTTTGATGCTTTTTTTTTTATATATTCGAAATTGTTTTCTCTATAGTCTGTCGAGTCGAATTTTTGATGTTGTGATTAAAAAATTTTATAAACATAATTAAAGTGTGACATTTATGACACAAAATGCACACTTTTTTTTAAACTGCCATAAATTGCCAAAATTTTTCGAATTTCAAAAATCCGGCTCGACAGACTATAACTACAACTTTATTTTACAAGAATTTTTTTACGTTGTGCAGATCTATCAGCATTTCAAGAAGAAATGATGCAGACCGTGGAGCAACTTTTTTTTCACAGTGCTTCGGGAAACGTGATTTTTTATGTTGTAATTTTTGAAAAAAAAATGAAATGTTTTTTTTATAAAGTTTAAATACTAATAAACAATGTGTAAAAATTATTTTTATTAATTTCTATTGCTATCTCTTCTAAAAACAGTTTTTCTTTTAGCGCGTTTTAGGCGCTGCTGGACGTATGTAAGGTGTTAAACTGGAGACTAATTTTGAAATTTTCTTTCGATTGAGCCCAAAATCAACATGATCGGTGGCGTAATTGCTGAGAAAACATTTTGCACGGGCTCAAGGTTATGTAAACAATACTAACCCATTCAAGAATTTGACGTGTCTGTATATAACACTATCAAAGGCTTCTTGGTGCCACCTATAACCCATTTCTATGAAAGCCGGTGTCTCGGCGACAAAAGCGACGAGTCGCGAATGGTCACGACTCGTCTTTATTGACGAGTCGAAAATTGAAAGAAATTCAATTGAAAGAAAATTTCATAATTAGTCTCTCGTTTAATTTTCAAAACATCAAACGACTTCTGAACTCCTCAATCAAACGAAATGACATACCAATTTTACCCCCACCACCGCGAATCGTTTTATTCAGAGAAAATATAATCTCGGCGAACCTCGGGCCAGCAGACGACAGAGCTGTGAATATACTTGTCCCGAGACTCTACCGAGTTTCTTGATACTTTAAATATCTTATGGAATTTGGATGGAAAATAAGCAGACAAAACTATCATCCAAAATATGCGTCAATATCACGTCGTATTTTTAACTCGTGATGATTAAATAATCAATATAAATTTTGACGTGAAATTAGTCGCACCAATTTTTCCGTTCCGTTTGTATATGGTCCGTGAGACATTCATGAATGTACAAAAAATATGTACATTCATTATTTGTTAATTTCATAAATACCGTGTATAAAAACAAATAGTCGAATTCGTATTTTTTCATGAACAATTGCATTTTCTACTAATCTACTATGAAAATCGCGATGGCAATTTTTTCACAACCTTAATACACTCCAAAGAATTGTTGAGATTTTTTTCAAAATTTTCCGTTCTGTGATTTTTGTTAAAAAAATAAAGATCCAATCGTTTCTGTACGAGATCTAAACTAACAGTAGTATTGACTGAAAACGTTCGTTTATTTTCGAATTTTTAATTCAGATTCGTAAACAGCGACCCCAAAAACCTATGTAAGCAAACTTTCAAGTAAATCGCACGTAAGGAAAAATGTATGCCTCAAAGGGTTCAAAATAAAAACCAAATAATAAAAATACATAATTTTCTTTCTTTGGATTCATTTGAATGCCAATTCATTCAAATTCTAAGTCGAAAATCAAAATTAAAAAAAATTATATTTCAGCAATGTCAATGAATGAATAAAGATTCTAATGTATTAATTTTTTTCTTCATTTGATTCTTAAATCCAAATTTTCGTGCAAATTCATACGTGTTGGAATTTGTATATATGAATAATATTAAAATTATACACATTTAATTTCAGTTCATCTAAATTCATTTGAATTGAATTTAAAATGAATCAAAATGATGTATATCATTTTAATTCAGGAGTTCTCTTTGTCTAATAAATACATTTAGTTGTCGAATCAAAATTATATATATATATATCATTTTATTTCTTTTGAATACATTTGAATTTTAATTCACTGAAATTGCAAATCAAGAATTAAAATTCTATGCATCACTTCAATTCAGGAGTGAAAATGATGTACATGATTTTTCTTCTCAAATTTAAATGTAAAATATTGAAAATTATTATTTATTTGAATTTGAAACAAGATTAAATATTTCGAAGTTGCACGGCTAAACTTATTATATCAGTGTAAACTTGGAGTAAATTTTATTTTATCGACCGTAACCAGCTGTTTTGTGTCTTATTCCTCTTGAAGGTAATGCGCCGTACCAACTGGGGCGCTCCATCAATGCGAGAGATGCAAATATTTAAATTAAATATTGGAACATTATTTGATCTATCCATTTTTCAAATACGAAAAAAAATGTCAATCTTTTAAAAACCCGATTTTTTAAAACTTCCAGATTGAAACTCTTCTTAAAAGGCTTCCGTATAGTTTAACAGAAGACATTGAATGTTCCCGCGAAAAGTACACGATTTCACCGCTGCGTGATGAGAGCGCTGAAAGCGACACGGTTGTGAGTCACGTATTTTTTACACGAGGCCGATGTATATCTATTTAGTAGTAATTTCGGTTTACAGCGTGACGCACTCGGAAAGTTTGGTGTTCCGATTGGTCCTTTTAATAGTGAGTTCTCCACACACACTGCACACATACACGCGCGTGTAGTGTGCACGACGAGAGACGCCTCGTTCGGTGTGTTTCATGCCTTTGATTCTTTTAACATAAAGAACATTATATTTTTGTGTGAAAAAAACAAAATGATTTGTGTGTGAAAGTGCCGAAATTCTTTTATGGAGATTCGATTCATCGCTTGCAGGATTCGATCTACACGTAACTAAACGTAAGTTTTTAATTGACCATGTGTGGAATCCTTGTCTTCCCTCGCGCTCCTGGCTTCGGGTTTGTCGATACCATCGTATAAAATTTGGTCATCTCCTTATATCGACTCACCCCTTACATATATATACCACCAAACTCGTTTTGTCTCGAGACCAATCCTTTTTTTTCTCATCGTTTTTAAGACCCCAATATTCACGTCAATTTTCATAAAACTACTGGAGCATATATAAATATACATCGTATTGTTCAACGGGATTTATCAAAATATATATTGGTTTATACGTGACATATAGATATATACATATGTATAGAAACACATGTATAAGTTTCGCGTGTACGTGTGTAACAAAAAGGGGGGGAGGGTAGGCATGTCGTGGCGTTGAACCTATACTTGCCCAACCACTTGTGGAATTCGATCTAACGCTAGACAGTGCTAGATATCGTAAGGATTAAAGATTATGGCGTTGTAGTCCCGTAAAACACCAGTTTTACTATTGTAAGTCCACAAACGATATTCGTCGTTTGTTTTTTTCACAATTCTCGTAAATTTTGCTTCAATTTTACTGTAACGAGAATTCAAAGCTTAACCTATAATACAGTGAATCGATGTTGTTTCATTTTGTAAATGGGTATCGTCAGATGTGAAGAATTTATTTCATTTTTCACTTTTACGAATATTTAAAAAATATTTGTTCACGAGGGCCGGAAATGTTGGACTACTTAGACGAAGGTTTTTATGAGTAAAATTTTAACCCTTCGGCTGTACACCTATTTTCTGATGCTTCAGTCTGCACACTGGTGCAAATTCGTGTTTGCTGCTTTTTAGAAGCTTTTATTGGCTCAAATTGACAAATTATGATTCGATGTTTTCAAATTTAATGTTTTCAACAATTATAATTCAACATACAGTATAAATATAAGAATAATTAAACAATATAAAAAGATAGATCAAATTTCTTTTCTACCAACACGAGCAAAGCCTTGGGACACGCCGGTCTAATTATTGAGGGGAAAATTAAAACTTTTTTTGCAAAGAACCCAGAAAAAATGTAAAACTAGCCGAAGGGTAAAGTTAAAAATATTTTATTGCTTCACATGTTTCAGTTCATTATCAACTCATTTGTTTAACTCTGAAACAAGTAGACTTGAATTAACTCAAAAATTCGATAACGGCTCAAAAAAGCATTGTGGAATAGAGCCGCGTTGCTTTGTTTGAGAAAGCAGAGTTGGCTATATTTTGATAGATGTTATTTTCATTATGCCACGGCTGTTAATTAAAATTATGATCCTTTTTTGCAGGTATCACAAAAAGGAGGCACTTCATATCTCAAACCTTATAATATTTTTCCCGAGTCTTCCTAATCTCTGACCCAAGTTGGCTGGATTCTGATCCGATAGTCGAAGAACAAAGAATTTTTATTTAACAACATAAAACATTGATTTGAGAAAACATTTAATAATCGATTAATATGTACGGCAATCACTGTTTCACGGAGAAACTATCGGCGACAAAGCACAATGATGACTACGACATGTGCAATACGGAGATGGGACAAAAATTCATTGTCCAGTGGAGTCCCCAAAATGGGCCGTGTTATTTATCAAAAAATCGATATGCTTCGCCAAGATCTCTGAGTAAATCGGTTCCTAGAAGAAACAGAGCTTTGGTGCGTTACAACATAAACAGATCGTTGAATTTTGAAATTGGTGGTACGCGCGGTAGAGCCAATTCCTACAAGTCTCAGAATTCGAGTAGCGACAGTAGCTTGTCAACGGACAATGATCATCATTTGTCCAGATCGGCGAAGATTTTGCGTGCTCTCAACATCGATTATAGTCCTTTGAAAAGCACAGGATCGGCGACTCGTAAAATCAACAAATCGTTGAATTTCGATTTAAGTCCAAGCCCTCAGAAAGCAATGAATATCAGCAGAAGTACGCACAACAGATCGATGCCAAACTCAGTTTCGCCCTTTCCCAAGATCAACAAAACACTGAATTTCAATACAAGCTCGAGCGAATCCAGTGTCAACAGTCGAATGGATTCGTCGGTCGAATCAATCGATGAAAATCAAAATCAAACCCCATCTCAGAGAAATAAGAAAGCCAAAAAATCTCTCGATTATCGATCACCCAATTTCACGTCCGTAAATCTTGCCTCTCCAATCCTAAGTGTCCCCCTGCCAACACTACGCAGCGATCTACGAAAAAAAATCAATTGCATCATTCAGAGTACAACGACGCCCCATTCGCAATTGTTAAAGAGAAATTTCATGAAAAATAGACTCGATGATTTCGGCGCTAGCATGCCGAGAAATCTCTTTAATGATTTTCATGATGATGAAGATGAAGACGCGCTCTCGGGAATTCGAAACAACGACAGACCGCAAACACCCGAGAACTTTATCAAAATCGTTCCCGAAAGTATGAGTGCCATTAAGAGGAGTCACAAAAAGGTAATTATTTTTTGGACTCATATTTTTTGTTGTCTATTACTATTTTCGATAAAAAATTAACTTCCGGAAAGAAGCAAATAGAACGGTAAGCTTTTCCGATATTTTGCGATTTTTTTGTAAATACTTTACGTCGAGCCGCGTTTGTTGATAATATAAATTAATAATAATTAGTTTATGGTAATATATTATTATTATTTGTATATAATTTTAATATACTTTGAGTTGTATGTTCGGAAATGTAAACAAATTTATAGAAAAGTCAAAAATACGTAGCAAAAGTCCAGTTTGTCCAGGAATATTCCACGATCTCGAGGAATTTCCATGAATATTTTTCAATTAGACACATTTGTCGGAATATTAGAAGATTATAAAAATGTTTGATTATTTTAGATTCAATTAGAGGCAAAAAGTTTGACAAAATTTTGAAAACAGATCTGCCATACGGCAGGTCAAATCACTGACATAATAATATTGTAATTATCAGCCATCAGGTATTTAAACTAACGAAGAAAAAAGAAAACTCACTTTTTTCACTAGAGAACAAATTAATTTTGCAATGTTTTGTTTATTAGGAAAGAGTACTTGGGCGTCGAGAAAAGTCCATGGCGTATCAGTCAGAAACTTGCTCAGGTAGTGAGTCCTTAATTGATACAGAAATGGATTTGGTGACGGAAGAAAACGGGCCGAAGACACCGTCGAGCACTCAATACGACAGTCCCCAATGCGGGACTATTAATTCGATAAAGCAATCGCACAAGAAAAACAAGAGTAAGGGAAGATCATTCCTTGACAATTCCGAAGACGAAATGTCCGATACTGGCTCGATTTTCAATTACACAAACGAGGAAGAGGCGCCCGAAGACTCTTCGGAGAACATTGACGACAACGAAAAAGTCTTATCCGTTTCAAAACGACGAGAAATTTTCGTAGTTGAGAACGAAAATAGTCTCGTTGACGTTACGAGTTCTGCCGAAAAGGCCGGTCTAATGTTAGATGGTATCGCGACGTTACCCGAAGATATTAGAGATGTAGAACCCGTCGAAATGACACAAGAAGAGAAAACGGATACGGGAAATTCATCAACCGAGCGAACAAGTGATCACGAAGGCCTTTCAACGCCTGTAAAGAACGCTGGGACGCCGGTTCCTCGTCCTGGGACTCCAAAAAATCGTATCAAATTTTTACAGAGCATCATGACCGATTCGATTAAAAAATCGCACAAGAAAGTCAAGGACACGAATAAAAAATCGTTATTCAAACCGAGAGCAATGAAACCGGATGTTGAAGAAGATAAAAACGCACAAACGCACACCGTGGATGACGTCGCCGAAGACGACCGCGCGGTTACTCCCGAAAATACGAACTCCAGTCGTCTGCTACTTTCTCAGTTTAGTTCGGTGAAAAAATCTCACAGAAAGAACAAACACAGGAGAATGCTTTCGGGTTCTTTGCAACGAAAGAAATTTTTTGGTCACGAGGGTGATTCTGCCTGGAATTCCGACAGCGAGACTCATAACAGTAGCGTTTCCTCTTCCATCGGTGATTTTCCCAGTTTGTCACCGTCCCAAAATTCCTCGAATCTGGTCAGAGTCCTAAATACTACAAATTTGGATGGACTCTCATCGCTTGACAATGGTCGCGACGTTCCGTGTTACTCTTTGGAGAAACGCCGCATTGAGAGCAACGCGTGTGAAGCGGGGATCGACGCGCTGCCCAACTCGGACTTCCGCAAATCATCGCCGAACAAACGCAAAAATATTTCGGACGATTCTTTGTCATCTGCGATTTTTCAATCACCTTCGAAGCAGCCATCGATCTCCGCGACGTACGAGAGCGCCGAGGAAGAGTTCAAGATTTTCACGCCGATCAAGAAACGAAAATCTCTGAATTTGGCCGCTCCTATCGCTTGGAGGATTTGCGATAACGATTTTTCACTCGAATGCACCAAATTGCCGGAAGATTGGTTGCCCGAAAGTACCAATTCGCGATGTTCCACTCCAACGACCGCGGGACGTAGCAGTTTCCAAATTATCGCGAATACTCCCAAATCCGATAACAGACAAGAAAATGGTACTTTTATGCCGATCCCGGATAATTCGACGCCGATGATTCCAGCGACGGAACGAAGTGGTGACGACAATTGTGGGCGAGCCACACCCCAAGATCAATCAACTTCCGTACTCATGGTCGATATTAACTCGATTAAAAAGTCTCACAAAAAAGATAAACGAGGAAACATAACGAGGCGATCGTGGATATGCGCTCAGGACGAAGAATACGAATCTGTCGCATGTGGAACTAGTCCCGAAAACGACAATTCACCATCTTTACAATCACGAGACAATCAACGAGCTTCGACCAGTTATGACAGTGCGAACGACTGCTCTGAAATTGAAGCTTCAAACGAAAACACCGCTCAAGTTAAAACTCCACCGAATTGCTTGCGAGCTAAGAATTTTTTGAGACTTCTGCAAATGGAGTCTATTAAACGATCTCACAAAAAAGTTCGGGATCGCAAAAAATTCGAATCGTTCGTTGTCAACTGTGAACTGTCGAACGACGGCTCGATTTTTGATGAAGCTGAACGAAGCCTCAGCATGGAGAACGAAGATTTCCACGCGTCTCACAACGAAACCTTCAACGATACAGATGACAGTTATCCCACGGGCAACTTTACTTCGGTAACTGAATGTGTTGCGAATTCGTATCAGAATAAGGTAAAACAAAACTTCGGTTTACACGGAGAAAATTTGCCATTTTTGTTCTCTTAACCCTTAAAGCAATTTTCAAAGCACTTTAAAATGAATATCAGGATTTGAAATTCCTTAATAAAACAACTCTTGATTGACAAAAAAAATGTATTTTGAAAAAACGTTTTAGAAAACGTTTAGTGAACGTTTTAGAAAAAATTACGAATTTTCAAAAAAGCAGGCATTGAAATTTCGGCTCAAAGTTTGCCTGAGATATTCTGAATCCTAAGTATACTTTAAGGGTTAAAATGTCTGTTGAAATTAATGTGTTACACATTTTCGTGAGACAATGCTGGGCGTTTTTGGAGACTAACTGTAAGGTAGTTGTCTCGTCAAAGCCTTTTTCTATACACTTTTTTTTATTCATTTGAAAGCCATTGAGGATACTCCTGGGTGATTACTTGCCAAATTGTAAACCGAATTTAAGATATTTCTTATAAAAGATCCCACAGTTATTTATCAGTCATATCAGGGTTGTTACGCATATGGAAAACAGGAAAAACCTGGAAAACTCAGGGAATTTCTTATCCCCTGGAATTATCAGGAAGAAATCAGGAAATCTAGAAAAATTTGGAATTTTTCCAGAATTGACCTTTTATGATAATTACAGGAAATAAAACCACCAATATATATAATGTATATATTAGGGTGATGGAAATAAAATCGATATTTTTTCGTGAGCCTATGAGAGATATTAGTATTTAATGAAAAAGGAATTCTCTCAAAATTTGGGACCTTGAAAAAAAAATTTGAATGTCGTGCAAGTGACTTTTCGATATTTTTTTCAATTCTATCTTAAAATCATTATATAAAACTATCGATTTTTTGATGTTGCAACAAAAGATATTTGTACTTGATAAAAAAGTAATTCTCTCAAAATTTGGACCTTCTATAAAATTATTTATGCGGTCGCTGCAGGGACTTATTTATTTATAGTTTCTGCTGAAAATCATGATATAGCAATGTTGACTTTTCTCGGTGTTGTAAGAAGAGAAGTTAGTATTTGATGAAAATGTAATTATCCCAGAATTTGGGCCTTTTGAAAAAATTTTCACCGACCGTTAAAGTGGTTCGAAATTAGAAAAAATATCGAAAAGTTGCTTCCGCGACTTCTAAATATTTTTTTTAGGGTTCAAAATTTTGGGAGAATCACTTTTTATTTCAAATTCTAACATCTCTCTTGGGCCCACGAAAAAAAAAAAATATCGATTTTATTTGCATCACGCTAGTATATAAATACATGGTTCAAGTTATTCTTTCCCAACCAGATTTCGTTCTAGTCTTTCCCATACCCAACCAGATTTCAACCCTTTCCCAACGAGATTTCGTTCTAATTTCGTTCTAGTCTTTCGCTGTTAAAAATTAATATTTTATGAAAACAAAGTGTTCTATATTTGAGTGTGTTTGGAAAATCTGGAAAAGTCAGGGAACCTTGGAGTCAACCCTGCTTATGGAAAGCAATTGAAAATTTCGTGTTTCTCACGATAACTTTGAAACTTTTCTACAGATTCTTCTATTACAAATTCTCAATAACAGAGAACATGTGATGGAGTTTGTCAAAAAGACTAGGATTTTGAGCATTTTATTTCGGAGATTTAGCTATCATAAGGAAAAGTGTCCGTTCGGAGATAGAAACGTTGTTATTTTTGAAACTGCAAACTTTATATTAATCCATTTTTTCATCACTTTAAATTTTTCCATTCCTATGAGATATAACAATTAACATTATTAGAATATTCCGCATATTATCCAATATTCTCTGCATTGACTGGAGAATTAAATTATCAAGACAAGTGTAGCGAGAAAACTACCTTAAAAATTTGAAGACACTGATTTTTCTCGTTTCGTTTAAAAATAATCCTTCGAAATTGTGATAACACTTTATTATGGAATATTTTCTCATATCAAGATTATCCTTAATCGTTTTCCGCCAATTTAAATTCCATATTTTCTATTTACAGGGCCGATATCTTCGAGGTGCAACCCCATCTTGCTCGAGCGGTAATTTATCGGACGATGGCTCCATCTTCGATCCCGAAGAAAAACTTTGCAATCCATAAAAGAAAAAATGAAAAAAATAGTAATGGTGTTAAAGAAAAAATACTGAACACCAACAATTCCTCGAATGAATACAACGCCGACGTTCGAAAAGGCTAAATATCTCACAGATAATAATCTATGTGACACTAAAACGCGTCATACTTTTATTTTAATGTTTTAACTATTTTGAATTTTGCAATTTTATACCATATAGAGTTGTTGAATTTTAATCCTGTTTAGATGGACTGTATTTTTCTCATAATTGTTGTTAACTTCGGTTAAAATTTGTATGTTTATGTACTATGTAAATGTACAAGTGTGGAAAAGTGGTATGTGATTAAAAACCATCGAGCTCTCGAATAAGAAATAGTAAACAAAAGCAATCATTATTTTTTTTCAGTAAAGAATGACTCGAACGGCAACAGCTTTTTATTTGAAATAACGTTTACAATTTTGTTTCAATGTGAAACATATGTTGATCATTTTTAGCCAATATTCATATTACGATCACATATCACTGGTAAATACTTAACGATTTTATTACACTACAAATAATCTTGTAAAGTTTTAACGATGCCCTATGTCGAGGTTAGCGAACGAGGTTCAATACCGAGTATCGGTTTGGAATAATTGATTGAAAATTAAATGGCCAATTTTTTCCAAACTTTCACACGCCGTTCGCGAACCTCGAAGAGTTGAATTCAGCGATAAATCCAATTCGTGCCTCTGATATTCTTTAAAAAAGAAAACAAGAAAAAAAAAATAGAACATTCGAACAGAAATCATCGTGCCTTATGAAAATACGTTCCATGTAATTCGTGATACATCTCTACGCATTTTTCGACAGATGTACAGAAGTATTTCTTGGTCATTTCAATGAAAATTACAATCGACTATGTTCGTTGAAAAGAGAAGACAAAAATACGATCTAAAATTCTAGTTTTAAATCTCGAAAAATCGAAATCGAAGAAATCGATGCGACTGATCATAAAATTAATAAAACCTGAATCAATTTTCATGTGTTTTTACATACGTTAAGCCCATTTTTTTCAACATCAATCGAAGTTTAAACTCAGTTCATCCAATGTTGAAACCATGTTAAAAAAAGTCGAACTAAGTTTAAGCCGCGTTGGAAAAAATGGCACTAAGCTGGGATTTCATTCTGCTGTTTCGATATGTGTATAGACGCTCGTGTTGGAGCTTAAAAAAATGCATTTACAAAGCCACTATTTTAAAATCGTACGACACCATAACTCGCTTTAATTCTGAGCGAGTTCAAATTATTTTCTATGTTCAGAGTAAATATTAAAACCACCAAGAAAATCGGCTTTACATAATTTTTATGTAATTATAATCATGTAAAAATTAAGTAGATTCAACAAAGTGAACAAATTTAAAAAAAAAGGAAAAACAAAGAGTATAAAAGAATGAGGAATTTGTTTTTTATTATTAGTATAATTATAATGAGAAACAAATTTTTTAATAAACAATAATAACAAAATTCAAACACGATGTAAATATTGGGTAAAGCCATTTTCCTTAGTAGTTTCTACATTTTCTGAATAAAGAAAATTATTTTCAACAAAAAAAAACATCTGATTATGTTACTTGATAATTTACAAAATGTGACTGCAACGAGCTCAACGTTAATAGCTCATTTTTTTAAACTCGTTCACAATTCTTGAATATCTATTCATATTTCAAAAAAAAAAAAAAGAAAAAAATACAATCGTATAATTTAAAGCAGTAGATTCGAACGGTAGAGTAAGATTTATTCGTTTTTTTTTTTTTTTAATTTTTCGTATGGATGTAGGATTCAATATGTGATATAATAATAAACCCAAACAAAATCGGAGTAATCTTTTACCTTTTACCACACATCGATAAAAATGCACATCGAAAAATTTCACGTTTGAGGCTTTGAATAAATTGTGGGCGGCCCCTTGGCACTCAGCTTGCTGGCTAGTCTCTCAATGGCGCCAGCCGCTACGTGGCGCTGACAGTACTCCGCGCCGTCCGTGCTGCACGGACGGATCGAGGCGTCGGCCACGAGGAAGTTCAGTTGAATAAAAACTTTAAAAACAAATTATTCGAGCAAAGTTAGTTCGTAATCATTATATTTAAAAGTCGTTAAAATAAGTATAGAGTTTAATTTTCGAAGAATAAAATAAATCCAGGAGCAAAGGTGGTTAAAACAATCCTTCAACAAAGTGGAGGTTGTCTAACCTCAAAAGTGGCACGCGTTCGTGGTTCCGCCGCTGGCGGTGCCATTGGAAAAGGATATAAAAAAGATAAAAGAAATGTAGACATAGGTAAAAGTGCCGAAGATGTAGAAAGATACAATAAAGGGAAGAGGAGAAACGAAGGTGAAGAAAGTGAAAATGGTTCGGAGGAAGGGAGCCATCACTTACTGGAGAGCCTATTCGAAGAAGCAGGTATGGCCAAGTCAAAGAAAAAACGTAAGGAAAATTCGGAAAATTCAATAAATAGTGAACTTGTAGATGAAAATATCCAGATTATGGAGTCAGAGGAGCCGCAAAATACAAGACGCCCTTCGACAGATGGCAAACAAAAGTTTTGCTATGATAAGAATGATAAAGGTCCCTGGGTAGTTCACGTACGTATATCCAAAGGCCTTAATGGTGACACGGGAAAAAAAACTAACGCGATCAACATAATTGAAATTTCCAGAACATTAGTTAAAGCGCAAGTGAAATTCGAGCAAATTAATAAGCTTTCGAGGACAACCTTTGAACTTGAATTCAAGTCAAAAAGCATGGCCAATACTACACTCACCAATCCAATTTTGAAAGAAAAGGGTTTTATAACATCGATTCCGTATTTTCGGATATTCAGACGTATGGTGATCCGAGGAATTCCTTCGGATGTTTCTATGGAAGAGCTGATAGAAACCTTGAATGAGGAGAATCCGGACATAAGAGCTGCAAGTGCTTTTCGTCTTTCCAAGCGCATCGTCGTAGAAGGACAAATAAAGAGAGGTGACTCTGATTCAGTGTGTGTGGAGATCAGAAACAACGATATTCCAAAAAAGGTCAAATGTTGGAGAGCGATACTTGGCACATATCCCTATATACTGCCAGTACGACAATGCTATCGCTGTGGTCATATTGGTCATATTAGCAAATTTTGTACAGAAATAGAGAGATGCCTCTCGTGTGCAAAAGAAAAACACTGTGAAAAAAACAAATGTGAGTTTCTCCCTACGTGCATTAACTGTGGCGGATCCCACAGAACTCTTGATCGTAAATGCCCAGAGTATGAAAAAGGCAAAAAAATAAACGAGATCATGGCGCATGATAATGTGTCTTTCCTTACAGCCCGAAAAAGGATTGAAAATGTAGGGAGACCCGTTCGGGCATCGTTCAACCAAAGAGATTTCCCTACTCTCCAAAACGCAGAAAGAAATAACGAAGATATAGGAAGCGCAGGTGCAATTAGAAAACAAAACCCGATGACCTTTAGTCAAATTGCGACAAATAACAGAGGACTTCAACTACCAGAAGTAACAACGCCAGAAACGACACAGATGACACAGATGGGAATGCGAGAGGATGTTCAAGAACTACTGATGGCGATATCTATGGTACCAGATATGGCTAATCTCATGAAGAGGCTGTTTAGGACGGTGCAGTTACATGTGGAGGCTAGTCGGGACTTCCAGCTAAGATCGGTGCGTGAAGATGGCCCGAGTAGTACACATCATGGCCAAATGGATCATCAAGACAAACAAGAGATAACGCAGGGCAAAAGAGGAATCTTTGACACTTCTTCCAAAGATGGCCCTTACACATAGAGGTATAAGCATAGTTCAATGGAACTGTCAAAGCATTAGACTCAAAGTACCTGAGATTGAATTTAGATGCAAAAATATTGACATTTTCGGCTTAGCTGAAACATGGCTTAAACCACAAGACTCACTATACATAAGAGGGTTTGATATAATAAGAAAAGATCGGATTTATCGCCCAGGAGGCGGTGTTGCAATCATCATTAATAATAAATTAAAATACAAAGTAATATCTAATATCGACGATTGTCAAGGTCAATTAGAGATTTGTGCCATTGAAGTATTGTGTCGAAACACCAAAGTACTGATTGTCGCTGTATACAGAGCCCCTGATAATCATATCCCAAAAAATGTATGGTCCAATTTTTTTTCCCAGTTTATAGGCAAAAAGTTTATCATCCTTGGGGATTTTAATGCACATAACGGCTTATGGGGAGATTTTAGAGAGGACATGGAGGGTCGTAATATTACAGAGTCTATAGAAGATTTAGAAATTAGTGTACTTAATAAAGGTGATATGACCTACTTATCGCAACAATATGGTACGGAGTCTGCTATAGATGTAAGCTTCGTGGATACTGCATCGGTCCTAACTTGTAACTGGAAAGTTGAGAAAGAACTATGGGGCAGTGATCACTACCCTATCCGCATTGAATATGATACTATTATAGACACAAATAACAAGGTATATAAAAAAAATAGACTTTATTCTAAAAAGACAAATTGGATCCAGTTTTCTGATGATATTAAAGAAAGAATGAATGAATATGAATCAATATGTAAGGGGGAGAACGATATTCAAGTTAAATACTCCACTTTTGTAGCCATCTTAGTTGCGTGTATAGAAAAAAATACTCCTAGGAAAAGGAATACTAATTCAGGAAAGGAATCGAAATATACGAAAGCTCCTCCAACCGTTTGGTGGAATGGAGACTGCGACAAATTGATTAGGCTTAGGATGGCGGCTCTACAGAGCTTTAAATGTAATCGATCTTACGAAAGATTTATTGCCTATAAACGAGCCGATGCTAAAGTAAAATATGGCTTGAGAAGAATCAAGAGAGAAAGCTTTCAAAAATTCTGTGAAACATTAACCAAGAATACGAATCCATCCTACATATGGGGAAAGGTTAAGGCATTTAAAAACAGGTGGAACTACGTAGAAACCGCTAACGAATACAATGAAGAAAAGATTAAGAACGTGGAAAAAGTCTGCAATTCTCTCTGCCCAGGATGGGTTGAGGTGCAGCCGCCAGAATTTAAAGAAGAAGGTGACCCTTTTCTAGACCTATATTTTACGGAGGAGGAACTTAATTATGCCTTGTCAAACTCAAGAATAAAATCTAGTCCAGGTATAGATGGCATTGACTATGCGATTATTACAAAATTACCTATCGAAGCACGAAGAGTTTTGTTACAAATATATAATGACATCTATAAGTCGAGTAATTTCCCAAATGAATGGAGAAAATATTTGATTTTTTTCATCCCTAAGAGTGACAATACAAAAATGCGCCCTATTTCCTTGGCTCCTTGCCTTCTTAAGGTCTTCGAGAGGATGATAAACTTTAGGCTGAACTGGTGGCTAGAATTTCACATGAAATTACCGGACTCTCAATTTGGTTTTCGACGTTCGCGCTCATGTGTGGATAATCTAGCGATATTAAGTACGGACATAATGAATGCTTTTGAAAAAAATACGTACGTAGCGGCTTTGTTTATTGATATTCATAGCGCATATGATAATGTTTTGGCAGAAGTTTTGATCAAGCGCTTAAAGGATCTTGGCTGTCCTCCGCGCCTTTTGGCTTTTGTATATAACTTGGTATCAGCAAGGGAACTTAATATCAGATTCGGTGAAATGGATGAGATAATATGGAGCTTTCGTGGATTACCTCAGGGGAGCGTATTGAGTCCTATATTATATACTCTTTACACAGCAGGACTTGAACAAAAGTTAACAGAACAGTGTAAAATTATTAGTTTCGCCGATGATGTTGCAATTTATGCAGAAGCCCCTTTTGTGCGCGATGCAACAGAGGAGATCGAAAATTCAGTTATCTCTATGATGGAGTTTCTTGATAGCAGTGGCTTGAATTTAGCCCCTGAAAAGAGTAAATTTTGTGTATTCAGTAAAAAGAAACTCCCGTTCCAGCCTGCTATTTTCATTAAAAACACTAGAATAAACTCATCAAAAGTAATAAAATTTTTGGGATTATACTTTCACGAAAACTTAAGCTGGAGTCCACAGATCACGTCCATTGTTAAAAAATGCCAAAATCCGATGAAAATACTAAAGTGCTTAGGACATACATGGTGGGGGGCAGACCCGAGTCTTCTAGTGCGTTTATATATAGCTCTAATTCGATCACGCATTGAGTATGCAGCCTTTTTGTTTAATAACTGCAGCAGAGCTCAAATGATCAAAATTGATAGGATACAATATAAAGCCTTGCGTATAGCGTTAGGTTATAGACAATCCACACCAACAAATGTGATACTTGCGGAAGCCAAAGAACCTCCTTTAGATATAAGGTTTAGGTATTTATGCCGAAATTATTTAACACGGGTTTTAGTAAACCCTGATCACAAGATTATACCTTCGTTGGAGAAATTGCGTGGAACTTTTGAGAATCCTACAGTGGTACATCGAGGAGGGACACCGCTAATCGTTCAAACGTTTCAGGAACTCGATCGTGTGAGCTTCTTATTTGCGCAATCACCGAAACCTCATTGTTTTAGTTATGAGTACGAATCGTTTTTTTTTAAGCCGACTATTTCATTTCAAGAAGGAAAAGATATACAATTAATGAAAGACTGTGAAAAGGGATTTCAAGAGAAATTTAAAGACGCCTTAGAAGAATCGATGGTCCTTTTCACGGATGGATCCAAAATGGAAAATAAAGGTTTCGTTGGTTTTTCAATTTTCAGGAAAGATATTAACGAAACCAAAATGTTAAGAGCAACGAAATATGCGTCTATCTATACTGCAGAAACTATGGCGATTAGGGAGTCTTTGGATATTATTAAGACAATTGACTCGCATAAATTTTCTATTTTTTCCGATGCCAAAAGCGTCCTCGAATCTCTTGCGGGTTTTCCTAAAGTGCATCGATATTCATACTTGAATTACTCTATTAAAGAAACTCTCAAAGGTCTAAAACAAAATGGAAAAGAAGTAATGTTTTATTGGATCCCGGGTCATCGAGGGGTTGAGTTTAATGAAATCGCCGATATCGCGGCAAAAGAAGCCATTACGTTAGGAAGAGACACTCAACTTCTTGTTCCTTATTTAGATTTTAAGGCTCACTGGAAAATGTTGAGAAACGCGGAATTTCACGAATGGTGTTTGACATCATCGGAATTAAAAGGAAAAAAATTCTTTGAATATTATTATAAACAGAGTACTCGGCCATGGTTTGCTGAGCTTAAGTTATGTAGAAGAGGAATTACATCTATTAATAGATTACGGAGCGGACATTCCTCCTTAAAAGCAAGCTTAAAAAAATTGAATATTGTTCGATCAGCATTGTGTGATTGTGGACAAGGAGAAGAAGATCCGAATCATGTATTCTGGCAATGCGATAAATTCGATAGCGAAAGGAAAATATTAACAGCCAAACTTGAAAAGTTGAAAGAATTCCCGCCATATTGTCTGGAGAGCTTACTTCACTCCGGTGATAAGGCGTCAGTGGGACCAATAGCGCAGTTTATAAGTAGTATCAACGTTTATATCTAACTAAACTAAGTAAAGTGTATATCATCTAAACATTGTTAATTCTTTTGTAAATCTAAGAAATTAAGTTAAAACATGTTTGTACAGGCTGTATGAGGTAGAGAACCTCCAAAGCCTTCTTTATTTTCTTTAATAAAAAAAAAAAAAAAAAAAAAATCCGTGCTGCACGTGCGCCGCGCATATTTTATTTCATTTCATTTATTTCATGATAAATATGATAATAAATAACTAAAGAATAATTACATATATATATATGAGTCTAGTAAATATGTACTAAATTTGTAGCCTGTTGTTTTAAGGATAAGTTTAATATATACACAACAGACTAGATATTCTGTATATACTTTATAAATTTATATGTATAATGTTCGGCTCAAAACTTCCGACCACACTTATTACCGCGCACACGCGAGACAAGACAATTAATTAACGAATAATTACGCTTAGTATCAACTGATCAGTCGGTTGACTTGTAATGGCCATTATGGCCGGCGGGGGGTTCAGGGCGTTCGGGGGCACAAGCGCGGAAGCATGCCAGCGCCGCGCAGTGCGAACTATTTACGGCGCATAGAACGGAAGAAAAGTCCGTATAAGAATTCATATAAGGGGGCTGATTGTGGGGTACACTTTCCGCACTGTCGATTGGACAGTTGCAAGGAGTAACGACCAATCGACGCTTTGCTTTTCTAGGGATTTTCTGGAAAATTCAGAACGATATTCGAGTTTCAATTTTCTAGGAATTTTCTGCATTCTCGACTCTCATTGGTGTGTACATGGTGATTGTTTTTAACGGTTGTTGCAACTGCTGCAACACATGGTCTTGTTTGTCGAAATATTTTAAGGTTAAAAATTATTAAATCGTGTCTGGATACAATCGTTAAATATTTCAAGTATCAAATAATCTGTGAAAAATTTAGTTTATCGTTTTGCAATAAGATTGAGCAATAATGGGGAAGCTTAACGTAACGATGCTTCGATATTTAACCCGTGAAGATTTCCGAGTTTTGACAGCGGTAATTATTTTATTTATTTTTTGTACATAAAATGTTCACATTTTGACCTTTTTCCGTCATTTGAAGTTTCGATTTCATTGCTAAAATTGTACATGTTAAATAAATGTATTACGTCGACCTTTGTCATAGATTGAAATGGGAATGAAAAATCACGAACTTGTGCCTGCGTCTCTGGCTGCTCAAATTGCCAATTTACGTCACGGCGGTGTTCACAAATTACTCAAGGAATTGTGCAAGCATCGCTTGCTCAGCTACGAACGTGGAAAACATTGTAAGCAAAGCGTTTGCCAATTTACTAATTAATTCAATAAAATGAGGCAAGAATTGTTAGCACTTTGAGATGGTTCAGTGAATCGAATCTTGACGCAAAGTATTAAGAAAGAAATTCATAGCCAAGACCTGTGCTCAATTAAAATTTTTCTGAATATTTTAGTAAACTTTTTGTGATAAACAAACTATTTTGGCTTAGGATGGAATACTTGAAAATGACTCAAATTTTTTTGAATGGACAATACTAATTCTTTTCATATAAGAAAAAGTGTTGCTTTTGAATCATTTTTTTAAATCCTGCAGCTTGCGTTATAAATAAATTTCTTAAATCTTGTAGGTTTGAAGATATTTAAGGGAATAAAAGTTATTGCTTCACCCCACAGATTTGATCTCTGATTATCCGAATGATCCAGAATCCAGATCAATTTTATGAGGAATAATTTCTCATAAATTAAATTTATAAAGAATTAATTTGATTTTCATTTTGTGAGAATTGTTTTTTTGTAAAATTTGTATACATTAATCCAATGCACATATTAGTTAATAAAATTAACAATGAAACAAGATTAAACCATAATTTAACATTTGATCACAATGGTCGGGGCATTTTGCCCAAGCCGAACGATTATTTTTTATTAATGAATTATATCTAGTTGTGCTCAGGAATATTAAGAAATTTTCATGATTTTTTTAGGCACGTTAACATCATTTTATTAAAATACACTATACCGTATCAATTACTACATATTTTCAGGGACTTATACAATTTTGTATTGAATCAGAAGTTGCTTTATTGTTGAGAAAAAAAAAAGTTGAAAAATATCAATTCCTTCAAGTTGCCTGGGCCATACTAGTAGCAACCAACTTTCAAAAAAATGGTAGAAAATCTAGGGTTGAGTGAATAACTTTAAACGTGTGGAAAATAAATAAAATTTTAAAAAGTCATCACTATCATTTACGGATCAATTGGTTGCATTAGTAGTTGGTGATTTACCGTATAATTCTGTAGTTTAGCACAATTGTCGTGTTTCAGACGATGGGTATCGTCTTACGAACTCTGGATACGATTATCTGGCTTTGAAGGTATTAGCCGCAAGAGAAGTCGTTGTGTCTTTTGGAAACCAGATCGGTGTTGGCAAAGAGTCAAATATTTATGTAGTTGGTGACTCGGATGGGAATCCTGTGTGCTTGAAGTTGCATCGGCTGGGCAGAACATGTTTTCGCAATATCAAGGAAAAGAGAGATTATCATCAGCGTCGAAAATCCATGTCGTGGCTTTATCTCTCCAGGATATCAGCAACTCGAGAATTTGCCTATATGAAAGCGTTGGAAGAACGGGGTTTTCCAGTACCAAAGCCAATAGATTTGAACAGACACTGCGTTGTCATGGAACTCGTAGAAGGTGGACCTCTTTCCGGTGTACATGAAGTGGACAATGTTGAAGCGCTCTACGACGAGCTCATGAACCTTATTGTGAGACTTGGCAATCATGGTGTCATCCATGGGGATTTCAATGAATTTAACATCATGATGACCAATGAAGGAAAAGCCATACTCATTGATTTTCCACAAATGGTCTCAACCGAACATCCCAATGCTGAGTATTATTTCAACCGAGATGTCAATTGCATACGCGATTTTTTCAAAAGACGATTTGCGTACGAGAGTCATTTGTATCCAAGCTTCAGCGACATTTCGTAAGTATCCGTTGCGCAGGAATTTTGTAATCAAAGAAAGAATTGTACTTTAAAGATTGTTGTGAAATTCACAGCAACCAGGGGGCACAGCGGATTTCTCGAGATTGTTATTCAAAGGGAATTAGAGTATCAGGAAAATGAAATACAATTTCTCGCTTTATGAAGGAATTTTTCCCTGGAGTAAATGTCCAGGAAATTATCTCAAACATGAATAATACAATTTTTTCGACTATTTTGACCAAGGGCCAAAATGTATCACGATTTCGGTCCTCGTGATAACTTCATTTTGGTACGTTGGGAAAAAAATCAAACGAATTTTCAAAGTAGATACATAACACCACAAATCTATTCTGGATTTGATAAAAAATAAAAAATACAAAACAATGCCATCAGTTTGAAAGAAAAAATTCAAAAAGCACCAAAAAAGCACTGTTTTTTTTTTACTTTTTAAAGAAGAAACAGGATTAAAAATCATTACAAATGACTCATTCAAGATGAAATACTAAATATAATAACAAACATTATGCAGAAAGATTTTTCAATTCGAATGCGCCGTTTTTTTCTAATCCTTGGAAAATGTTTTATTTAGAAACAAAGTCGTGAAAAAACGCATTAAAAATTTTGTTTCAGCATAAAATTTCGAAATAGCCAAAGAGTTTGGTTACCAATTATTTAAACACAGTATTCTAGAGGCATAAGTTAGTAATATTACGTGAAAAAAAACGATTCACAACGAAAAGTCGTAGTTTTGATGAAAAATTCCAGATCAGTTTGAAAATGACTTAGCAATTCTTTCTTTGCCCATTTTTCTCAAAACGATTTGTCATATATTCATACTTCACCTTTCTCTAAAATTTCAGGCGCGAAGATTGCGTCGACGTGGAAATAAAAGCTAGTGGCCTTACGAGGAGAATGGAAAAAGATTTATTGATTGAAATGGGTATGGATCAGAGTGAAGAGGATGAGGATGAGTCTGAGCTACAGGAGATCGATAACAAAGACGGGAAGATTGATATCGATGTTCTTCGCCAGGAAGTGAACAAACTTGTCGAAGATGAGCTTTGTTCGTTCGTGCCAAAATCTATGCAATCGTGTGAATTAAATGAAGACGAGAAATTGTCTTTGATGAAGAAAATGGATGAGTTAAAGCTGAAGGAAAGATGCACGATTAAACTTGAAGATCAATCTAACCAATTGAATGATAAACCACCTCCCGATGACGCTTTCCAATCAGAAAAGAATGACCAAATTTCTGAACTGATAAACGCCTCGACGTTAGTAAATCCCGGATCGGACAACGATTCTTTGTGCGAGTACGAATTCAACGATTCCAGAAGCGTCCGGAGTTGTTCGACAGCAGCTTCGATTGCACCGGAAGTAATCAGGCGCCGAATCAAACTCACTTTGGATAAGAGAAACAAACGAGGACAAGCGAGGAAAATAGTAGCTAAAGGAGAAGCGAGTGCGACGACACGATCGCGACGTGAAAATCGTGATACGATCAAACAATCTACCGATGGTGGCATTTGGGCCGATTGAATAACAAACACGTAAAAAATAGATATTTTGTAATTAAACTTCTTGACATCTATCCATCAGTTAATAAATTTGTACAATAAGAAATTCCTCTTTTTACAGTATCTTGCTAAATCTTTATACTTTTTTTCCTTCTTTCTTTTCTTACTTTTTCTTCTTATTAATCTTTTTTTATGTATCTTTGTTAAATTAATTTAACGGGTTATATCTAATTGTGCTCGGGAAAATTAAGGGATTTTCATGATTTTTTTTAGCCATGTTAACATCATTTTATTAAAATACTCTTAATAGTATCAATTACTGCATATTTTGAGATACTTACATAAATTTTTCTTTGAAAAAATTTTCAATACTGAGGGAAATATGACTGTTGTCCTAAAACACCTTTTTTTGAACATCACTCGCGGTGAGCATATCTCTGGAACAGCTCATTTGAAATAAAAAAACCAAAACGATTTCGTTAGTATAATACTATATGCTCTTCGTGAACGAAGGGTTTAGCGAAATTTTTATTAAAAGAAGAAAAATTCAATTTTTCCGAAAAGTTCGATTTTTGAGGTTACAAAAATTAAGTTTTTTGATCCAAAAAAATATAAATTTTGGTCCGACTGAAAATTCCTTCGTTCACGAACAAGCCATTATAATTAGAAATAAGCTCGTGAAAGATTCAAATCGATAGGTTAAATTGCTTTCGAGAAATCGTGCTCACCGCAACAGCACTTTTTAAAAAACATGATTCCGAGATAATCGTGTTTAAAGTCGTCGATCGCTGCGCTCGGAGACTCGCACTCTCAGGTAGCGCGCGTAAATATATTCTTTCTAGTGCTCGGATCCTTATAATATTTTCGGAAAACGTTCTTAAGGAAGTTCTGCTCGAATCTCAAAAAGATGACAGGTCATTGAAATTTGAATAGCACTTTCGGAAACATTCAGGTACCTGCAAAATTCAAACAAGATTGACCACCTACTTTCTGAGATGAAAAATCGTAAATTTTGACGTACGGTTTTGACGTGGGAAATGATTTAATATCATGTAGTCAAAAAGGTGGTGGCTCATTGAAAATTGGATCAAGTACATCAACTAGATATAACCCCTTAATGGAAGGTTACCGTCGAGAGGCATGAAAAAAGCATGAACTTTGGGATTTTTTTTTTTGTATAAAATAAATACTTTTGGAAATGGGTTTCAACGTTTCTATCAACGGAGAGTAAATTCCAATTTTATTTATAAAAAAAAGTCCAAAATGGCGGCTCCAGCTCCCGTCAAATAAAGCCATGCACGGCGTGTTTTGTTCTGCGCGGGGCGCTCCACAGCCTTGCCAGTTCGTCTGAACCAAAAACGGGTTAAAAATTATTAAACTAGACTAAATTTGGAGGGCCCTATTATTTTTTGTTTTCTGAAAAAACCCTGGATAACAAAATGGCAGCCGTTTGAAAAAAAATCCAATTTTTTTGCCCTGTTTTTTTTTGCTTCAACGGACGAAAAAAATATTCCTAAATCAATTTTTGACAAAATTCGTTTCCTGATGGCCCGCAAATTGAATTTAATTTTAATTGCGCAGAGATTCATGTGAATCGGATCATCCGTTGAGCTGATGTAGAGCGTCTCACGCGCTGAAAAATTATATTTCCAGAAAAACGCATTTGAAGTTTAACGCTACTTGTTTACCAACCGGCGGACGGTTCCGTTCAACAGGCTGTAAATTCTAAAATACTTTAGATATGAAAATATCCTTTTACCCGCATGTTCCAAACACTTTAAGGATGCAAACTGTGTAAAAAAAAATTCGAATGTTTCATCGTCGAACGGTAACCTTCCCGTAAGGGAAGACGTTGGTGAACCTCAAATCGTCGAGGCTTTTTCCAACTGTTATGCGTTGGTTGAGCGATGCGTTTTCTATTGTCTAGAAACTGAGAAATAACTGATGATTTAAAGTTTTAGCAAGGTCCACCTCTAAAATAAACACTTATCGGTAGTAGCATAAAAACTACAGGGGGTCTGGATTACCCCAACTTCTCCGAACTGCAACCAAATTGAGAAAGTAATGAATATTGAGGCTTAAAAAAATGTGTGCATTATTTTCAAATATTCCTCAACAATTTCTACTATTTTCTTGAGTCCCAATCGTTACAATTTTGTTTTTAACAAAATAGAACTGCGAAAAGAGTACAGGATTTAAAGTCGAAAAACGATTGATTAAAGTTTGAAAAAAAGTGTAGATCAATTTAGTTGAAAATGGCGGTTTTATTCTGGGTCAAAATGATCCAATGGTAGTAAGCCAGAGTGAAAAAATTAGGTGTTTAAGTTCCGACTCAAACTTTGAGGTATTCTCGATCCCAGCTAGTCTTTAAGGGTGTCCTACAGAAGGCAACGATCGGTCAGGTGATTTTTTCAATTACCCTTAAATTTGGGCGCACCTCAGTCGATAAAAAGTTTGATAAATAAAAAAAACAGTTTCGTTACCGACTCGAGCCAAGCTTGCTGCTTCCAAGAACGCCCCTGCGTAAGCCTGAGTATATTACGAGAGCTCTGGGGTCGCGTTCGATGCCACCTCCATCGGATTTGTGTATACGTCGTACGATGACGATAACGTCAATGTCGAGAAACGGTGGTAGGACTCAAAATAGTGCAAGTGACTTTTATATCTTAGCACTACGAAGTTCTGATTATTCAGTTGCAGAGTGCTCGTCGAAAACGGTTGATCCCTCTTTACATCTCGACTCTCGCGCAATAATTATTCTCTTACGGTAAATCATCGCAATCTCAACCCTGAAATCATGGCAGAAGACAATCTTACCGCCGTACTTTACGGAATTAACGATTTACGATTGGTAAGTCATTAAAAAAATGAATTTTTTGTGATACGTTGCCGGAAATAGTTATCATTTTGAGCTTACTGAAAAAGAGTATTTGTTACTTTTTTGCGACCCTGAAAGGCTTCAAGGCTGAGCGTGCTTGACATTGCGCGGCCTTCCCGGCGTGATGAACATTCGATCGGTCGCGAAAAACTACGTGGCATCAACGCGTGTTCGTTCTTTCATCTAATAACTTACTTTTTTTCAGGAACAAACACCTATCGAAGAACCCAATGACAACGGTGAGTTTATTTTTATAAATTTTCATTTACGTCATATCCATCTCTGTAGGGCTTGTCGCTTGTAGGGCTTCACGTTTGTTCGGATTATCCAATATTCAATTTAATATCATTTATTTATAATATTTCATTACAATTGTTATTTTAATTAATTACAATTACTATTTCAATTTTAATTAATTTTGAAATTAATTTTTTTTTCTGCAAACACCATCAATATAACGATTGTCATTTTTTTTTTCGATAAATTACACTTGTTTTTCAGCCACAAACGTCATTGGATCAAAATTTCGAAATTTCGAAATTGAAGTAAAATGGGCAAAAATTCAGTCATCTTTGAAACTTCACAAACATTGATTTTCAATATTAATATTTAAACAAAGTTATTAACATATTGTCCCGACGAAATATTCTTCGACATATAACCAGACAATTTGTTTTTTCGTTACGTGTAATAAGTTTAGTGATTTTTCTAAACGCATATGATTTTTTTCAGAATATTCTTGGTCTTTTTAGATTTTTCCAAAAAGTTTTAAAAATAATGAAAAAAATCACGAATTTACACGTTTTTGTAAAAGCATTTGGCCCCATAAATACGAAATTTCTAGAGCATTGATCGAACGCTTTGGAGCGAATTCCGCCTCCAGAATAAGTAAAAAAAAAAGAATTAAAAAAAAAGAGAAAATTCGCAAAACATTAAAAAGTGCTTTAAAAAATCAATAAATTCATTTCATATACGACGAAAAAAAATCAGCTGTTTACTGGCTGGACAACTATTTTTTTAACGATTTTTTGATCATTTTATTGTTTCAAATCAATGTTCGTCACGCCTTTTGTTTATAGAATCAAATAATTGATATTTATGGTTTCTTTGTCCATCATTTTGAGAAATACGTCTGTTAAAAAAGCGTGCAAACTGATGCGTTAAAGTATTCACAGTGTATCATTTTTCTAGCGATAGCTAGAGCGTACAAAAGCAATTTTTTCAGTCAACACTTCCGCGAACAAAACTCGCAACCAAGGCAACAGTTATATTTTTTATTCATTTTCTCGACTCATTGGTGTACGAATGCAATTTTTTTAAGTTAAACTCTCAGTTATTAGTTAAACTCAATATTTATTTTTAAGCGTATTAGTAGCAACAACCTCATTAATCATGGTTTAAAAAGTTGAGGGTCCTCTGAATCAATTGTGCAATGAAAATTCATAATTGTCATTGATTGTGTAAATTAAATAATTATTTTTTTTTCGATTTCCCTTTTTTCTTTACTTCTACGACAGTTCCGTGTATTACGTTGAATATCTACGCGTTACCGAGATAAAATTGAAGAACTGAGATTCCGCAGAGCGCAGTCCTTCGTTACGATCGTATGTTTAGATCGCGTGACCTCTAAAATACGCTATATATATAGCGTATTATCGATTAGTAAGAACCATTGTGTACATATTTACGCGTCAATGTACATGCTTTCATGACATATATCTTTCGTTAGGTCAAATGGAAAAAAATTCTCGCGTGTTTATACTTCTGTGCTATTTTCCAAATTTATGCGCGAAAAATGCAATGGCTTAACGTAAAATAGAATAAAACACCCAGTAGTCGGCCTTTTAACGCAATTTCCAACTTTGAAATATTGTCCTATGAAGAAAAAAATAGATAACGAAACACAACAAGTCTTAAGGCGAGCAACCACTTTAGGAGACCGAAAATTAGATGATTTTTTTGAATTTTTTTTTTATTTTGAAAAAACGGAAATTCCACAACTCTGACAATAATTTATTCATATTTTCATACATCTCTAGTAATTTTTTCAAGTTATTTCATGCATTAATTAAGGTGTATTCCGCTGTGTCTCTTGACGTGTCCTCATTGTCGTTGTCGATTTGTGGGAATTGTGCAGCTCGCAATTCGCATCTGAAATAGTCCAACAAATTTTTATACATTCTTGAGATGTTTTTTAACCCTCAATCCGTGAACGTTTTTTAGACATCCTAATTCCGTGAACGGGGTCGTTTTCATTTTCGCGCTATCACACCCGCAATTATAAATTAAAAAATCTGAACAAAACCATGGTCAATCCTCAGACTGTACTTTTGAAGCGAGAATAGATTTTTTTTCTTATTTTTAATAATTTTTTTTTCATCAAATATCAAGCAATGTGCAAAGAAAACGTTCAAGAAGAAATTTTGAGCCGGACGAATACGACCCCGGTTCACGGGTTGAGGGTTAAAAACATGAACCTAAATTTTGAAAAAAAAATCGAGAATTGAATGTTGGAACGTGTTTGAAAAAAAGAATGATCGATTTTTAGCATTTTTTCCCCGGCATTTTGCAATAATAAATATGTTTTAAGCAATCTAATCTTTCCAACTTTAGGTTCATGTGTCAACAAATTATATTATGTAAACGTGTTCCAAATTTGAAGATGATCCATCAATTAGTTTTTGAGTTGTGATTCCCGCAAATTGAAGAAATGTCGTTTCGAGAAAAACATGTTTAAAGTTTGAGCGCGCTTGGGAGTCGAGCGGAGAGTCTTTATCATTTATATACATACCGTTAGAAGGAATCCGAATATCGTTTTAAAATTTTCAGGGTGTATTCTTAAGATTTATTGCTAATGATTTATCAAATAAAAAAAAATGATTTTTTGAAGCATCTAAAGTGTATGCTCGCCTTAAATGAAACGTTATTTTTTAAATTTTAATAATAAAATTATTGCAAACGATAGAATCTACATTAAAACATTGAAAAACGTTATTTATTAGAAAAACGTAATTGTGACCAGTAGTCGGCTGCTCCAAACCAGTAGACGGCCACATAGGAATCCTATAGTCGGCCTTTTTTCTATTGGTCGGAGCTGGCTGGGGTCGACGCTATAGTCGGCCTGAACGACGGGCTTGTCTCATCCAAAATTCGGCCCCCTCAATAAGAATACGTTTACGTGTGGTCGACTACTGGTAAAACCATCATTAATAATGTTCTTTTTTATGTGTAGTGTTTAAATATACTCTATTTGTTTACAGTATAAATTTCAACCGTGTAGAAGAAATTTACTAAAAAAAAACCAGTAGTCGGCCAGGGGAGGGCTGGACATTGGCTTTACAATGTAAAATTGAAGACCCAGTAGTCAGCCAGGAAAAAAAAATATATTTTTTACTATTTAAAACGATTTTTTTCATCAGAAATTTTTAGAAAATTATCAAAAACACATTTTCTGATAGTCTAAACCCATATAAGAACACTAAGCTTCTGAAAAACATGAAGTACTTATCTTATGGGAAAGGCCCCGGCGCTATGAAAAAAATAGCCCGCTACGCAATTCCGTGCGCGTCCGTCGCAAGTGTTCCGAGTGATATTTTTTAGGTCAAAGATGTCAGTAAAAAAATCCCACTACTCGAAAACAAGTTTCTCGCTATTCTCACGCGTACAAGGTTGCAAAAGGGCGACTACTGGAAGGGGGCTGGGGACCGGGTGTTTTTTCTTATATATTTTTTGTTATGTCTAAAAGCCACGTCATTTGAACAATAATTAGTAAGTTATCAAAATTCTAGTAAATGTGATCGTCGTTTCGTGAATTTTAACTTATTTAATCGTGTTGGTACAATAATTGGCATGTAATCAAAAATATATTGAAATTAATCTCTTTATACCTCAATTTTAGCAGCTTCAATCGTACTAGTATATTGAGTTCTTTTTCGATGTATTTCGTTGAGTCTAAAGGTCATTGGCATATTATCAAAAAACATATCGAAATTGATCTATTTATTTGCGATCTTTTTGTACTACATGCGTACCGAAATTTAAAAATAGAAAATGAATTCTATCCTAGTTATATAAACTTCTTATGTAAAAAAAATATATAAAATTTATTATGTAATATAAACAGATTGGCTAGCGTAACTAAATCGTACTCATTTGCCAGGCAAGCAAAACGTCCATTGAATCTACACGGTTATAAATTATCTACGTATTTTCTTGGCGTTTTGTTTACGCTTTTATGAGTGAACGATAAGTGGGGACAGTAATTGGGAAATTTCGTACAGTACATTGGCACGAGAATGACGCGAACAACTAAAATAACAAGAAGAAAAATGACGAGTTAGAACATTTCCTACTACGAAAATCGAATACATTTTTTTTTTGTCGACACGAGAAACTCATAATCGTTCTTTCGGTCAAAAAAATTGGTTGCGATCTCTTTTTTCGAGAATATTTTAGGCAGTACAACAACTCTATTCATAATTTTTCTATTCTTAAAAAATCTATGGTAAATATATTTATTCTAAAATATCTTTATTCATAAATGTGGTCGAAAAATCTCTCCAAAAATATCTCTATTCATTGACATCTGCAATCTGAAACAACTCTATTCATGAGTGTCAATGTCAAGACATGACATCTCAGGACATCTCTTTTTATGTGAACTAGGCGATTTAAACGCGCGCTTGGCGCGCGTAAACTTCTTCCCTACTGTTGTTTTTAATAATAAAATAAACCTTATCATTAATGAAACCGTAAAAATGAATTAAAAATGATGATTTATACATAAAAAATTATTACTTATTATTTTCTTACTTAAGTTTTAATAAAATCTGCCTTTTTGTCGAAATCTATTGGGAATAATTATAGTTCTTTATTCTTCTTTCCTATCCGCGACTTGTCAACAACGAATTTGAGTTGTTATAGATATTTGAAAGACCAGCTGTCATTGTGACATTTTAGGGCAAACAGAATAACTTCAGAGACATAATTTGACTTGAAATTTAGCACAAGACGCGAGCTACGTACAACGTCATAGCGAACCAATCAAAATAGCGGAAAAGCGGTGACAAGACTGCAATTTCATGCGTTACTTATGAACTTTATATAAGAGGAACAATTGACAGTTGAAGAGAGATGTCTTGACACATAGATATTCATGAATATAGTTGTTTCAGATTGCAGATGTCAATGAATAGAGCTATTTTTGAAGGGACATTTTTTGACCACATTTATGAATAGAGATGGTTTAAAATAAGCACATTTCAATACAGTGATCTTTCGGAATACACATTTTTTGAATAGAGATATTTGAGAATAAAGTTATTTAAGAATACAGTTTATTACTCACATAGTTATTTAAACATAGAGATATTTGGGATTAAAGATATTTACCATAGAATGATTTAAGAATAGAGAAATTATGAATAGAGTTGTGTACTGTCATATTTTATAAGCGACAATGTTCATGTAAACTTTGTTGATAAAAAACTTAGTTTTGTGACCTTGAGAATTATTTCTGTTATTAATAACGACAGAATGATCGAAATTTGACTTTTCGTGGCTAAAATGTGTTCAGGTCATTTCAATTTCTATATAATTCGAATTTGAACTGTTGAATTGCCAATTGAAGAATTCATAATTCGTCGAGATCAGGAATTGCTCTAGCGAGATCGTATTACCACGTACGAGTAGGTCGTACGACCTCGATGATGGTTTTCCTTCTAAAACGGGCAAGAATCGTTTAAACGAATAAATTTAGAACAATCGTCATAGATTCGTTAGGACAATAATAGAAACGCAAGATTCTAAATCCTCGATTGATCTCGTTGATCTCGACGAGTCAATATTGACGGAGAACTTTTTTAACCTGGGAAACGAGTAGACATTTAATAGATCGCACTCGAGAATTCTTTTTCTGCACACTTCCGTCTTAATTGTACAATTCATTTATTTTTGCATGTGTAGATTTGCGTTTAATGAAAATTAACCTGACTTTGGGTTACTACCATTGGGTCATTTAGACCCGAGCTAAAATAATTAATTTCGACCAAATTAAAATACACACGTTTTTTTACTTGGACTGCAATGGAACAAATCCTTTCCCAACATCAAGTTTTGAGTACACAAAGTTGCCTCGGTCAAAAAGACCCATAATAGTAACGATGAAGGCTCAAAGCCAGAAGCCTGTATGATTCTATTTCGTATTCTCTTTTTTTCATATCGCAGAAGTTCTGATCCGTATGAGTTGTGTTGGAATTTGCGGATCCGATGTTCATTATCTTGTAAATGGAAGGATTGGCGATTTCATCGTTACAAAACCGATGATAGTCGGGCACGAGTCATCGGGGGTTGTTGCTAAGCTTGGAAAAAATGTGTCGAATTTGAAGGTACAGCTATAATCCAGAAACAGCCATTTTTTAATTCAAAATAATGTCATTTTACTAGAATTAATTTTGAATTTGAAAATAATTTAATTCTACTGAAATCAATTTTTAATTTTTCAAATTACTCGAATTAATTTTTTATTTGAAAACAATTTCATTTTACTGGAATTAATTTTTAGTAATAATTTGTTTTTGATAGGTCGGCGATCGAGTTGCTATCGAACCCGGCGTACCCTGCAGAACTTGTACCGTGTGCAAACAGGGACGATACAACTTGTGCAAAGATATGGTGTTTTGTGCTACGCCACCAATTCATGGAAGCTTGAGACGTTGGTACAAACATGCGGCTGATTTTTGTTATAGGTAATTACAAATTCAGTTCAAATTTATACTTCGTTCGCGGCATTTTGTAATTTTGAATAGAAACTGTAAATCTAATGTTTTCAAAGGTTGATAAAATTCTGAAAAATCTAGGATTCAGTTTCTAAATATTCAGCCATCTTTAAAACGTTATTGATATCCAACAATAAAATTATCCAAAAATTGTTAATAAATTGTTTTGAAAAAATTGTTCAACAAATGGTGAAATTTTTTTTGTCGTTGTACGAAATGAATTTGTTGATTTTCTAAAAGACTTTCGATTTTTATCGCAAATTTTTCCCTTTTTGTTAATTTCTTTTTACGACTTTTGCTGCATGCGGTACTTGAGAGATTGTTTTTTCTATGCCTTAGAAATTTCGTATATATGATGTTTAATCTTTTATCAAAAAGATGTGCGATTCGAAAAAAAAAAAACATTTAAGTTTTTGAAAAAAAGTTTTTAAATGGGGATGTTTTGAAAAAATTCATATGCTTTTAGAATAAAAATCACCGAACTCATTTCATGTACCGAAAAAAATTGTCTGATTCTTCGTTAAATAATATTTCATTTAAACAATATGTTGATAATTTTAAAGAATTGGAATTACTGAAAACGAATGTTTATGAAGCTTCAAAGATGCTTGATATTTTCCAAATTTTTGTTTAATACCAAAGTTTCCGAATTCCGATTCAATGAAATTTCCGGCTGAGAAAAAATTGTCATTCATCTTTAAGGCGCTCTATCAGTTGCGTGAGTGCGAGAGAGATAACTAAAAAGTAGATACACGTTTTTCTCGGAGACGCTTAACATTTTGAGAAAAACAAAAGTTACATCTTGTTCTCTGGTAAAAGGAGAACAACTTGTAACTTTTTTTTTCTTTAAATATTAAGCCTCTCCGAAATAAACGTGCAGCAGGATTTTTACCGACTGTACGACTGATGGATTACCTTAAGAACAAGTGTAGGCATTGTACGAATACGACAACTTAAACATATTCCGTTTGACCCTGGATTCTGACTAACACAGTTTTATCAACTGCATTTGACCCCGTATTTCGATAGAGGAAACCGCGATAACGATAACGAAGAGAAGGGGAAAAAGAAGGGCGAGAGAGAGAGTATATCAGTTTCTGCTTGGGGTCAAGACAGTTCAAGTGGAAAAGTCCAATTGCTGTGCATAAGAAATAAATATTGAGGCAATTGTAGATGTCGTTGTTTATTGACTACTACCTTACGGAATAGTAAACAGTTTTTTTGGAGAAGTATAGATCGGAAAAGCAAGCCAACGCCTGTAGATAAAACAGAGCATTCTTATAAAAACGAAATAAAAAATCTTTTATATTTGCTATAACAGTGAGCTAATATTTTTATTTTATGACGAATTATAAAACTTTTCATTCAAATTTTTCGATTCTTTTAACGAGAGCATGAAACAAAATGCAGAATGGCAGAACAAAATTTCTTATATGGGAAGAATCATAAGGAAGATTCAATAGTCTTTTTACAGTCAATTTGATTAAAGTCTCGTTAACAAATGTCAATCAAAAATACGAAGTTCTTCGTACCAACGATTTTTAATTAGAGATGCAATTCTTATCTCGGTAAGTTGTTATCTCTATTATCTTGTTTTCATTCACGTTTGGTACGTTTATTGCATAAGTCCATCTCTATATCCTTCAGTGTATAATCAAAGCACATTTTTAAGGCTTAGGTAAGAGTAGCACTTACCGAATTGAAGAGGAACATCGCACTAGTGTCTCAGGAGATAGATAGCTGCTCTTCTATTATTTGAGTTCGCAGTAGCATCTTCACTGATTACATAAGATCAAATATATTTTGTATCGCAGCTTAGCAAGTGTTGCAACGATTTCTGGTGGCATATGAATGTACACGATTGTTTGCTCTCTGAAAGGGAAATCTAAATAATTAAATGGATTAATCACTTATCCATTCATTGGCAAATGATTTTTATATAATAATAAAGGCTGGCACTCTGCGACTCTTTTTTCTGTGTCTTTAAAATTGTGAGACTACATCAGACAATTGCCTTTCTCGTAAAACAATTTGGAATTGTTCTTTTTTTTTATCACCTGGGCATTTCATGCGGCTCTTTGAAAACCCACATGAAAGATTCTCACTTGGGTTTGCATGAAGGCGCTATTAGAGTTTGAACGCTAAAAAACAGGCTACTTTTGGGAATTTTTTCTGGGCATGCTGTTAAAAATATTGAAATAAAACTTGTAGGGGATGATAAATCTAGTCTTTATTTATATACAAAAATTTTTTGTTATTCATTTTACTACATTTGTATGTGCAAAAACTGCACTTGAACAAAGCTCCTCGAAAAGTAGGAGGCAGGCGGTCTCCATCATATCTCAGGAACGGCTTGTCTGACACCAAAAAAACAAATTGCGTTAGATTAAGTATAACGTCAGGTAGATAATAACGCTTGGATATTAATTTTTATCGATAAATAACAAAATGGCGGGTGAAAACAGAAAATAAATAAAAAACACGTTTTTTTCACCGTTTTTTGTACAAAAAGATATTAAAAATATAATATAAAATCAAAATTTTAACTTCGTAGAGCGTTAATTTCTAGGAATATATATGTAGAATATGTGATTTAAATTTCATAAGGATCGGCCAAGTAGTTTTTGAGATCTCGTGGAGACCAATTTCAAAAATAGTGTTTCGAGAAAAACGCGTTCAAAGTTTTTGGCGCTCAGGTACGCTCGCTGAGGTAGTCATGTAAAGGACGCTGAAAGATATACTTAGACTGCTCCGATCGTTTTGAAATTTTTACACAACCATATTACATGTATATACTTTCGAAAAATGAAAAAAAAAATAATCGATTTCTCAAAAGTGTCAAACTCTAATAGCCCCTTAAGTATTTACGTAACCACGAGATTTGTCTTAAAAATTTGCCTGTAACTTCGTTTTTAATATCTCATATTTACGACTGAAAAAACGAGTGAAGGAATTTTTATCCTATTTAATCGACGATTCGAACGTTCGTTAACCCTTTGAAACATGGTGCGACATACTTTGTCCCACCTTTTTTTTGCAGCTTTTTGATTATTAAACTACTTTTTTAGTAACAAATATCGGGTTTTTTGCTTCTGCAAAGTCCTAAGAACCTTCTTAAATGTTAAAACATATGAACAGTAATTTTGTTTTAATTGCAAAAGTACTGTATATAAACAAATAACCGAAATTCGTACTTTTTAATGAAAAAATACATTTTCTACTAATCTACTATGAAAATCGCAATGACAATTTTGTTCACAAATTTAATACAATCCAAAGAATTAAACAGAATTTTCTCAAAATTTTCCGTCCTGTGGATTTTGTTAAAAAAAAATAAAGATACAAGAATATCTGTGCTAAATCCAAATTGACAATTGTAACCACTGATAACTTCCATGGATTTTCGAATTTTGAGTTCAGATTCGTAATCAGCAACCCCAAAAATCTGTATTTGCTAACTGGCATACGAAATGTATGCCTCAAAGGGTTAACATATCGTTTTTGACCAAAGAATGCTTAGTTTTTGTTGACGTTGTGTGGTACAGTCTTACGAGTGCATTAAAATAATGTTCCAGAATGCTAAATACCTCCTTCATTTTCAAAAATCTTGTGATAAGATTCCATTACTTACTCATGCATTTTTCTTGGATTTGCAGACTACCGGACCACGTGAGCCTCGAAGAAGGTGCTTTGCTAGAGCCCCTGTCTGTGGCAGTGCATGCATGCAAGCGTGCCAATGTAGGAATAGGCTCAAAAGTCTTGATCACGGGATCGGGGCCGATAGGACTCGTTTGCCTTTTAGTAGCTAAGGCGATGGGTGCCAGCAAAGTCGTAATTACAGGTAACGATCAAACAGTTGAGAAACTTAAGTTCAGTTAAGTTTATCTGAGACTCTGTTGGGAAGGTGATAATTTTTTTGCAGTTAATTCCTTCGTGTCTTATCTTGGTGCTTTTATCACTTCAGATATTATATCACTTTAGATAAAGATACTTAAGTCGTATTTAAAAAAGAAACGAAGGGCAAGCTAATTACGTAGAATTATGTAAGTCATAAATACTTGTTTGTAACAGATTCATGCCAATTTTCTTGCGCAATTAGCACGTCATGCGGAACTGTATTGCAAAAGAGATGCTCTGCATTATCAATAAAAGTCTTACAGGTTTATGATTGACGTTTATGGCTGCAGGAGAAAACAAATAAAGAAATAACGAAATTAATCCTTCTTGATGCAGTCTATACGAGACAATTATTTTGCAGACATCGTTGAAGATAAATTGAAGGTAGCCAAATCGCTCGGAGCTGATGATACTTTCCTCGGAAACAAGGAATTCTCCGAGGCGCAAACGGTCGAGCGTATAACTCAACTTTTTGGTGGACAGCCTGATAAAACGATCGAAGCTTCTGGTGCAGGGTCATCAATTCGACTCGCGATTCTCGTGAGTACTAACGAATTTTGTGATATTTATTATGAAAAGTGAAATATTTATAACCATTTTTTGGAAAAATCCCATTTTTATATATTTGTCACAATTAATTGTAGGAATCGAGAGAATATTTACCAAATATTCTCTCGATTCCTACAATTAATTGTGGTAAATATATGAAAATGGGATTTTTCCAATAATTATTAATGAAAAAAATTTGAAACAATTCTGAGCTGGAGACACGATTCGAAATATTTACCAATATAATAAAATAGTGTGAACAAAATTATTTTTTACATAATTTTTTATTGATAAGAATCGTTAAAAAAAATTGAGCCAATTTCGAGCTGGAGCCGCGATTCGAAATATTTACCGAATATTTAAAGACCCATTGACTCGAATTCAAACTGAATTTCATGTAATTCATCTTACAAGCTATCATTCAATTTTCAGGCCACAAAGTCTGGCGGTACGGCTGTTTTCGTAGGCTGCGGAGCACCAGAGATTCAAGTGCCACTTATTAATGCTCTAACCAGGGAGGTGGATATTAGAGGAGTCTTTCGATACGCTAATGAGTAAGTATAACGTTTTGTAACGTGGATAAAGTCGATTATTCTTTCCCTTCTACATGGTCTTTAAAATACACGCTTAAAATATGAATTTAAATTTTACAGCTACGAAGATGCCCTCGAACTCGTGACTTCCGGCAGAGTAAACGTCAAGCCACTGATAACGCACAACTTCTCCATCGAAGAGACCAAGAACGCGTTTGAGACAACAAAATCAGGAACGGGCGGAGCGATCAAAGTCATGATTCATTGCTAGTACTTAATACCAAAAGCAGGAGATGAATTTTTAATCACGAAAGTGAAAATCTCCTTGAAAAGTTCTTTTAGCTAATAAAATCAACAATGTTCATTCTGTGACATTAAATAGGGAAATTGTAATTGCGGAGTCCAAACATTTTTGGATCCTTTGCAATATTGTAAATAATGTAAATTACAACAATTGGTGTGGTGAATCGAAACTTGGAAAAAAACTATTGCCGGAAATCGTTGAGTGTGCATTTTGTTATTTTTTATGAAAAATGCTCGTAAATTATTACTCAAGCGAGAACCAATGCCAATTTGAATATATTTGAAACATTCGTAATTACAAAACGCTCTTTATACAGGCAAATACAAATATCTTTCGAAAATATTTTAAGAATGTGTATATCAATTTTTGTATCCTTTTTCCTAACTCGAAATTATTTTTTTATCGTTCTACTTATCATATAACTGTGCATAAATGTGGAAAAAAAATATTTGTATTGCAAAAGGTGTATTTTCGAGGGGATTCGAATACGAAAAAAATGAACGGTGGCTGGAGTTCCAATTTCTGACAGAAAAACGTTACACTCATTTTTGTAAAGTGGCTGAAATGTCGAAGTACTTTTTTTGATTTATTTTCAAAAATATCGTTTTATTGTATTTAAGCCCTAAATTCCTGTTTTTTTTTAAATCTCGAATTCTTATAAGTAGGTCTTCAAAAAAAAAAAAAACTTAACAGTCACTTTTTTGACTTTGTATCAAATAATTTTTTTAAATTCCTTTAAAAGCTAATGACAAAGTTTAGATTTTGTAACTGCGTAAGCGAAATCGCGAACTGATTCAATATCAAAAACGAAAAAAAAAATTTCATTCCACAATTACAATTGTAATAATGCTCTATTTTTTTCAAGTTTTCAAAGTTTCCCGCGTATACGTCCGTATTGGCGATCCATGTGACGAGTGCGAAATTCGTCACCAGAGTGCGCTGATTTTTGCGCTAGAAAATCGCGAATTTGCGAATTCCCATACTATCATATTCTATACTAATTTAATAAATTGATTATTTGAATATTGGTGAAATGAGAGGAACGCGCGACGGACTTGGGTGACTGACGAATAAAATATACCATAAACAATAACCGCTAGTTTATAAGAAATATGAACCCTGCATGGTATTGCCTCATTCTTAGTTTACATTTAATAATAACTCATTCTTAGTTTACATTTAATAATCTCCATGCGTCGAAATGTATTTTTGGTTTCTTACATAAATAGTTTTAATACGATACTTTTGCCCACTTCTATATTATAAACACTAGGCTAAGGACATATCCATCGTCACACTTATGTTCAAGAGCTAACGATAAAGGCATTGTATAGTGAGCGTGTGAAAGCGAGTCGTGGGTCGCAAGACTGAGACGGCGAGACCCAAGAATTATATTACGAGTGGGAGAATGAAAAACAACGTGATTGGTCCACATATGAAAGGAGCGTGCGGAGTCTGCGCATGAGACTCTGAATATTGTAAGACTGAGAGTTTGAGTGAAATAGAATTAAGTCAGAAGAATATTGTCAGCCGAAAAGTCCAGACTTATATCATCGTACAATATATTCACTAAATTGAACCTTTTGTCTTGTGTTTTCTTTTATTTACGAGAAAATTCGCAAGGCGAGTTTCAACTCCTTGTCAATCGAACCCACCCAAATCAAATTATTCCGAATAGTTGCAAAATTTCCCGCTCGGAGTGTTACATCCACACTAAGCATGCGACCCTAGCGGATTTTCGAAAAACTGCTGTTGGAGTGCAAAACCGTTGTTTTTTCTGTAAACACGTTGAACATTTTTAACGATAATCGATGAAAATGAGTGAGGTTTAGATAAATAATGATAAAATAAGTAATGTTATAATAAGTAACAGTAGAATAATTTTCGAATGAGCAACTGTCATCGCTAAGTGTAGGCTGCTGTCATAACACACGCTTCAATAGCGCCATTTTTTCAAGTGACGCGAGCGCCGTCATCGGTAGTGTGGATCGCCAATTGCTTCGTTCGACAAGCGACACTGACGGCGGTGTGGCAACCCCTTAAATCTTTTTATCTTGGAGAAAAGCTTGCCACACTTGATATATTTTGTATCTCATATTTTTTGTTCGTCGTATAAACACGCATTTTTGTTGTGGTACAGGTTTTACAAAAACTTTGTTTAATTGCTACGTTGTTACCCGTTTTGTTTTTTTTTTAATTTTTATGTTAAAACTAAATTAACTTCTTTATCTGCTTTAAAATTGTCCGGGGAAAATATAATCGTTAACCAAAGACATTTATTTAACATCATTTGTATAGACTGCAAAATAATTATTTATTAAGAAATATATGAATCACATTAAAAGTTTAAAGGTCACATTTTCGCGATTAAGCCATACACTTGATGCATTGTGTCCTAAGCTTTATGCTGATTGTTTTGGAAACCCTGTTGGAAACAGTAAAAACGCCGACGACACAGTTCGAACTCGACGTGTGCGTCGAAACGCCGCCGAATCTTTCGAAGAATATTTCCAAGTATTGTGTTGATAGTTCAGTCGTGGAGTTTTTGCAAACTCAGTAATCATTTCTTTCAAATATTTACTTCCCCTGTGCGTCTTTCGCTGCATAGCGACGACGGCGGTATGTTATAATACGGAATACGAGGTTAAACGTAGTGCCGCAGTGTCTTATTGTTAGCTCCAAAATATATAACACTCGGGACAATTAGATATTAACAGTGCAGTACAATTTTTTCGTAAGTTAAAAAAATAAGGGTTTGATTTACAGCGGGTTGTCAACATGTCATTGGACAAGAAAATGACTTTTCCGAAGAATCTTAGGGAGTTCGGATATGGCTTTGACGAAGGTGCAATTTATTATCACGTTACGCGTCATATCTTTCTAATGTAGTTTACGCAATAAAGGTCTTTTCACACAAGATGCAGGACGAAACGCGTCAATCGGAGCAGCCGATTGGATGGTATTTCAAGTTGATTGTCGAAATAAAAAATCACTATCATTCAATCAGCTGCTTCCTTCAACACGTTTTGGGTGTTACGTTTTTCTCATATATAATGTGAATTCCTGCAATATCGACTCATGCTACGCAACAACTAAAACCCAGAGAATGAAACGGCGTATGGTACTAGTACGATCAGAGTACGCCGTATTTTGCCTATGCTAATAGCATAGGATCTGGTACGCAATCGTACGTTTTGTTAACTGGGAATAGAGTAATTCAAAGAATGCTAAATTGAAGTTTAATTTTTAGGTGGAAAATTACGAAAAATAGATTTGGTTAGCAATGTGATGAGTAAGCAAGAAGGTTTCGAATTTAACGTTTCTGAAGATCCACAATATAATCAAAAGCGTTATGAAGCATTGGGCGAGGTAATTAATTTTTAATGACATTTCAATATTAAAATTAAAAGGTTTAATTTAATTAAGCTCAATAAAGTGAGAGAGAGAAAAATAAGTTTACATTTTTTTTGTATTTGAATGAAAATGTGTTTGGTCGTATGCCCGATATTTATACCGGCAGAGATAATTGAAACAAAGATTTTTACCGACTGATCATAAGTCGTATGTTAATTTACCGTAAAAAATATGCAATAAGCAAACTTCGATATTGAAAAACGATTATTTGAATGAATTAAAATTCCAGTTTTTGGCCGAGTGAATTAATAAGCATGATTGATAAACATTCACAAAAAAACAAATTTTTATGCTACTTATTCATTTCATTTACCTGAAAAAACTAAAATTTATGTCAACGATTCAAATGATTGAAGAAACTTTAGTTAATTCAAGGATTAATTTCTCAGTGAAAAATTTGTTTGGATCAGAATTCCGTAAATTCGGACAAAAATTAAAAAAAAATCATCCGTCTTTGAAACTATACGAACATTGATTTTCAATAATAATAATTCTAAAAAGCTATTGATATATCGTTTAAACAAAATATTCTTCGACAAATAATCAGACAATTTTTTCGTCGTAATGTCCAATGATGATGATTTGGCTAAATGTATTTGAATTTTTTTAGAAGATGCCCTTTTTTAGATTTTCTAAAATACTTCAGAAAAATTAATAAAAAACCACGAATTGTGCGCATGTTTTTTGTTAAAAGATTCAACACCACATTTACGAAATTTCTAAGGCATTGAATGAACAGCTTCTCAAGTACTGCCTCCAGAAAAGATAAAGAAGAGAAATTTCAAAAAATTTCAAAATTATTTTAAAAATCAATAAATGAAAAAAAATCTTTTGATTATTTGTCGAACAATTTATTTTAAAACAATTTTTTTGGTTAATTTTGGATAATTTTATTATTGCATATGACGGTTCGTAACGTTTTAAAGGGGGCTGAATTTTTTCCAATTTTTGTAAACCGCTAAGTACTGAAATTTTTATGAAATAAAATAATTGGCATGGATAGATGTGTAATTCATCCTAAAAACTTAAATAAATTCGGCTTGTTAAAGATTGAATTATTGGTATTTCAATAGAATTATTTAAAATTGTATTTATTTACATAAATATTTATAAAAACAAAGCGTCATCTTATTTTCAGGTGATCAATGAATACGTTTACGATTTACTCGAAAAAGAGGGTTTGCGAAGAATTCCAGTGCCGAAAACGAGTAATGCACCATTAGCATTGCGTTCTTCAATATTTGTCAGTGACGATGCTTTTGAAAATGAAAAATTACTCATACTGATCCATGGGAGTGGTGTAGTAAGAGCAGGGCAATGGGCACGTCGTTTAATAATAAACGATAATCTCAATTCCGGAACACAAATGCCCTATATTCGCAGAGCAAAGAAACTTGGATATGGAATTTTGGTGCTTAATACGAATGACAACTCCAGAACAATTGGCAATGAAGTTAAAAAAATTCCAGTCCGTAAAAGCAACGTTTCTTTATCATCTCAGAAATTTTTTTCCACAACCAGCAAAAAACATCTACTTGATTCAACTAGGATTTAGTTAACCCTAGAACCCTACAACGGGGTAATTAGTTATCCCACGAAAATCTCAAATTTCCTTCCCGAACCATTTTTTTAAACCATTCCTTCCGTTTTATAGAATTTTCACCATTAAATATTTATAAAATGTGACTTTATCATATACCATTCTCTTCGTTATCAAAAAACGAAGAGAATAGTATATAATGAAACCTTATTATCGCATACGAGGAACATTTTATGCTAAAGAGAAGGTTGGGGTAATTATTTACCCCAGTGTTGGATTTACGTTGGGAAAAATAGATTGTGGGGTTCTAGGGTTAAATCAAATAAATTTTTTCCCTTATCTTACGGCCAAATAAAGGTCTATTTAACTTTAAGAAATTATTATTTTTTTATCACACTATTTTAATACTCATGATTAATGAAAAATTTAATATAAGTTTTAAAATCAGACATATTTTTATCTTAAAAATTAAACGAATGTGAAGTTGAACTAAAAATAATATTTATAATGTTTATAATATTATTTAATAATATTTTCATGGAGACCTTAAATAGGTACAAAAATTCACGTTCGACTTCTTAGATATGGCCAGTCAGAATAATAAAACTATTTTGGTTTCCGCAATTTATGCACATCCAGAGCGCAATTCATATGTGAGAATTGGCTCGATGCTCTGTGCCACGTGGTGGCCGGAGCGAGAAGCTTTAACGTGGGTACTCGAATAAAACTGCGTTCTGAAATAGAACTCGTGTGCACATTGGCCCATGCTGTAATATAGGGCAGTGTGCACACGAGTGCTGTTTCCGAACGCAGCTGAAATGGACCCAAATAGTATTATCTATTTCATTTAAATACAGGAGCCGTATTCCGTACGACATTTCGAGTTCTTGATCGACTTCTTTGTTTTTCCACTCTATTGCATTCCATAGTTACAGGCCAAAAATATAGTGAGGTTCGTACCAAGATGGCGGTAGTCACACCGCTGTCGTGCTGTTCGAAAAGAACGCGCGTGAAATATTTTGATTTTGTGTAACATGAAAGATCTAATTATAGCCTTTGCATCGATAAAAATTGCATTTTTCTTAGCATTTGCTTTGTTCAAAGCTATCATGGTTTTTAGGCGTGCAGAACGCGTGTGAAATATTTTGTGTAACAAGAAATATATAATTATAACCTCTACATCGATGAAAATTTTATTTCGCGTAATGTGTTTTGTGTAAGGCTAACGTTATTTTGAAAAATACTTCCATTGTATATATTGCAACAAGTGATCCTTATCGAAGGAGACAACAATGAATGAATAATTTTTCAATAACGATCGACGCCGATTATTAAGAGATTGCACTTATCCTTTTTATCTCCAAGATCCAAGATAAGATGTGTATATACTTACAGCACTAAATATCCAAGGCTTTGGCAATAATAATATTAAATATTATTAATATTTTATTCAATCTTGTTATTTGTTTTAATCTAAACGACTTGGTTCATAAGTAGCAAATGGTGTAAAGAAATCGCGCCAAAATCCTCTGCCTATGCCATTGATCATACACGAAAGAAGAAAGGCAACAGATCGTAGATTATTTTTGGCACTAGACGTATACGAACTCGATACGCGTACGGAATACTACGACTCCAGCTTTCTAGCTGAAGCGAATAGAAATTTTGTTAATTCAAATTTAAAAAAATCGTATAAACGAACCTAGTAGATCTAGATAGAACTTTTTTTTGGATGTACTGAAAATAAAAAAATTACACAATTTTCAGGGCAGTGAGGATCCGTACTCACATATGCGGACAGTTTGGTCTGATTACGTGAAAGGATCTAAAGCTAAAAGAATTGGAATTGTTGCCCACAGTTACGGTGGCGTTTGCACTGTAAAATTTGCAATGGAAAATCGCGAAGAATTCGTCAATAAAGTATTCGCTGTTGCTTTTACTGACAGCGTGCATTCTCATGTGATGTCTACAAAAGCAATGGATCACGTAATCAAAGTAAGTGCCAAATTCAAATATTCCATCCACCAGATAATCGATCAGCGAATAATTCCCATTGAATTCTTATACAACAAGATTTTGGCTCTTCTGGCCACAAGACCAAAAGTTTAGCCGAGCCAGATTTTTGTCGGAAATTCGTAGTACGTTATTTATTAACATTTTCGCCAAACAAAAGCGTTTTTTTTCTCAATAATAATAGTTTCATAGTGGTTTTAATTTCCGAATAAATAATTGAAATAAATATTAAGAATATTGGATTTAAAAAAAGTAAATAATTTGACGAAAAATAATTGTAAGATAAAACCGCTGCTTATTTTTATAAACAATGGTTACATGAATATGTGAAAATATCTGCGACTGGCAATGACAAACACTCAGGCAGTCGAATTATTATTTTTTCGGGGTTTTGCGTTCTTTAATCTATAAATCAGTCACGCAGTTGCCTCGAATTTTTGAGAGTGAACATTTTCGATACCGTTTGGCCGATCGGAATAAAAAAGCTTTAGCCCACGCAGAAAAATGGCTGAAATGGTCTAAAACGTTTTTATTTCGATTGGACGAACACGAAACATTCAGTCAACATTTTACCAAAGTTGAAAAAGGCCTCGACAGTTTCAAAGCTTTGTCGTCCTTACACACATAGTTATGTGCACAAAATGCCGCAAAAACGTGTGTTATGAAATCTTGTAAATTTGAATAATTGCTCGAAAATAAAGAGGGCAAAGTCATCGAGTGTTTGCGATGAAGAGCCCCGAGTGCTCATAGCTGTGAAGCTTTCGGTTCATCTGGGGAGCGCATTGTTTTGCGACAACGGCACTGCACGACTTCTTCCATTAGCCTCCTCGACGCCTACTCTCATCGACAATCGAGCCCAAGCATTTTGTACTTGAGGGTTCAGACATATGTATAATGCACATCGATGTATAAAGCAGAGGACTAAAGATGCTGGGCATTCGGGGTATGATCCATTTGTTTACGGACTATTGTTTTCTATATCATTATTTCGTGATGGCAGGAAAGTGGGCGCCACATCACTGTCTCGTCAAGCGTATATCAAATGCCAATCCAGTATTGTCTTCAACACTTGACATTTTCGAAGGGAGAAAAAAGGTCTCGTAAACCTCGTGAAACGATGCAACATTTAACGAAATTTTACTTCGTCCCATAGTTTTGTAGAATTGAAAAAATTACTCTTAACTATTTTTGATAAGGCAACGATAATGATTGATGGAAGTTTGTTATACTAACCAGAAAAAAATGTACTTTTTTAAAAAGTTACTTTTGCTCTTGATAAACCCAATGAACAATTTTTTTGGTACTTTTCGAGTAAACATAATAAAGGTGTTACGTCCAGAAGGGACAGTAGAAATAAATTAGGTTCAGAATGATTTTAATTTAATAAATAATAAATATCGTTGCCACCAGTTTGTGTTTAGACACAAACAATAAGAAAAATTATAATAATATAAGATAAGATAAAATAGAATGAAATAATACAAAATAAAATAGAATAAAATAAAATAACAAATACAATGAAATTAATTTGAATTCAATTATTAAATGACGAGGCCTGTACGTCCCGTACGGGCTCGGAACTCTCGTGAGCCGACGGGGAAATTAGTCAGGGTAATAATTAGGAAATAAACCAAAACGATCGTTCGAGTGGAAATTAAACAAATCATTATATTCTGACAAATGAAATTGTGGAACCGAAATATTACAAAATGAGAACTTAATCTACTTAGAATTCGGTGAGGTTTTGCATTTTGAACGACCGGGAAGTTCAGTTCACACTCACACATACGCATGCAATTCGCCCAGACACATACACATACAACTCGCACAGACACATACAATACGGGGACAACGTACCCCGCGAATCATTCTTGCACACTTTTTCACGTTTTAAAGTTATACGGTAATGAGAAGAAACGGAAAACAAACGAGAAAGTAATTATTTGAAGGTTCACTTTTAATTCGAAATGCGCATTGATCGGAAACTTTTAGAACACTGATAAAAATGATATTTAAGAATTTTGAATAGAAATTTAGGTATACATTTGTGTCCTAGTCGGAGACTGACTTGACCCTGCGTGAGCCACTATACTACCGAACGCTTAAGGTATTCCTTTCGCGGAGAGCCGTATTTTTTGGGCGCATAAGCAGAGCCCTCCACATTTGTTCATAAATTAGGTTGCATTTTGTTTAAAAAAGTTATAACCAATTATTAGTCCGAATTGTAAACATAAATCGAAAATTTCAGCTTAATTGTGTAAATTATGAAACTTTTTGACATTTTTTGGAGAGTTACAAATGTCAACAACTGCACTGTCAAAGGGAGAAGCTGGACTTATTGTATTTGGTTAAAAAAAATAGTGAAATATGAGTGAAAATACGTATAAAGTACGTAGTGACATTGGTAAAAATGTGAGCCATTTTGTAACGGGCAAAAACTAGAATAGCGTTAAAAATGTTGTAAAAACTGCCGAAGATAACACAACCTCTTGAACGCTATGGCTACGAAAAATCGTCTGCTGATCACATTCTTTCAAGTTCTATCGTGAATATTTTTTTCAAACGTCCGGTAACTCTCTGTTTTTATCGTTACTACGGAATCTCTAGAATTTAATTTACCATAAGACAGTTTATATCAAACATCTATCATTATTTAATATATGAATTATTAAATAGAAATGTGAGCAACAGGTCATCTCCATAAAGTAAATTAGACGATTTTCAAAGTTATAATTTTTTTCTAAAGGTTCGGTAACCTGGCGCGATATTTTTCTAATGGACTGGGATGTGTTTTTACTTTTATGTACAAAAAAATCGGTTAATTGTCAAATATTCGAGTTTGTGAAAGGAATACCTTAAAACACTCGCGATGGTAGAATTGCGGCCACCTTGGGATGCTCACGACCCGAATATTATTCCAATCCCTGGAAACCTGAGGAAAAACTTGGTACCCGAACGGCACAAGTTTACGAACTGAAGACTTATGTCTCTATGCGGGACAGCGCCTAGTAGCTAACAAGAACTTATTACACCGCCCCGAGAATGGCTTTGGTCCAGAGCCTTATCCAACCCCAGGAATCAATCGTGGTCTAGTTGGGACTGAATCTTCTTACCCGCCACAGATATGGCAAAAGCTCGAGGGACTGCCATCCCGGTGGGGTTTTTCGATAGGTGGACAGAGTTTTTGTCCCACGGTTTTCTGGCAAGTCAGCAAAACTCCGGTCGGACGGTAATTGTTCCCCATGGTGTCTCGTGAATCTGTTCCGTAAATTGTACGATGTACGATCAGTAGAATACGTTGATCCACGTCTTGTCTTGAACACTGTCTCACGCTTTTGACGAGAGACAGTGTCAATAGCAGGGAAACAATTACACGTGTGCACCAAGTGGACCCTGACGAGTGCATGGACACCCTGTAGGTGTACGTGCACTTGCGAGGCAAGATATAACTACGTATGGCAAATGAGATAGAGAAAAATATAGAGAGCGTGAGCTCGTCGCGTCTCTGTTTATTACAAAAACTTAAAATTTTCAAAACAGGGACGTGACAAAGGATTTGATTATTGTACTGTTATTACAGCCGCAGGTTTTGTTTATTTTGTAGTTTTGGCTGCCAATGGTAAAGATTAATGATAACTTTTACCTTTAAAATACAAGAAAGTTCAAGTGATAGGCCGTGCCGCAACCTAAACTCAAGAAATTAAGGTATATACTGCTAGTCAAATGCAAATTGCATGCTAGTCAAATGAGTGCTAAATTTTTACAATTGTTTTATGCCAAACTTAATACACAATTGCACGTAATGTTAGCGGATTTATATCACAGCGTGTCTTATTAACGTAGAAAAACTTTAAAAACGATAGATTTGCGAAATCATCAACTGATAAATGCAAATTTCCATGATGGCACATTTTCATTGGAATTCATCAAAGAATAATCCGTAATTTTTAACCGATTGCAATGCACCACGTCTTATTTTGTTCCTCAAGAGATCCTTTATGAATTCATCACGTAGATTTCTTCTGAGCTTAATCATTCCACTGTTGCAGCCAATTGTTTATTTAGCGAAAAAAATCTTTCATAAACAAATTGATATAATTTCCAAACAAATAAACTTCGAAAAGATCTACATGGTGAATTCGTAGAGAATTTCTTGAGGAATAAAATACGACGTGGTGCATTAAAATCGATTAAAAAATACAGATTATTCTTTGAAAAGTCCACATGAAAATGTGACATAATGAAAATTTGCCACTATTAGTTAATGGTTTTGCAAATGTCTCGATATTAATATTTTTCTAGGTTAATTAGACATGTCATCTTACAAATTCACCTTCGCTATGTATAATTAGTGCATTAAACTTGGTATAAAAACATTGTTAAGTTTTAGCACTCATTTGATTAGCATGCAGTACAGTATTTACCTTAATAAAAAAGGATTTATGGAGGAACTAAATTCGAAATTAGGATCACGATCGAACTGGAAATAAACTATAAAAAGACTTCTAATTTATTAAAAAATCGATTGGGAAAAAGCAATAGAAAAAATGGGCCCACCATTGAACTAGTCTTCGAAATCATTGAATTGGTCACAAAAACTTATCGTTAGAGCTCTCAGGCATCTGGTAAGGTCCTGGTCCGTCGAATTGTTTTCTGACAATGAAGCTGCGTGACTTCTTCTATATTAGCCTTCTGTATTACCAAGTACGTCGATTCTCTGCGTGAAGTTCTCTCCGTAGTACTCGGTCGCTAAATGTGAGGTTGTAAAGCAAAGGGGTGCGTTCTAGGGGTTTTCATATTACTTAATATTCAATACATAGAAAGTATGTGTGTGTGGCTGGCGTTTTCCTGCAAAATAGAGTCAATATTTCGTTCTCTTATAAACGATATGTCAGTCGAATTTTACAGTACTTCAAAGTATTTCAATTAGTTTCGAAATAATTGTTAACTGTTCTAAGCGTTTATCGAAGTTTTTAATACACTTTAGTATAGTGGTTTCGTTAAAAAAAAGTTTTCGGGTTTTAACCCTGGGTCACTGCAACCGGGTCATTTCGACCCAAGCCAAAACGTCCATTTTCGACTCAGTTGAGACGCACTTTTTGTTCAAAGAAAAAAATCTGTCGAAAAATACTAATTCCTTCAACATTTGTGAGCATGTAAAGTTGCCTGGGTCATAAAGACCCATGGTAGTAATGACTGTGGCTAAAAAAATGGTAGTGAGCTTACGGTTGAATACGCGAAGGCGCAATTAAGTAAACTTTAACGAAAGCATGAGAATTTTGACATAAACTGGGTTTCAGGCAAATGTTTCAGGAAAATGTACTTTAATTTGATTTTATTCTATTGTTTTTTTATCGTTTATAACTTCATGTACAGGAGTGATTGTAATACAAAGCAAAACATTGTTTTCATGGTGCTTGAAGAAATTAATCTAGTTCTCAAATGCTTGTGGCCAATCATCGCTTAATGAAGATGTGGCTCAGGGAATTAATTAAAGTGCTGATGCAAATAGGTAAAGATGAGAGTACCGATGAACTCAATTCGTCCGGACAGATGTGGGAACGTATTTCTATGTATTTACATATATGTATATTAGTGGTATAGTGCAGTCGGAAACTCGGAGCGGTAGTTCCAAACTTCTGTACTTTAGGCAAATATAATCGGCGCATTTCCCTCGAGGATGCGCGGTGATTCCAGTGTCTCCCTCCTTCTCACTCCTTTCTGTCGTTCTATATCTCCTTCCTGTCTTCACTTCTTCTGCAGGCTGTTTCAACGTACCAATGAGCCATTTTTTTCTTCGTGTACAAATATTAGAATGTATTCGATTCTGGTATTCAAGGAAGTTTATCCTTGAACGAGATTTTCCGTTTCCACTTTTCGGAGGTGTGCTAATTTGAAAATTGAACGGTGCGCTCTTCTGTTTTTATTTTATTAGTGAGGCTCATCCTGGTCAACAATTGGGTTTTTTTATTTCTGTTTCAAAGACTAAACTAGTCTCTTGTTTACTAAGATAAACAAAAACTATTTAGGCACTTACAGTTCTCATTGTACGGACAGATATTTAGTTATTTCCAGTAAAAGATCTTCGTCGTTTATTAGTTTTCGAAGCAACTTGGCCACTACTCCTAGACTCCTAAAATCTATTTTTCCGAATGTAATCCCTATAACGGGGTCGAAAACGACCCCAATCTTTTCTGTAACATAAAATGATCCTCTTAGGTGACAATAAAGTTTAATTATATACCATTCTCTCCGCTTTTTGATCACGATACGAAAATAAGTGTATAGTGTATGATTAACTCGTATTTGATGAACATTTAATGATGGAAACTATAAAACGACAAGAAGTTAAAAAAAAATGCAAGAAAGAAGTTTTTTGCTTAAAAAATTGGGCTCTTTTGCGACCCCGTTGTTCGAGTCTAGAATTGAATCACTATTTCAGCTACGATATTTCCTGAGCAGACTCAGTTTTCCCATTGAAAATCCATCCAATTGATATATTTTCGTAATTAAATAAGATTATCACCTATTTCAGGTAACTAAAAATTGGATATCTTCGGACAAACCGTTGGACACGCCTGAAAAAACATCGAGCAACGATGTCGAGTGTGTTTCAGCAGGTGTGTAATATTTCTAATAATCACCTGGTGTATCAAAGACATTTTCGTGAAATTCAATGTGAATTTCCACCGAATTATTTTACACTCAAAATCATTCAGAGTCACTAAACAGTAACTATTGTATATTTTGATATTTCAACACATATTTCAGGAACTTCAGTGCACGAAATGACTTCATGGTCCTGCATAGAGTCTGTATTCAAGTTTCTGGAGGAACGTTACAAGAGCATTACAGCGAAGAAAGAGCTGTAACTTACAAATTGTGAACGAATAATAAAAATAAACTAATTCACGAACAAAAAACCTATTTGATAATAAATATTTTACTTTTTTCACAATTTCTAATTTTCAATAATGATTTTCGACTTTGTATTTTATAATTTCCAGCAAATTCATCAACCCGTTTAGTATTAAGAGCGAAATTTCAAAGTCTGTCAAAGATGAGCGAGTCGTACAAGACATTTATACAGGAGACAGCGGCGTTAGCAACAATTTTCAAAATTCTTTCGGTAATATTTAAGGTAGTACTGTCGGTTTTAGAATTACCGTTCAGAATTTAATCAAATTTGATACAGCAATAGATTATGATAAGAAAAAGATCCAGTTAAATTTTCAAGAGGCTACAGAGAACCAGAAAAAAGATATTGGTATTGGTACCAATGTAACTAACTGTAAGAACAGGTAACATTGAGTCTTTTGAGAAATCACAGTTTTCATTGTATTTTACAAAAAGTACCGTTCAGATTTCAATAAAAAAGGGTAGAATAAGAGAAAATATTATAAGGAACATTTTAAATCCTTAAAAATACAGGTTGAGAGCATGTGATAGTAGTAATTAGCAAATAAATGTCCCAAATGTACGTTTATATCGTAGTTCAGTATAGACGTGGCAACGTCGCGAAGAGGTTACAACGAACTTGCCACTAGTTCCTTCAATTTTTTTGCCACTTCAATTTGTTGCAATCTCTTCCGGTACATTTTTTCTGTTACTCTGCAGCCCTTCCAGTGATAGATTTTTTTTTCTTCTCGTGGTTTTGACATTTTAAAGATGTTTTATTTCGAGTTGACACACAGAACCGAATAATGATGCGCCCGTCATCTGTCAGTCTTTACGCATAGCTTCTGTACACCTCTCGAGTGGAACAGACCATTTCTGTTTCTTTCACTCTATCGCGACGTTGCCTATTCTAAATACTACGTAAGTCAAACATGACGGTGTATACATTTCGCTCTTGCAGTATCGACAGTTCTACCTTAATAAATTACTGCAAAAATTCTGCCGAAGTACTTGGCAAGTTCGTGATCACGAATGATACATCATGTGAATTAAGTAAAAAATACTCGCCAAGTACTTCGGCAGAATTTTTTTTTCAATCTAATTTGCTTCGTTTAACATCTTTTTTGAATCGGTCTTTTTTCATACCGATTTTTTATCCTTGTTCCAGTTGTGTAGAACAACTGTATTTTCCAACATAATCTTTTTTTCACTAACATTCAACATTATTTGGAGATTTTATCAAACACGCCTCTCGTATACTTGGCCATATATACTTTAATAGAGCTCAATTTATTTAATAACTTTTTGTGAAATCTCATCTTAGCTTTTGCGAGATTTTTATTACCACCAACGGGTCATTTCGACCCAGACTAGAAAACATCGTTTTTATTTCTATTTTGATCCTTCATGTGTTTTTGAAACCATATTCATTTTATTTATAGTGTCGCAATAATCTTAACACTCGACTCGTAATGAAATGATTGAGTGACGTCAAACTCAAATCCTTTCGACTGAATATGATCGATTTTCCACGTATCAGTTGATAGGAAGCTACTGGAAGGTATGCTGTTCTATAATTATCGGTTCTATAATACGATTGAAGGAATGATAATGTACGAGTGTGAATATTGCGGCAAGAGCTACGGGGAAGATCCTACAGGAAAGCAGGCAATGAAAAAAAAAAAAAAAAGAATTCGTGCAGACTCGCATTCAAAAAGGCTTTCGGTTCTGTTCCCTCGCAGCTCTCAGCATCAACTCACGTGTAGATATTCATTTTTCACGCGAGAATATTCTTAATAGGAGCTATTAATATGTTCGTAATATGTCGAACAATGGAAGTAATTAGCGTCCGGTTCATCAGTCATTTCTCCCCTCGTATAATCGTCCGACGAGACACACACTTTATATTCGTAAGTATATAATCCTTCGTACACGATGCACAGATCTGCTCGATGCAAAGCCTGATGTTAAGCAGTTTGATACATATATGCTGCATGGAATTTCTTCTCACCACTCTTTGGCTGCTCCGAACACCACATTTTACTTTTCATCTTGCGAAGAGCGAGAGCCTATTAGAAGGACTAATGAAACCCGTTCTTTCTCACGTACGTTCAACGTCTCTCATAACCGTGTCAGACCGAATGGGATAGTTCGGAAAATAGAAGAGTTGCTCCCGACTCCGATTAACTTGTATTATATTTCATGTTGTCTGACTCTGTATGAGCTTGCTGTGATGAGTCTTTGAGTTTGAGAAGTATTTTAATTATCGAGATCGTATCCCTTAGAAATCAGAGCTCGATCGTTTTAATTAAGAGCGCGCCAGAGATACGAGTTCAGCATAAGTTTCAACGTGCCATTATTGTGTACACAATGTCATATTTTTTAATGTGTTGTCAGTTATTTCATTACTGAATGACTTGAAATTTACCGAATTCTCTATAATACAAATGACATCAATAAACCAGTTGCCGAAATGGTTTCAGGTAAGGATCAAGTGGCACATCACTATTTTATGTATCGTCTAATTCAAACGAATATACTTTTTATGCAAATTTACATGCACTTCTAGCTTCTCAAAAAAAACATCGATTAAATTTGTACTTCATACTCAACGTATAATCAATAGTATAAACAAATTACATTAATTAAGTTAACTCGAGCTTTACAAAAAAAATCGTGAATTTCAACCTCGGAAAAAGTTTCAATGCAGACCTGTTAAATAGTAAACGTCGAAATATCGATTAAAATGTATACTTCAAAGTATACAAATTAAATATCAAATGTATACTTGTAAAAAGTTCAGGGGCACGACTAGTGTGACACTTTCAAAAAATCGATTTTTTTTTGCATTTTTTGATAGTCTATACATTCAAGAATAACATACTAAAATTTCTAGTGCGGATCTCAAATAGTTTTTGAACTACAGCCTTCTAAAGAGCAGCTGCTCTAACAATGAAATCAATATTTTTATTTTTTAACGCGTTTTTCTCAAAACGACATTTTCCAAATTTACTGTAGTTCTAACTCGAATCCAAATCATCCGATCGACTCGAATCTTGTTTTAGCATATTTCGTATTTGTTTCTTCATACAATGACCCTTCAGTTTTTCGATTAGATAAAAAATGTCAATTTGTCATGCAAAAAACCATCATTTTTTTAAGCGTAATTTGGAACTTTTTTCAAAACTCCGCCATTTTGTTGGATTTTAATTTTTTTTCACAATCCTGCGTCATTGTACAGGCAATACCTTTCAGTTTAACGGACTGTTTTTATTTTTTGATTTCAAGCACTCTGAAGGCTACAATCACTGCAACAGTGGGAGAACTTTTTTTTTGGAGACTCGGGAGACGGCGCACAAGTCCCTGAAAATTGAATATTTTCATAGAAAAAAATTACTGTATATACATAATTTATACACAGATACATCCTCGAAATTTCAAAACATTCGATGCAATACTTTTCTTTCAATAAATTCTCGAAAATCACCTTTTTTTTGGGCAGTCACACTAGTGGTGCCCTAGATCTTTGCACGAAATCAGACCAAACTGTCCGCATATGTGAGTACGGATCCTCACTGCCCTGAAAATTATGTGATTTTTTATTTGCATTGGATCCAGAAAAAAGTTCTATTTATATATACTAGGACCGTTTATTCGATTTTTTTAAATTTGGATCAACAAAATTTCTATTCGTTTCGGCTGGAAAGCTGTATTTAAATCAAATCGATAATGCTATTTGGGTCCGTTTATTCGAGTATCCACGTTAAAGGTTCTTGCTTCGGCCATCATGTGGCGCAGAGCATCGAGACAATTCTCACATACGAATTCCGCTCTGGATGTGCATAAATTGCAGAAACCAAAATAGTTTTATTATTCTGACTGGCCATATCTAAGAAGTCGAACGTGAATTTTTGTACCTATTTAAGGTCTCCATGAAAATAATATTATATAATATTATAAACATTATAAATATTATTTTTAGTTCAACTTTGTATTCGTTTAATTTTTAAGATAAAAATATGTCTGATTTTAAAACTTATATTAAATTTTTCATTAATCATGAGTATTAAAATAGTGTGATAAAAAAAATAATTTCTTAAAGTTAAATAGATCTCTATTTGGCCGTGATCCAAGGAAAAAAAATTATTTGATTTAACTAGATTCGAGTTGAATCGACTAGATGTTTTTTCTGGGTACGTGGTTCATAAACATGAGAAAAATTTCGAACGAAGGACAATTGAATTAACAACAAAAATTGCACAAGAAATTTTGATATAAAAAGACGAAAGAGCATTAAACAAAATCCGAATAAAAAAATTTAATTAAAAACGAAGAAAATCAGCCGAAGTACTTGGCGAATTTGTCATTACGTTTCATCAACTATTAATCATTGATTAATTAATCGTTAAAAATATTATGTGCTCGAAGGAAAAACTCGTCAAATATTTCAGTCGACTCGTAAAGAGTGATCCTTTAATTATTGTCAACATTACGCGGATATGTAATTTGTTTATATCTATGCGATACTTTTTCGTCAGTATTCACGTTGAGCAAAGTATTTTTGAAAACCCATTCGTAGTATGACGAACGCGCTTTGCACGACCCGATTCCTATGATGAAGTACATCCCGGAGTATCCGGAACAGCATGAGGCGGATTGACAAAGAGGAAAAGCAACCCGTAAGCACGCGGTAAGCCCACAGCTTTTGCCTACAATATATTTTCAAGCAGGAATCTCAGACCCTTAGCTTTGAGCTCGCCGCTCGACTTTTGTCGATGTCCACCTCCTCCATGAATCTCCTACACTGGGTACTCATACTTAGTACGTATTTTCCACACCCCCTGGTAGTCACGTTTAATATTGGCAAAGTGCTTGGGTAAAAACGAGGCGGCTGAATTATGAATTGCACGTTGTGGATTGCGCGCAGGTATATGCATCAGTATGCAAACTGTTGAGAGAAAGCAGGAAGTTTATATTTATCCTAAACGTTTTGATCAAGACTTGTGATGACGATATACATCTGAAGGACGTGGCCAAAAGATATTTTTCGTTTCCCTATATTAATCGCTTTCTCTGAACACGGAAAAGTATTTTTACTCTCTTTTTTCTCTCACGAAAGACCGGATTTTGTGCTTCCAATGCTCTTGGATGAAAATCTTTTGATCTTCTATGACATTCATTTAATATCACGCACGAATCTCTTCAGCTGTCAGGCATTTCTGATAAATGCTTCTAGAGTTTACGATATTAATGAACGAAGTAATCGAATTGCAAAAAAATTCGCTATAATACAGTAAACTTTAGCTCATTTTTTTTCGAAAAACAAAATGGTACTTCTAATGTCAGACAAGCTCATAATTAATTGTACCGATTACGAGATATATTCTTCAACACGAGAAGATCGAGAATATTGGCAAAAGGTTGCTGTTCTGGTTCGGGCCGTAATCGCAATGAAAGGAGCAATATTCCTGCAACGTTCGGAAAAACGGTATTTTTTCCATCGTTTTTTCTTTCCCATTTCTCTCTCTGTCTCTTATTCGCAAAAATTTCGCGAGATTTTTTGCCCACATGGAATTGCTATATACACAAAATCGTGATATGTTTATATAGAACGAAAGCACGGAATGTACAGTGAATACTGTCCGAGGACCCATTTTCTGCGCCAATAACTTTTTATCGGGCTCGTGCTGGGGAATATTTCCTGTGTCGTTGGTGTCGAGACGTTGAGATGAGATGACTACGACTTTAACGGAAGAAATATGAATTGTTAATAGAAGGTAAAAGCAATTTTATGTACTCTACATAATGCGAACGAGAGCTTGTGCCAATGTATATATTCTTCGGATGGCGAAGGCGCTCTCTTGCCGTTTATATAAAAGCGGCGACAGCGCCACCAACAGAGGCATGCGGAGTTCTATGTAAATTTCAAAACGGGATCGCATGGCTTTTCGTCCTGCTCTTTCCTCGCCTTCCCCTTTCCCATCGCCATCTCTTGCCCCGCATACATTAGTTTTTATCTGTTTTACTTTTTTATCCGATGGTAATTTTCATAAAATCTTCTTCTCCCACTCGGATCACAGAAGCTTTCTTTGCTCACCTCACTCTCCCTTACTTTTTTTCTACCCTTGCCGATTCTCCCTTGAGAAATATGAGGGACTCGTCAACCCTGAGAACGAGGATTCACCGCAAAAGTGCTATTTAAACGAGAATAAAAGTTCATGAACAAGAAGTATCGTACAAACCTATACCGGCCATCCTTAAACAGATCAAACTTCCATTCCCAATGTATACCCGTTTCGTAACGACTATACTGAGGAGTTAATATTACTGTGAATTTGAGAAGAATTTAGTCACAAAGTGAAACTGAAGCTTGTTAAGGCGTGATTCATATTTTGTCAGTGCAGCATAATAAAAAAAAGTGGCAGCCGATCAAATGAATCGTTGTGATACAAACGAGTGAGACTATACAATTACCTCAGTGAAAATCAAACAAAAATAAGGATAAAAGTAGAAAAATTGATGCAATTAAAAGTAATGGAGAATTTTAAGTCGCATTCTAAAATAAATTTTGAATTATTTAAATTTTTGCATTCAAAATGACCGAACGGCGAGTCGACCTCCCATTTTATGACGCACCAGTAAAGAAGGAACAGTCTTGCCAATTCTTACCAACCGAAGATTCTACAGCAACATGATTGATAGTATAAATGATTCGCTAGCTCAGAGATGGCGGTACCTCCTACCCATGGTGTCGAGCGTGCAGCTTGCAATATATTCTCGAGACGATACATCACATCAGAAAATACGATACTTCTCATAATAGTTTTATTACAAGTATCCAGTAAATTTGATGATGAGACTATGAAGGGGAATATTATTGTGAAAAGTACGTATTATTTTTCAACAATTTCCATTGTTGGGTTTACAGTAATTCAATTATTAATCTTACATTCAAAACATTTCCATTATTTTGACAATATCGCCACCTAAATTTTATAATCGACGAAAGTTTAAACGATAGAATTTTTTTATTATAATTTTTAGAATAAATATATCGATTTTCAGACTCTGAAATAAAGCGGATTCATTCTTTTTGATACATGAATCCATAAAATAAATAAATACTTATCTATGCATGGATTTTTACTTGAAAGGGTCCGAGCGGATGACCCTTTCAAGAACGTAAAGCGATTTGATGTTGAACGCGTAAATTAAAAACGCGTAAAAGGCCAAGTAAGTTAATTAACCTACCCGGCCTTTAACTGTACCTGAAAATTATTTAAAAGACAGAGTATGTAAGCGCAGGAAAAGTCTTCAAGTTTAAAAATTTGAAAGATTTTTCAAATTTTTAAACTTGAAGAATTTTCCTCAATTAGTGGTGATACCACAATTGACGAATTTGTTGTAAATGTCTTATGTGCCCACTGGAAAGTATGATACAGAGAGGCGATGAGACCTCGCCGATTGAGGGTGCAATTTGTCAAGGTATAAGCAAACATAACGACATTACTCGTCGGCAAAAGTTTGTTTAGCCAGAACCAGCGATGCGACGTCCTTTCATTTTAACTCCTTGCTTACACTTCGATATTAGTCGGAGCACTCTTGCTGTTGCGTTGCTCTGGCACATTATACTCGTGATTGCATATATATCTTTCTCTATTTCTTCGTGGAACTCCATGCTCCGACGAGCTCGTCGGAGCATGACAGGAAAATCAAGAAGGGAGTGCGTGTACTAGAAAGCTGCTAGCACTTGGAACCGTTGTCATAGTGGTAGTGCTCTTCGCATACTGTAGCTACTGGTTAGGTCTTGGTTTCTGCGATTCTCGAGGCTGCCATAAGTACCAAAAGGATCCGACCATTACAGCCGAACGACATTCAGTGACATCTATCCATCTCTTTTAGAGAGGAAGCACCTTCATGTACGCTGCTTTTCTGGCTGATCAAATAGAAGGGGTGGCCTCGAGCAAATAGTTATTGTTTGCTACTCTGTGCGGTCTCAACCAGAGTTTCTTGGTTACCGTTCGAAACATTGGTGAAGCTCTCGAAAATACCGAGGGTCTACACGGGAGGGTGGCATAGGGGTTGGAGAGAATCTCAATTAGTACGACACTCATTTAACACGGCATATTTATCAACGGCATCCAATATTCCTATTTCAGCCAAAGTTCCAATGATACGAATTTATGTGAACCTCGTATGTATGTAACATAAACTAGTAGCGATCGTGATAAAAGTTTAGACCAAACTAATCAGTGACGAACTTGTTAAAATTAAATTCCTTTCAAAAATTATCATTGAATTTGTCATTGTTAGATCAGCTGCCAATGACAAATCTCTCTTCTGTTGAAGTGAATCTTCCATCAGCATTCCGGCAGGTGGCAATATGTAATAAACTCGTTTCTGTGTACTACGTACGATAAACACATCGCTGCGTAGTGGCCATCAAAGTTGGCACTGCAACGAATTGGCGTAGAGCCGATAAACAATATGAATCAAGCCTTAAATTTCTAAACAACTTGAGAGCATCTTACGTTCAAAATGAACGGGGATACGGTTGAACTGTAGGGATGAAGCGGTGGAAATTCTCGAAAGCATGGCACAGCATCAGCGGTGGTAGAACAGTAATCACAGTACTGACTCAGGATTGTAGGCGCGAGCAGCAGTGAAAATGGAGGCCGAGAAGTCGTCGCCGAAAACTTTCGTTCTAAGCCAAGGCTCGGTGGGGTCCCCACTACTGAAATGGAAAGGAGGGATTGCAGATTGTAACATGCAAATTCGAACCATGAGGATTTTATGTCGGGCGATATCACCGAATCATCTCCCCCTTTCTGTCACGGAAGACCAAAGGACATATCTTCCATGTGAAGAAAATCCACAGTCACACCAGAATTTCCGGATCACATCCCTTGCAGCTTTCGGGATTTCTTCAAGTCGATCTTATCCCGGATCATGAGGGTTCCTCTTTACCCTGTTCTTATCCTTTCTTCTGCCTACACTTGGCTATCTTTTTGTTTTACCCCGTCGTGAAGAAAGCCAGCAGCAAAAGTGGACTTGTATCTGATCTTTCCAGCCTACACGATTATTTTTTGTCCAACGTGCGTTTTTTCTGAAAATTAAAAAGGTTACTAATTTTTTGATCATCTGTTTCCTCTTCGAATGTGTCCATCACTCGGCCTATCGTTGCGCAGATAATTCGGCTGATTTAAATTTCGAAAGCACAGAAGATAACGATATCGTATTATTTTTTCAAACATACCGTTTTGTGGAACTTGGATATTATTCTGATTGCGAATATTTGTATCGATTGTATATTATTTGCATTCTTTATTTTTCTCCAGTAAATTAACATCTGTGTGTACTCGATGGATTTAGCGAAAATTTTATTCACTCATGGGGCAAAAAACTCATTTGAAGCAAGAGACCAAAAGTTCGTTGTGGGAGAACCCATGAATATTATCAGTTAAAAATACGGACATCATTTTATAATGCAAGCGTATTATTTCGGCTGCTATAATTTATATTGTAGGAGTAGGCAGGGCTTCGACTACGTGCTGCATGGTGAATCGTGTATTTTTTCTGGCGTTATTGCGTTTTCGAATGCAGACTAGTACGTCCGATGAACCGAGAGATCGTAATCTAAATTGAATCGATCCATATACACACAGAATAAACCATAACTCTCCCATTTTCCGCTCCTTCATACGTTCGTCGTTGCTTTTCCCTTTTCTGATACAAACCGATTCTATAAACACGGGGATTCGCATGTTGATGAAGCGTCAATATTCACGGGATCTACACGCTTTCACTTTTCATACACAGAAGGCTTCGCTACGATTGGCTCGAAAAAACCAACACGCTGCTAACAAATGACAATTCTAACGACGATAGAAGTTACTTTTAAACCGTTGCTAGAATATCACTGAAGGATATCGATAGTCGCAGCAGTAGGCTTTCGTCACCAATTGACAATGTGACATTTTTCAATCAGAGGAAAAAAAATCATGCAGTGCTTTTGAATCAATAGTGACAGGATGTTTATGTAACGAGCAGTAGGGATGTGCACAGTATAGCCAGATTTGAAATAAAAGTATTCGGGGTAGTAACCAAATCTTACGTTGAAATTAAAAAAATGATATAGAAAAGTAAAATAAACATAAACGAAATTTGAACATTCAAAAAGTTTGTCCACAATAAGAGTGTCACATAAAGAAATGGCAAAGCAATAGGAGATGGACTGAAAATTAGTGTTACATCGTGATTTAACGCTATGAGAAGTCAAACAGCGATGGTTTAGAAATTTGAATAGGAAGTAGTACGACGAGCGCTACCCCAGCGAAATGAGAAGTGGCAGGGTAGAGAGGGAGAGAGATCAATCATTCGGATTTTAATATCATATAGAGCTTTTGCTTGGTTGGATTTTGTGGTGAATAAGAGAGTGATAGAACCTGTGCTAGGTTGCTTTTGGGTGTCCTCTTTGTATGCGTCTCGGGAATTCGGTAGTCAGGGCACACTTGGCCCATTCATCATATCGAGACTGCAAGCTATATATCCAACATTGTATAGTATACTCGGGTACAAACACGTATGTATGCCATAGAGACTGTGGCAATGTTGGCGAGGGTGTGTGATTAGAATCAGTTACCCTTTACTACTGTACGAGGCTTGTGTAGTGAGAGCGCGGTGGTGTCCCCAAGAACCACAAGAGCAGCGTGCAGCGTTGGTGGACGGGTAACCCTTGATATCGCGGGTAAAGGGTATCCCCCCGGGTACCATCTGCCAAGAGCCCATATCATTTGCCTTCCTATATCTAAGTGAGGGACGGCGAGAAACCGTGTTGTCACAGGAAATCACCTCACAGCTGATACCGAATCATCCAAGTATGGAAAACCTATCAATTTATCTTGCAACTAGCATCCATCGACATAAATTCACTTTTTGGTGGTTTTCGTGAACAACATGCAAGCCGAGTAAAAAAAATGATGTGACACATAATTCAAACATGCGTGACACAAAATGGGTTACACATGTGCCAAATGAGAAAAAGTTACTTATAACTCACTCATGTACGAGACATTAGTAACTTATAATGAGTTACGTATGAGTCACTCTCATGAGTTACTTATAAATCGCTCATAATCGCAAGTATGTATACTAAGGCACTTATTAGTAAGATAAGTAACTTATACGTAGTGATAAGTCAGATATGAGTCATGTATGAGGGTACGTATATTCGTGTCATGTGTACTTAGAAAGACGGCAAATAGATTTATCTTAACGACAAATAAGTGCTAAAAAAAGCATGTCAGACGATTTTAACATCTTTATTTTCTGTTTAGTTAAGAACAACCTATCAAACAATTTTTTCTTAGTTTGAAGAGTGCTTTCTCCTCTTTTTAATTGCTACGACCCTATTTATCCTTTTTTTCTCTCTTTCTTGGATGATCTTCGTATACTTTTTTACAATTTTTATATAAATTTTTTGTAAACAATTTTCCTACACTTATACCAGAGCATAGTACACCAATCCAATATAATTCTCCTCTCAATCTTATAGCTGTCCTCGATTTTCCTTTTTCTGTTGTTTGTTTCTCTTGTTTTACGTGTTTCTATTTTTCCTCTTTCTTTTTCTGTGCTCTCTGCCTCCTGTTCTCTTCCACTTTCTTGTACACCCTCTTCCTCCGATGCTTCCTTTTTTCGTTTTCTTATTGTGCTCTCTTCTGATATTGTTTTCTCTGATGATGGGCTGAAACAGAAAAAACGCATAATGCGAATATACAGTTAAACTTGGAAAATGCATATCGAGTTCCTGAACCACATCAACAGCAACTGGTGCAGATTGGTTCAGTAATTTTTTAAAGCGAGCTCCCGTAGTGTGTCCCTACACGAACCACAGGCGACAAGTTTATCCAGGAGCTACTTCATTCAACAAACATAAAATCGACTTGTTTTTCTTCAATTTGAAAACCGTTTGTGAACGCTTAAATTTGACTCCTGAGGCTATATGAAATATGAACAAAACCAGTGTTACGACGGTTCATGCCCCTGATCGAATGCACGGCGTGGAGTAAAACAATTGGGAAAGATGACTCCTGCAGAGAGGAGGACACTAGTTACAGTAGCCGTTGCTGTTTCGGCTATAGGATACGCGATACCACCATTCTTTGTCTTCCTTAGAGTTCACTATAAGGATTATTTTCTGTAAAGCGGTCCGATTGGTGCAGCCGGTTCTGCGAAACCTTCCGGATGAAGGAAAGAAGAGCAGTTTGTGATGTTTGTTGAACATTTTATTCGACACGCGAGACCATCGAAGAACAAACCGATTTTGCTACTACTTGATACACCTGTCAATTAAAATTCTTGATCTTTTCAAAGAAAATGGTGTAACGGTTATGTCATTCCCACCGCATTATAGCCATATGTTACAGCCTTTGGTCCTTTCAAGAAATATATCAACGTAAGCTGCAGCAACTGGATGTTATCCAATCCCGGAAAGCCTATGACCCTATATAACATCCTTGAGGTTGTAAAAACAGCTTTGCCCTTAGCTATAACAATCTAACGTTCATGTTGATAAAATAATAAGGTAATCATTCCGATTTTTAGAGCATGAATCGATTTTAGTACTAAACTATATAATAGAATGAAGAACAAATATCTTGTGATCATATATTTCACATGAAAAACATTTATTTCTCGATACATGCCACAGTACATATATTACGCATGAAGTAATAGCGTTATGGGAAGATATAAAGTGCAGGGGCTGGTGAATGTCCGTCCATGAACAATTCTCCAAAACCCCCGCTCTCTCGAGTTTTTAAAGACTCCTTTGCCTTTATTTATTGCGACATGAATAAAACACGGAATGGCCTGGGCAAAAGACGCCCCTCCCGTATTTTTATAGATCGCAATGGACGGCGTATCAAATGTGGTATAATTTTCAAATTTTGGGAAATAAATAACGGAGTAAAGGATACGCGGACATGGACACACCCGCTCGTTCTTTTTTCCTCAGCCCATCTACCTCTAGGCAGAGTATCCATTGTGTGTATGTATAGTCCGTTTACACAGATTCACGCGGTGTATGGTCGTCGGTCTGGTTAAGAAATAATATGTATATCGATATATTTATGCTAAGGGAGGATCCGACAAAAAGAAGAGTCAGAGACTAGCAAAAATTTTCATGCCAAGTATGGGCTGCATACGAGAAAAAAACTAGGGGTTTAATTAATTTACTAATTATGGAAACAAATTCCGGCAATTCTTTAGAAATCGACCGCCTTCCATTCCATTTTTGTTACAGAACATTTGGACGTAAATTTTTTTGAATGACGCTGCTCATTGAAAGGTGGTAATTTAATCTCCATAGATTCATATCAATTTGGCTCACACTATGATATACATATTGCGCGGTATTAGAGGTATGCGTAGATGAGATACTCTGTGTGCATATTTGAAAGCCCCAGACTACGTTGACGCAGGTTTCTATAATTGCTGACATTAATCTTTCATCTAATTACAGCCTGCCGGGGTAGGCTGCGTGTTTTTGCCTTGCAGTGCACTCTTGTCGTTCTTTGCTACACATCTTTTTATACGTCTTTATGGGTGTCTCAATGCTCGTGATTGTATTTGTATTGAAGTCTATATGTGATTGAGATCTGATACGGAGATTGTATTGGGCTTCCCACTCCTGCTCACAAATGTATTATATGTAAGTTCGACTATACGTTGCGTAACCCTCGAATAGCCAACGGCGTAAGGTAATATACAGTTGGCTAGTGATGTCAAGAAGAGCACCCCGTCTACGTAATAATTGTACTATCAGGGGAGTACTAGAATCCTTAGCCGACGCCATTGCAGAGATTAAACTTGAGAAGAACGGTAACCACCATCCGTGGCCGCAATTAGTACGACACTGCATGGAGTGGTTTTAGAATAGAAGGGTCCAAGCTGGAGTCCAAACCATAGGCGTGTTCGTGGTAACAAACCCATCCTTTTATCCCTGCTATTCCTTCATCCCTTTCGCTCTCCCTCTCTCACTCTCTTTCCTCACATCCTCTATACCCTTGACTCACCCATGCTATCGCTATTACAGACATTTTGATTACCGGACCTAACGAACGGTTAACTGCCTCTTGCTTGGCCACAGCCTGAGTCTACGACCTGGATCAATTCGCTTCCGTTCATTTTCAATCGTCCATTTTATTTCGATACATCCAACAGATTGAACAGTCACATCATTTAGTCGACAAAAGACATTAGGCACTTTCGGTGATATTGCACCGGAGCCATTATGAGGGCAGTATTTTTGCAGGAACATGAAACAACATTGTTCAAAACAACTAAAAGTTCGCTTTTAACATCGAATTTTGGGGTCATTTTTGAATGGCTACAGTCAGCGAAAAATGGTTGTGAAAAAACTAGTCGAATTTTGGAACTAAATTTGGAATACATACAAATAGAAGATAATGAAAAAGTAACTGAAACAGACGTTACCATGTTCAAGAAAAAATATCGATGCGTCGACGAGCCACCCCTGATATTCTGTGCGAACTTTCAACCCCGCGGAGAAAAAGGACAACGAAGCCCGAACAGGCAAAGCGTGCATTAGTTCATGCTGTGAAATATTAAGCATCATCCTGAGTGTTTTACAGTGGCTACTTAACCATGTTCGCTATTGATTTTGTGTACGCTGTTTCCTCTCTGATTTACACCGTAATATCAACTGTGTATTTACATGAGTTATTAAATAATTAATTCAATTTATGGAATGATAAATATGGAAGGAATTATATAGAATTACATATGTTTATGTAATAGTCGTCGAAAGGTTGGGAGATTTTAAACCTTTAGAGGGTCGGGGTTTGCGGAGTTAGAAGTCCCTATAAAAATTGCCAAAAGTTGTAGGGTATATCCCATATTATCATAAAGTACCGATCATGGGTCGCGCCTATATTTAGGCTTTCCGGCCCTCTACAGGTTAATCAGAACTTCTTCTAATTTTTGGCAATTACATCTCTATATGCTATCTGAATACTTTAAAAATGTATACTCACCATAATTTAAGATGTTATCCTTAAAATGTAAAATTTGTACTAAAGTACATGAACCCTGTTTTTGAAAATATGAGAAATTCTCACCGCGGATGATTTCCAAGCTGAATAAGCATCAAAATATGTGTTACAAATATGCAGTATCTATTTACCAACATACAGGGTATTCTACGACCGATGGTCATTCCCGTAATCTTAAATTCAGGGTAGAACTCCGAAGGAAAAAGTCGATCATTACTTTTTTTACCTATTAGCCTCTTCATAATGAGTTATTGATTACTGAAGTTGACGAAGTCGTGAACTTTCAGTGCTCGTGGTGTCAAAACGATTGAAGATATAAAAAAATGCATATGACCAATCTTGTAGAGCATGAAATTTCCTTCAAAAAATGTCATATGCAGTTTTTTTCGATTTTTAGTAGTTCAGTCCTGAAAGTGGATTGAAAAAAAGATCACATAAGATTGGTCCTATGCAGTTCTGCTCTATCTCTAACCGTATCTTCGCCAACTCGCTCAATTGATAACGTCAAATTAAAAACTTATATAAAACATTTCGAATGCAATTCAGACTTGAACTTAAGTGCACAGGGATGACCATTGGTCATGGGACACCCTGTATATTTACTTTAAAGAAGAGAACAAGGGTGTAGAGAGAAACTAGCGACCTCATAAATCTGTAATAGGATACTCTGCATAATTAGAATTATGCTTCAACGGGAGAGGCACGTGCATAAATCATTCTCCTTTTGCCTGTCTTCACTGTCTCTATAGTTTATAATGTGCCTATGCCTATATATTATTCGCTTCCATATCTCCAACAATGTTTCTAGTTTACGATTTCGTTACCATCGTTTGTTCCCATGTCATTATGTGTATTTTGATTCTTTTAAACTTTGCAAACATTCAATATCTTTACCTTTTACAAAAACTTTGTTCAGTGAAAAATTTTGACCGTTTTTAGTCGTTTTCACAAAAAAAAATTGACAATTGAAATTTAAATTCCATTTCAAATAATGATGCCAGCTAATAATCAGGGAGATCTTTTTTATTTTGATATTTCTAAAATCTAGATCTGAATGGAAGTCGTTCGTGCATACCCAGAACCAGAGAACAGTCAATATAAAAGAATCAGCTTTTACCTCATTTGATTGTTCGGAATCTTTAAAAAAATTATAGGAAAATCGTAGTGGTAATTTGGTGACAGTAGAACTTGAGGGTCTCAAGAGGCAGATAATACAATTAAATAATTAAACGGAAAGTTGTTTAATAAATTGCCTCTTAAAGAAAAAATCACCTTCTACCCGTAGACACATATTTATAAGATATCTTAAACCAATAGTTGCAGCAGAACTTCAAAAAAGCCATATGAACGCCGAGGAACTTTTTAATATTACTATAAGCTTGTTATTTCTTCGAAAGATGGGCTCGTACAATTACAGTAGAACTTCACTTACCGTTATCATTACCGATGATGGTAGCTCAATAGTCGCGTATGCAACCATTCTCACATGTGCGCAACGCCGAGTGCATGGATGAATGTGCAGCCACTGGCCTCTACGCACATGCAGAGTGCACTTGAGTGATTGCAGAGTATCCACTTTACAATCACCTCGCACTCACTCATCTCTTTTAATTGAAACGCATAGAGTGGTCATCTCAACAACGGTACTCTCCTGCATTTAACCATCATTCAGTGATGAACGGACAGCGCCAAGGGTAGTGGTTCGTGTGGTCCAAAGGTCGTTCCAGAATTATATCTACACGCATACAAGCGTTTGACTTAGTCGTAGTGGACGTGTAGGGCGAGCGGATTAGTGAGAAGGTTTGAAAGGGAGTAAACCGCTGGTGCACCCTTTCGTGGGATTATTCGTCTGTATAATGTATGACAAACATAAATCACTGAGTGGAGAACCATTCGCTATACGATATAGATAGAGATAATGAAATAGTTTCGTGCATGGGAGAGTTTAAGGATTCCAACTGGAACTGAAATTCACTTCATCTTCTCGTTCTTGGATCAACGTACTTTTTATTCATCATAGTTTCTGGAACTCGGTATAATAATTTTTTATGCACTACTGTATTGAATCAGGATCAAATTCATTCTAGTAATGACGAACCATTGAATAGTATATCAAAGATTTGAGCTTGAATAAATAAATAAATAACAAATTATAAATAATAAGTAGGAGTTTTTTTTATTGAAAAAATACTGAAATGAGTGGTATGGAGATGTAAAGTATCATATTCATTCGTAAAGGGCAGAAAATTTGGCTGAAGCCTGACAGTGGACCAGAGGGACTCACTATCCGAGAACAAGACACTTTAATAACTTTTTATACGCAGTTGCTATATTGATATGGCTGCTTTGAGTCTGGTGTGACAACCTCGGGGATGTGTAAGCATAGCGAATAATTGATAGCCTTATTGCGTTGCGTTGGTGGAAAATGCGTGCGGAGGCGTTCTGTTGGCCCGCGGATATAACACACTGATTTACACATGAGTGCAGAAATCGAGAGAGGTGGAGAGAAAGAAAAAAAGAGACGACGTCGACAACGCGCTTTTTCTAGTCCAAAGGGAATGTGACAGCTCCTGTAAATATCTTATTAAATACGTTTGTTCGTGCACAGGTTTACAGTAAATATTACATTGGTGGAGAAGATGCGCTGGAATATTTCCTGGCGACCAGGCCCGAATTTATATTATACCTAAACGCTTCCCAACGTTTTTCGACATGCAAACATCTTTGCTGTTTCTCTTAGTCAACAGATTGAATGATCGTGTCAACCATCGTTTATTTATTGAAATGATAGCATTATTTAATATGCATATAGAATTATCGATTTCTCGACATTTGAACTATGCTTTTATCTCTCGATTTCAAACAAAGTCGTTGAGTTCATATTACTCCATCGACTTCGGTGTTCTTGCGCTTTTGACTCCTCACTGTTAGTGATCACTTCTTACCACAGCACCGATACGAAATGGAAAGGACAGAAGAAGAAACGAGCCTGATACAGACTTGATGCTGTAAGAGCTCCTTAAATGGCTTTGTTCTCGGCGGAAACAGTCATTTGCGATAAGAGCTTGTTCTCGAGTCCTTTGGGCCGACGGGATCTCTTTTTCTTCTTTGTCCTCTACTCTCACTCTCTCAAACTCGCTCCAATCTTTACATATTATTATTTCCAAAGTCTCGAATCTTAAGCGAGATACGATGGTGGTGCAAGGACGTTACAATGTCTGTGTACAAATAAATCAAACTTCACATAGAATGCCAAGAGATCGCTAGAGAATATTGTAATGTTTAAGTGTGTATTTAATATACGTGTGATCAGAGTACGAGATGTAGGAAGAGGGTAGGCAATAGCGATTCCCTGTGAATAGCAGTATTACAATCAACTTAACGTGTTTTAAAGTGAGGCAGACGTTCCCTGCGCGCAGTTTCCCAGTTTAATGTACGTTTGCGAACCGAACCCAGAGAGATGAGGGCGCACAAAGCACATCCTTCTCACGGGCGGGTGGAGCACACTTACGTTGTTGAGGGGTCGTGTAACTCCGGTATATATGACGTGCCAAACGACGCGTGACGAGTTTTACGTTCTTATCCAATAGAAATAAATAAATAGAATCGTTTTCGGCACAGATATTCGTACAGTCTTGATAGCCAAAACTGTAGGGAATTTTATATTACAACCATTTTCATCCAATATTTTCAGTTTTTGGAATATTGAACTTCTTTTTACCTTTAGATTATAAATTATGCATCAAAACTCATTACAAGTGTTTAGACTTGTTGTAAAAAGTAACATTACTGCAGTAACGAAAAGAGAACAAAGTTATCCCTTATCTTAAGGGATTGATCGTTGGCACTGCATCTTCCATAAATTCGACTAATATCATTTGTGCGGGTGTGACGTTGGGCCAGGAGTAGAGTACGAAAATGAAAGAAGATGCCCGGAAGTTACAATACACTGAGTGGCATCCTGATTCTCTATGCTGTATATGTACGCGTTTCCGTGATGCGTATACGGTCAAAATACATTATGACCTGGCCAAGTCACTAAGAGCACACCATAAGTACATACGTGCATACGTGTGTGTTGCTAAGGGTGTTTTTCAGACGGAGTGCTTTTTGCGGGCGACAGGGCATTTAAGGGAATTGCTCCCTTGCGTCTGGTAGGGTCCCACATCGACTTCTGCATCTCCCTTGCTGTTGTTCACACTTTTCTTCCCCTTTCTACCCCTCTCGCCACTTTTGTTCGTCCTTTTATTCCTGTTTCATCCCTATCTCTTCGTTTTTTTCTGCGATCGAGAGAGCTGCTTTAGTTGATATAATAAAATATAAAGACGCAGTCGTTGTGTCACGTCGAATTTATGTAGAGTGCAAGCGTCTAGTGGAATATATCGATAAAGTGGCGGTGGCAGTAGTTTTCCAGAATCTTGTGGTGACTTCTAATTGACTATTTATCAATGATATCATTCATTTTATCCGGTAATTAGAAAGAATCATTGAAAATGTCACTGCTGCACTCATTCGAAGGCCTAGCTTGGGTGTTGCGTTTCGTTTATCTTGCCAGTGAATAGCTTCGGACTCACGGCTGGCAATAAATATTAAAGAAAATAATCAAATTGCACAAAAATTCATTCTTTTTTATCGACAGGGAAATAAAGTGGCAACACGAAAATTTTTATACCAAAATATTTGATAACATTGATTTACTTTGGGTTTGAGAAAGTATTGTCCTCGTCTGTATGATCGCAGTTAATGAAAACCGTCAAAATCCTTTTTTGTTGTTAGTTGAGAGAGTGAGGAGGAGTTGAAAAGAAACTTGGTGATCCTAACTGCCTGTCACACTCGCATCGTATGTAATGCACTGGTGCATGTATATCTGAAGGTTGCTGATTCAATCAACCAGCAAATTGAACGCTTGTGGCTTGCCTCCCTCGTTCCGATACATTTCCAATATATTTGAAGCCGCCAATAACCTTGGGGTGGCCATCAAGCCATGACAGAAGTGTCTCAGTTATGGAATTACCAGGAAATGAAATGTACGTGTCTAATTTTCAACGTGAACGCCCAGTGAGTTGTGACCGGCTTGCTTCATGTCTGCAATGACAACGCATAGTATACATATGCAGGCTATCTTCCGAAGTCTTCGCGTTCATGATCGCATTGTCAACTTCCTCAGCATTACATGGGTTACATGGCGACCCTATGATGTGTATACAAAATAGACTCAATTAACAAAACACGATAGCTACACATTTATCAACACTTTGATCGTGAGAACGATCATTGTATGCGGCTCGTCAATGTCGCCACTATTGTACACTAATAGGGTTAAAAGTTTTGGTTCCAATCGAAACGGCTTTAGCAGCCTTTTCCGACCTAAATATACAGAAAACTTTCGAAACAAAAACCAACGTTTTTTTATCATAGCAACATGTATCATCGACTCTTTCGCTTTTGGGCGACACTTAACTTTGCGAGCCAAAAAAGCGTGGATAAAAATCATTCCTAAACTGCATAAAAAATCAGTATAAACGTTTTCTAAGTTCCAAACTCCGTATCTAATGCCAGATTATCAAAATTCGTACTAACCAATTCAGTTTTGCGGTATTAAACACAGAATTTTATTCTAATTTAATGAAGCCTGATGCTTGGTAGTTTTTACAGTCTCTGAATTCAAATTCGGTGTAAGATTTTCAAGATTAAAATAGAAACAATCGATAATAATATTGAAATCAAATAATAAGCTAAAAATGTTATTTCCACGTTAGTCCACGATACCTAATGGACAGAAGCAGTTTGCAAAGTCGTTTTCTTAGGGTTTAATGGCCTCTGCTTATATGAATTTCACACGCAGTCATGAGCTTTGTAAACAGTATGTGGTGTAAATTTGACCTCGACCCTTAAGTATGTCTCAAAGGTCAAGAGGGGAGGGGTGGTAAAGTGGCAAATTTTCATTGACATATCTAAGAATTTTTGACTTATTTAACGGTGAAGATGGATTACGATCGACACGTTTGTAGCAAAATATAATTTGCTAATCTCCACAGTCGATGGACTATTTGTAGACTGTCTGGATTAGAAATTTTATTGAATTACATCCACAATCGAGTTGAACCTCCTTCAGTTGATTTCTGTCAAACACCCGTATAAATCCAGCAGTTCATACATACACGCTACGTGGGCATAAAGCTCAGTAAATACCTTCGACTTCTGATATAAAACCTTTCCACCAGCAATGAAATGTGTATCAAAGCTCTCTCGCCCTCTACATTTCGCCCCTGTCACTCTTCACTCGTTTTCCACAACTTATTATTAAATGTATATGTATACCTATATACCTATTGATGTGCATGAAAAATAAATGTACTCTCATGTATATAGACGGAAAACGCGATCCACAGAGCTCCTCGTTACATATATATGCATGCGTTGTATAGCACGCAAGCGTTACTCTGCGGCTCATGCATAGCGACCGAGCATATCGAAAAAATATGAATAAGCTTTCCAATTTCCGATATATTCCATGACATTTTTCTATGAGGGGACCGGTTTCAATGAGATGTGAAACATACAACGAAATGCAATCTGATATTTTGACGTACTCCCATACGTGGTCCCGTCGAGATCGAAGGAGCAAACGAGCGAGCGTGATGTTTTTGCCTACCCCTCTTCCTCTTTCTCTCTATATCACGATATATAAATATAAGGCATTTCACGTCAACTCTGCATTTCGAAACCCTGGCAACTTTTCATTCGTCCAAATTTTGTACATGTTCATTTATACGCGAAATAAGCAAATACGTATTTCAGGATTTTCAATTTGGCTACGTTTTTCGACTGTCATGAACAGTTAAATTTTTGCATAAAAAAAAATGATTGTTCCGTTCTTATTTTAATTTGTTTAAGAAATGAAGAATCATTTTTTTCACAACATAATGAAAGAATGGAATTCTTTTTTAGTCGATGCATTTGTATTTCTAAAAGTACTCTTAATATCCGAATCATCGCAGCTCGCGTCCATAGATGCAGAGCCAACATTCATCCAGCTATAAAAATCAAAAAACTGATCAAATTGGAAAACCCCGAAATACGTGTCTGCTTATTTTTGGCGAGGAAAAATATAATTAAAAATGGCTCGAGTTAAAAGCAATCCGAATTTCGCAATGTAAATTTGGCGTGAAATGCCTTATATATATGTAAACTTATTCTCGATTCTTTACGTATATGCCTTGTTGCTCTGCCTTGCTGATTCGTATATTATAATAATAATGCTTTAGCGAGCGAGACCTATAGCTCTGTGGCATCGGAAATTCTTCCTCTTTTTCCTGCCTTTCCTCTTCACGTATTTTCTGTGCCGCTTCCGCCCTCATCTCGAGTGCTTGAGTTTTGTTTTTCATTTCGTTTTCAAATCGGTACTGGTACGTCGAAGAGTTATACTTATATGACACCAAGGGACAGGGATGTAACGTATATACCCCTTTGTCCCCAAAACTGATTATGCAGAGGAAAAGAATGAGCTCTCCATTTCTGTATTTTCAATGCTGTTACTTACACGTAAATTCAGATATTTATATTTTTCTGTAATGAGCACTGATTTTTTTAAACATCGTTGCGAGTTTTTAGTCATATAAAATATGTTTTTAAATTATTTCTCACCCACTTCATTTCCAGATATTTACGAAAATTGATTACTTAGTGAAAAATATAAAAATATGTTTGTGTTTCAATGCTGTTACTTACACATAAATTCAGATATTTATAGTTTTCTGTAATGACGACTGTTTTTTTTAAACATCGTTGCGAGTTTTTAGTTATATAAAAAATGTTTAAATTATTTCTCACCCACTTCATTTCCAGATATTTACGAAAATTTATTACTTAGTGAAAAATGCAAAAATATGTTTGTGTTGCAATTGAAATTCATCTCAGGCAAAGTGCACGAATTTAAAAAAAATCTAAACTTCAGAATACTCTTCACCTTTGTATTTTAACTGGATTGCTAAAATCGTATAATAAAAAAGATATTGGATTCTACCTCGCGAGATGGAGATTCAGAATGACAGATAATATCAACAGTAGCAAGAGTTCATTGCTAACAATGAGTATGCTTCTTGTACGAAAGATCAGAATTCCATCGATACGTCACACATAGACTTAGCCATCAGTTTTAGTTGCTCCGCCTACACCGCCTACACGCTCCGCCCAGGGCTTGGTACCTCGCAATCCAGCATGAAACAATGTATAAGAGATCCTTTTTTCAACCTCTTCGGACTTATGGATTGTTTCACGACAGCCATGCAGTCATACCTTACTATTAAATGTTTAAACGTCATTACTCTTGATGAGACTGGTAGCTTTGCAGATAGGTTTCGTACTCTAAATTAATTTCCACTCAGTTTCATTCCAGTATCCGGGGATTCTATAGATATTTTTATTATCGTATTCCCTTTCGAAAAATGTATCGTCTCGTTATGAAAGTTCAGAAAAAAATTTGTTGAGTTAGTAACAAATAACGTCTTCTATTTGGATATTTTAGTAAATTTGTGGTACAGAAAAAGAACGATAAACTTCTAAATTCGTTGGTAACAACTGTGCATGTAATCGGTATGAAAATTTGTGGCTAGATTTTGTTTGAGAATTTCCAAAATCGATTTTGACAGCGAAAATAAGGAACTCGATAAAATTGAAGGACTTTCCATGTTATATTTTATCGACACGATCGTTTTTTGTATTAGAAACAAATACCGATGAAGATAAGACGGGGATGTAATCGATAAGAAATTCGGAGCAAGCTTGAACCTGCTCTTAGAGAAGCCATCATTGTGCAATGAAAAGAAAAACAAATTTGTTGAATTCGCAAAAACTTTTTGGAATATACTATTGGCCTCGGGAGAGTCCAGTTTCTCGCAAAAGCGTTGACTAGCTCAGCTGCAACTACTTGGACCGCGAACTTTCTCTTGAATCTAGAGAGTTAAAAGAGAGTTACATTGCCATTGAGAAGCCTGCGAACAATCCTATCTAACTGCGGCAGAGAGTCGAAGCAAGCAAGCGGGGTGTCGTCAAGGATGCGGAAAACTTTTCGACAGAGCGAACAGCTCGCGACTGTCCTAGACTCCAAGATCGCATGAGTTGCTTGAGCATATACTTTCTTGGGCCGGACAGAGTTCTCAGACAATGCCAGCGTGCACACGAACTTCTATAATTAAAGTTATGTTCCCCTTCGTCCGTCCTCTCCTGCGGTCTCTTACCCTTTTGTCTTATTCGCTCACCCTTCGTTCATTCTAAGTTCTATAAACTTGAGACACTTTCTCTCTGTGATGTTTTAAGCGTGGCATGCATTACTTTCGATAGTTCTTCTCGTTCGTCTCTTGTACTGACATTTCTCTCAACATGAACAAATCTGACGGTATGCGCGAGTTCATTCGAGTTATATCCGTTTAATGCGTTAAGCACCTAGAATAAATTCAGTCTATATACGTTACGGTTATCCGTCACCGATATATAAATGACGTGGTGTTCAATATTGAAGTATATTTTTCCTTCCCTTCTCCAATCTCATAGTAGATTAACTCTCGTCCTCCTTAAGAGTACGGATCAGTCGGTATCTCGCCACCGTGAGTGCAAGAGAGATACCTGCAAATTTCGAAAGTGAAATACTTCGACACGGTTTGACCGATTACAAAAAGGCCCTGTCAGCCCATTTTTGCCATCGTTCTGCGTGGGCTGACAGAGCTTTTTTGTAATCGGTCAAACCGTATCGAAGAATTTCAACTTGGAAAATTCGAGGTGAGGTTAGGTGACTGATGATCCATCCTCTTAACCCTACTAGTTTGTTATTCGTTTTTATTCCGATTGATTTTCGAATATGACGTTATCCTACAAGGAGAAGTATGGAATGCAATAAAATACGATGTAGAATAAATAAGCGAATGAATGAGAAAATGTTAAACAATGATAAATTACAATTTTCCGGTGCTGCTCTATATCATCACGAATCATTTTATTCAGAAAATATATATTTACTCAGTTGGAACATAAGTTCAAATGTACTTGTCGAGACTCTGCCCCGAGTCTCTTGATATTGTATCTATAGGAGAACTCTGAAGTTTATAGTTGAGTGTAGTAATATACCACTGGAGTATAAAGAAAGCTGTATCGATTAGCTGTCAGTTCATTTAGAAAAAGTAAAAGAAAAGCGGGCTCTAGGGAATAACGCATTCGGGATGATACGCGCCTGAGGCGGCTGCAAGGAAGGAGAGCTTTCCAAGAGAAACGATACTGAGACTCTCCGTGAACATTTCCTACAATACTGACTGGCTCTCTTGGCAGATACATGAGAATACTCTCGTAATCTTGATTCCAAAATCCTGGAGACAGTGGGGAGTATATCATGGGTCTGATTTTCACAAACATTTCATACCACTCCTCCTTACCAGAGCTATCTTATTTACAGGATTAGGGTGATAACCTGCAGATCAATGTCAATTAGTTTCTTTTGAAATATTGATACTTTACATTCTAAATATAGTTGAGATCTCCATCAATGATACAAATGACACACGACGTCCTGAAGGAAGTACAGGTGGCTTGCGGTGAGTCGTGATTGCCAAATTTTACGAAACTTTGTCAGCACATGAGTGAAATCACAAAAATACTGGAGATGACTGAAAACTCTGCTAAAATCAATAGATTTTGAATGTAATTAATGGAATTAGTAATTCTTACGAAATTTATACCGGAATCGTGATTGGTCTATTCGTATATATAAGGTATAGCAGAACAGATATTTAGATTTTTAGAAACATCGGAAAATAAAGAACGGATGAGCGCACATGCGGTTGAAATGTCACCCGACAGATGTGAAATTACCCTTGGCGAGACTTTCTTTCGATCTTGTACCTTGGACCACTTCCCTCTCTCCCTCTCCCTTCTTCTCGTACACACGCTCGATACTTCCTGCTCCCAGGCTTCAGGAACGACGTCGGAAAAAGGCTACGATGTTATGTGTATATATTTCCTCACATGTGTAGAAGCGATCATCCCCTGAATTCCCACCGGAGATTCCCGAGATTCACGGATCTCGGGGATCGCCTAACTTTCATGATGTATTCGTAGATCTCTCTGCGCTGGATATATCACTGCTAAGGGAAAAACTTGCACGTTGAATCTCTTCACAGTGTGCTTCAATGGCTTCTAAAAAAATTATCATACTTCCTTTTTTTCTCGTTTCGCTTGCGTGTTCAAATCATCTTCTGTTTTTTTCATTGTAGTCTCCTTCAATTTCGGTTTCACTTCCGCTTCAGACCTTTTTTGTTCTATTTTCTCAGGGGATAATAAGATTTACAACAATTAGATAAATGATACATGAAATACTTTTAGATTCGGTATTAAAAAAAGGCAGACCGAAAAATTCGAGCAGCTGTTACGCTAAACGTCATCGCATTGAAAGATGCGGCAATTTTGATGGCATAGATAAACTGCAGAAATCATGAAAAGAAAAAAATCAAAGACGTCCGTCCGGCACGTGCGATCTCTGTCCGTTTATGAATGAAGAGAAATAATTTGAAAATACGAATCTTACGCAATACCATACGTTGAAAAGAATTTATAAAGGGCCACGTCATGGGCGTGAAAATGTTCGCTATTAGAGCGCTGAGCAGAATAACGGTGGAAAATATATTGTGGGTGAAAACGTTCTCGCCCCACATCTCTATTACATGGATGTATAATGTTGTCTTGTCGATGTAAGGCAATGAAGAAACCCCGGGAAAAGGCTATTGGTCTCGTTGAGGTAGCCTCAAAAGCATAAGTCTCTAGACGAGAAGGTGTGGTGTAGATGTTCGTTGGCGCGTATAAACCCCCACATTTAGCTGAAAAGATTCATTTAGGTAGGACGCGTTTTTAAACCCCTAAACGACACGGTCACGCCCTAATAACCGTGACGGCCGGCCTTGCTGGTTGACCACTGTTCGCGTAATCATCTGTTAAGGTGTCGTATACTTTCTCATTGTCGTTTACATACAGATACATCTCATACGAACGAAGAATGAAGGAAAGATCGAACGGCCACTTTCTTGCTTCATTCTTGATTTTGTTTGGAGAAAAAAAATTACTGGCACGCTCATATGTCCTATGCAGCTGAATCGCAGTTGAGATCAACGGAAAAAAAATTCGTTCGTCTTCACGCTAAGTAGCAGTTTGACAATTCACACGTTTCTCGTTTGGGTGACATGTATATCACATACTATTTTTAAACGGAACATTGGAGTGTCGGTCTTACTGCTTTCGACTAGAAAAAATGACGTATATTTCCTTTTTCATATTTCTTTCAATGATCGATGACTTGATTTATATCGAAAGTTCATATTTCTTCTATGTGTATTATATTTCCTTGTAAACTGGTAACAAAAAACAAAACACAAGGCACGCAAACAATAAAAATTTACAGAACGTAATGGAAAAAAATTACGAAGATTGCAGCCTATCAAGAATCGGTAATTGGTTGTAAATCTTGTCGCATAACTGGCGTGCCAAAATGAGAGAGAGCGAGAGGATGTAGAAGGAAAAGTGAGACGACGGATGGAGCATAAGCTATGCCACTTGGTTATGCAGCGTGTGTCCTGAGTTGCCCCTAGCATAAACCACTATACTACTCTTGACTACTGGGTTTCTCCGTTACAGCAAAAAGAGCCAAATATATGGTGAAGTGCGTATAGCGGGGGCGTATTCTCTGTACGTTGTTCACCGTCTCCGATGGGGTTCTCCATCTCGTGTACCACCGCAGCTCGATCCACCACAAACACTTGAGTAACAACTTGATTTCATATTCCACGCAGGGCGTTTGTCGCTCGGTGACGAATTGAATGAGATAAAATAAAATCGCCGGGTTTCTTAGTTACTTTGGCCGATACAGTACTGGCATGGATCACATTCCACAAATAACTGCACCGAATATACGAATTTAAACAAAACTTAATAAAATAGCGAATTTACCACCATTTGCTGATTTTAGATGAATAAATTGAACTTTAGAACTATAATTTTGTGTGACCAAATGAAAATCAAAGGAACGAAAGGCTAACATCAGTTTTTCAGATTATCAAAGAATCAAATTTGAAATTTCATGAAAATGAAATAAATCGTGTGAAATTTTACCCTGCAATTTATTCTTTCATATTCATAAAATGAAATAATGTCGTTTTTTCAGTAATATTTGATTTGGGGTTTAACATTTTTGACCAACAATCACATAATTTTTATTTCACCATATTTACTTTATAATTATGTCCGTATAAAAAGAGCATATTATCTCAAAAACGATACAGAACGAAATTGAACAAAAAACGGATCAGAATTCGTGAAACGGAAAAAACGAAGACAGAGTAAAAGAAAACATGGAGGAAATAAAAAAGTTACGCCGTAAAGCACTCAGTGGGGTGCGTGATCCGATTACGAGAGTGACAAAACGTTCAGGGCTCATATTATGTGTTACTACCAACTTATTATATATATTACCATATCAAACTCGTAGTTGCTCTATTTTTAAGAACATTTACCTTATTTCAAGTAGATCTATTGTTAACGAACAATATCTATGTTTAAAATGGGTTTAGTGAGCATAAACATAAAAATTAAAAACTTATTTCCAGTCTCTTGTCCGGTGGTCAAACTATTTGTCTAATTTATGTAACGAGAAAACCGTTCTCGATCTTGTTGTTAAATTATTTTTCTTTCAATAAACATTTGGTTGCAATATTTTTGTAAGTATTTTAGAATATTAATCACTGTATTTAAATGTCTATGAGAGAGTCATTTTCTCTATGAATATTTATCGACAGCTCATTACAGGATAACGCAGAACCATAAATTTAGCTCACTTCGAAAGCGTAAGCAGCGATAACGTTTAATAGCGCCATATAAACTCGTTAGTTTCTGCAACATCAGAAAAATTACTACGAAATACTATCAATCATTTTTGCATAGTTCACATTTACATGTACCAAAGGAACAAATTGTGTACATATGTCATAGAGGTCGGTCATGAATGGTTCTATTTAATTGCATGTGTTTTATCTTATCGTGGACATATCTCGATGAAATCCCACTCTAATTTACCACTTCGATTTCTTCTTTAAAAAGCCATAATTATTTTGCATCAGTGCAAAAAATTGAGAATAATATTAATTCTCTGTACGAAGTGCTTCCAATTTTTTATTAATTTTTCATGATTTCATAAATAAAAACCAAATATAATATTTGCGCGAGTTCAGAAAATTCAACAAATTCATTTTACACGAAAACAAAAATCATTTGATTATTTATTGAACAATTCTATTTTTACACAATTGGATAATCATTTTCCTCAGTGTTAAGATCGAAAATCAATATCCACAACTTATCAAACATAGTGAACTTTTTTTTATAGAAATTTATCAAATCACTAAGAACCGAAATTCTCATCAAATCAAATTTTAGGTGGGAACGTAAAAAATCCTCCAATTTTCAAACCTTTCTGACGTATCTTAATTTTTCCTAAAAACCAAAATATCTCATTCAGAAATATGAAGTCATGTACGGTGAAATCATACGCTTTTTTTCTAATTAAATTGTTGAGAAGAAATTAGTTGCGTTACACTAGTCGATGCCACAATCAAATGGACAAATACTCAGCTTCTGACTTCCCGGTTTTTCTGAAGGATTGCCAAATAAAGTATAGAGTGATCACTGAGGTGTTGAATATGCTTGAATCTTGTTACTCAGTTTATTCCGATGGTCCACAAAAATATGACACCCTATATATGTGTATTTTCGGGTCGTTCATGTAATATCACGAGATGAGATACACATAGTAGCAGCCATCTTGTTTAATAAGTTAAGTGACGAGACGCAGCTGCCCGTCTTAATGAAACATTAGTTTACGTTTGGACGGGCGCACGCGTTCATCTCTCTTTCTCGCTCATTCTGTGTGTTTCTTGCGATACTTGCGACGCCCATGTAACACAACGCTGTTGCTTCCAACGACGTATACATATGTATGTGAATGTGTATGTTAATGTACATATACAACGTGTATATATATATATATATATATATATATATATATATATATATATATATATATAAAACACGTTGTGGCAGAGTCATTAGGAAGATGCTTTCGTAGTTGCTACTTCTGGCTCCATTGCTGCAAGCTAAACCGATCTTACGACACTGTACAGCCGCGACAACAGCCACAGCAATAAGTAAACCACCACCCGAAAGCAATCAGCGAACTCGAACAGGGCGACCACCAACCGACCACTGACTGCGAATTAGTATTATTGTCCTCCTATATCTACTACACTCCCGTACATACACATTATATTCATTACTTATTGTGGGTGAAGAGGGAAAGCCAGTTGGTAATAGGGGATTAATGTACTTCGATATATCTATTCAAGTTTTCTCCCCTATATGTAAAGTATTTTCATACAGAGGCTAATATCCTTTTGACGCTGATTTATCATTCCTGATCAACTTGTGAAAGACATTCGTATTCGTTGTTTTAGTAAGAAAAAAGTTTAATTTCATCATGAAACGAACAGAAAATGTATATAATTTTTTATTTAATTGTTTTAGCTAAAATTTAAACTTGTGCAGAAGTTAATGCAATGTTTTATGAACCTTATTAAGGGGCTAATCCACTTTGAAAATTTCAAAACATCGATTTTTTTACTGTTTTCGAAAGTACATACATTCAGAAATATTGTGTCAAAATTTTATGAAAATCCGAGCTCTCTAAGTATTTTTTTTTTTTACCTGAACGTCAGGACCTCGTTTCGTCTACCTGAGCGTATAAACTTCAAACGCGTTTTTCTCGAAACAACGTTTTCAAAATCTAGCTCCATCGTATCTCTAAAACTAATAAACCGATTCTCTTGAGATTTGAACCACATATTGTAAACACGATTCGCAACAAGATGACCCTCGATGGTTTTAAAATTTTGATTTTTACTCTTTTTTTTTGTGAAAAACTGCGAAAAAAACGCGTTTTTTTTACTTTTTTCGTTTTTCATCTGCCATTTTTTTATTTTTTGATCAAACTTTATATCCGAGGGTCATTTTGTAGCTGGTATCATACCGAATCTAATGGACTTTGATTTTTTTGTTTTAGACAAGCCGTTGCCGAGTTGTGATGGAGCTACCTAGCCCACCTATTTTTTAGGTGTTACGTTAAACTATAGTTTTTGTACTTAAAAATGAATAAAATGAATTAAAAAATTTTTTTTAATGTATTTCAAGACTTTATTTATCAAGCCCAACAACTTTTATATTCATATCTTTTATAAAATCCTCAAAAAAAAATCGTGAAAATAGCCTTTTTTCGTGGCTCCGAAGTGGACTGGCCCGATAAAATTGCATTAAGATGCAATGATTTATGAACTTTATTAAATATTTTAATAACAAGGATTACTGTTTCAAGTCTGCAATTAAATTGTTCGGTTTTAGAGATATTATTTCAAGCGCAATCACTACTCAGCGGGGTCATTCGAATTAAATAATTGTGGAAATTTCAGTAGCAATTGTGGGGTACTATGAAAAAAATGCCAGTAATGTTTCGAGGAAATCTAACGAAATGGGTCTTTCTCGAGGCTGTTGTTCGACAGAATTTCTTTTCGTTTGATATTTATATCATTTCTCTCTTAATACAGTACGAGTTCGAAAAATGTGCATTAATTCGTAAATATTCGTGATTCTCTGCTTAGAACTAAGAAAATGTTTGAAACGCTGCAGTTTATAATGAGTCTATGTAGAAAATTCCCTAAATTCGTAGGTGAAACCCTGATTGGGGCATTAACATCAGAGAATCACAATTATTTCCCATCGAATCTCCAGATATAGTTGTAACCCAATTTTACATTTGATTTATAGATAACGTGCAAATTATTCATAACTTTGACCAAGTAAAGACGACGATGAAATGAATAAATATAGAAGAATATACAAAAATGGAATGCGCATGATATACGTAGTCCGTGTGTCACAAAATTCAATTTCGTGACAGCATCTGTTGCAAGATCTCTTTGCGCAGATTCACTCGCCCTAGGTTCTTCATACTTCTTTTTCCTCTCGAAAGTTTGAATGAAATTATGTGTCTGCATATGTAGATATATTTTGTACTTCATATATAAGCATACATTTGTACGAGAATGCATTTTACCACGTGTAGCAGCGAATATCCAGCCAGGCACACATCTTTCACGTCGAAGTTTTGCATATTCGTACGTGAATAGAGTCAGGAGAGAGAAACTAGCCAGTGAGTGAGCTAAAACGAAAGGAAGGGTGTCGAACAACATACATAAAAGCCAAGCTTCTTCTGGCATATATAACATAGTATACAGAAGTAGGTGGTACGTCACGTTGACAACTGAAATCGATTGTCACCATCCGTGTCCGCTCTCAAATGTCCTGAACGGATTTCTAAGTTTAACGATTTTACGATATTACTAATTAGCACCGGATAATACAAATTTGTATAATAATTCTTTTCCCCAGTTTGACACAACATTTTTGCCCTACCCAATGGAGGAGATATCTGAACGGATAGTAAGCTTATAAAGAATGTAAATATTCTAAAAAAGTGTATAAATGGTTCTTTCTTTATGAATAATTTCTTTTTGTATCGATATCGTAGCTGAATAATAAAAATAGTCAAACATGGCAACTTGTGGAATTCATATGAATTTATTATTATTTACAGTACATCTCGTTTCGAAGGCGAATGTGAATTTATTTTTCGATTAATCGCCACCATATAGCGCCTTGTGGCATAACGAACGAATATTTTTTTCTTAGCTCGAGCTTTTGCGACCGTGATTCTTTCGCGAGCCAACGAGAAGCTATTATTCTGAGTAATTAGAAAAAGTCGATTTATATTTATGAGCCGAGGCGGGATTGGGATTTGCGGAGTAAAAAGATAGAAGGCAAACGTAGCTCGAGCAAGACAATATTCTTAGGGCATGATAAATTTCATTTATACTGAAGCGCAGACGTAACGAGTGTCCAGAGAATGACAACGTTCCAAGTATGAATCTATATCACAATCGTTTCAGGCCAAATTGATTATCGTCGAATCTTTTACTGCTAACAAGTTCGTCATTACGTCGTCGGGATCAATGATTTTACTAAATGTCCAGTGTAACGCATTTTTATTTATTATTTTTGTGGAAAACTCGTACAGGACAACATTTAGAAGACTTTCTGTAGTAAGACGTTGATCAACTCTGTATTTTGTTCGTAATAAAAACTATTAGTGTAACTGTTACATTTGTATTGCACTCAATATCAACTTTTTACTATTTTAAGCTCGAAAGTTCGTACCATTTCAATAATAAAAAATATTGGGAAAAAACATTGTTTCCATTATTTATTTTTTAAATATATTTAGACACCGAGAGACACAATGTATCAAAAGACAAGTTATTACATTTTTTGGTAATGCGAGCGTGAGTCCTCACTTCTTTATATGCTTTATCAGTATTGTGTACGCAGTTCTGATATGTCAAATGTATAGTGTTCCATGTTATCACTGCAAGAATGTAATTTCCTTAGTCAGTATAGGTCAAACATTAATTTTACCGTTTGTGCGTTCTTTTGGGTTGCGCGCGATTTCGCGTATTTTTCGTACAATGTGACGAGGGGCAAAGAAAAGAGAAAAAGCAAGAAAGAGAGTAAGACACGTTCGTTAACGAGTCTACAGGGAGTTAATTAAAACTTAATTTCTTATGGCCACAATCATGAACCGACGAGCAACAGAGAGACAGATAGAGAAAGAGAGAATGAGAGATGGAGTCGAGCCCTGATGAAATATGAGACTGATAAAGACGGTGTTCCCTACATAACCAAACTTCTTTGGGCGGAAGTGCGCGTGCGTGCCAATGAAAATACGAGGAACCTACAGAGATTGTATCGTGCAACTCGTGCTAGAAGTAAAGATACTCATTTTTAAATTTAAGGCACGTTAGGTCATTCAAGATTGTATAGCTTTAAAAAATCAAAATAAACTTTAATTAATGAACTGCAATAGGCAACTTATTGATTTAAAACTAAACTGAACTTACTCATCTGGACTCGTACTACTCTAAGGAATCAATAATAAAATTTGAAACAGGAAAGAAATGTCCTGAACACTTCGTATCTCACATCGAACCCGATTTAGAAGCGATATATTGGTGCAAAAGACCATGTGACCGCGCAGCAGATATCGGAACTCCCAAGAAGCTGCGCTTTACATGTATATCTATATCGAGATTGGAGGAGCTTCCGATTAATCAATAGCTTTCACTCCCTACATCCATCGGGTACTCGTAAACCTATATCATCTCCTATTCTCTGTCGAGGGTATTGCGAAGAGGCTCTCTTCTTCGTTTCTGTCTCTTTTCCTATCTAGCTTTCATTGTATCTATATTCTTGAGGTTCATCGATGCTGATGCTACGATCTCATCTTTCTTCGCACAGATGTCACCCTCTCTATATGATATTTCTCTCGATCCCACAAAGCTTAAGACCCATTAGCATAGTAGTAGTTCTCCTGCAATTTGTGGTGCTTGCCAAGCATTGACTGCTCCTCAATGATCCTCAGAACAGCTGAATCTATGAGATTTATGCAACAAGAATTAAGGCGAGCAACCACTTTAGGAGACCGAAAATTAGATGATATTTTGGATTTTTTTTTATTGCGAAAAAAAACGGAAATTTCCGCAACTCTGACAATAATTTATTCATATTTTCATACATCTCTGGTAATTTTTTCAAGTTATTTCATGCATTAATTAAGGTGTAATCTGCTGTGTCCCTTGGTGTGTCCTCATCGTTGTTGTCGATTTGTGGGAATTGTGCAGCTCGCAATTCGCATTGGGAATAGTCCAACAAATTTTTATACATTCTTGAGATGTTTTTTAAGAACATGAACCTACATTTTGAAAAAAAAATCGAGAATTGAATGTTGAAACGTGTTTGAAAAAAATGATCAATTTTTAGCATTTTTTCCCCGGCATTTTGCAATAATAAATATGTTTTAAATAATCTAATCTTTCCAACTTTAGGTTCACGTTTTAATAAATAATATTATGTAAACGTGTTCCAAATTTAAAGATGATCCATCAATTAGTTTATGAGTTATGATTCCCGCAAATTGAAAAAATGTCGTTTCGAGAAAAACACGTTTAAAATTTAAGCGCGCTTGGTAGTCGAGCGGAGAGTCTTTATCATTTATATGCATACCGTTAGAAGGAATCCGAATATTATTTTGAAATTTTCAGGGTATATTCTTAAGATATTTTGCTAACGATTTATGAAATAAAAAAAATTGATTTTTTGAAGCATCTAAAGTAGTTGCTCGCATCAAGCAAATTTGTATGTTCAAATTAGAATGCAGTCTAACATGTGAATATTCGTGGCTGGCTTTCCTCAAGTGCCGACAAATATGCCTTTCTGCGAAAGAAATACTTTAAAAGACGATCGTGAGGCCATATTTTTTTCCATTTGAAAACACGCTCCTGCAGGAAAGGGCGAATTTAGATGCTGCAACTAAGTTAGATTCGCCTATAGCTGCGCTGGTAAATGCGCAGTTTCTGAATAATTACACTGGGGCTATGAGCTTGATTCATCGACTAAGTTCCTTGCTTCCTAAGATGCTTTATCTGCGTGCCACAGAACCTCCAAGAAATTAATATGCTAATACCGAATACGACGCTCTCTCTCTCTCTCTCTCTCTCTCTCTCTCTCTCTCTCTCTCTGTATCTCTTTCTATCTCGGACTATCGTCTTGATCTGTCTTTCTTCTTCCGTCTCATTGTTATAAACGTTTGGTCAATAATAAATAATTCAAAAAAGTCAATTGCAATTCTAGTTTTGATTAGGTGTCTTTGAACCCTAAATAAAGATCGGCCATCTCGATTCGCATCTTTTTATCTACATTGACATAATTGGAATCAATGATAATGAAATCATCTCAAAGCTGGCTGAACTTTTTTAGATTTTACATGAATCGCTGGGTACCAAAATTCTGATCAAATAAAGTAATTGGCTAGGGATCTAGTGTCAACATCCTCACGTAGTCATTCAAATTGTTACTCTCTCTCATATTTGGTTATCCGATAATATGGTGTTATATGGAAAGGTATGTACGCGCAACGTACATTATCATTTCGGGCATATACGGCTGATATCAACTAGATGTTGGAAGTAGCATCAGTAACGCAAGCTGCATCGGAGCTCTACACAGCTCATCACTTCTGCGTAGTTATACAAACTGTATAATAATACTACTCGCTTTGCAACCAATGAAGAGAAGCGAGCCAGACTGGGCGAGCGATATGAGCAAACGCAACAGGTTCGTATTGCGCGTTTACGATGAGGAGGATTCACCCATGGGAACGTGATATGAATACATGTACTCCGCCTGATGTGGCTCTCCATACGTCACAGATTTTAATACGAAAGCTGTTGAATACACACATAGACTCATGTGTAGTGTGGGACTGAAGCGCTTTTCATTATATTAATGAGCTGAAAACATATCATGCCAGCGATATATAAAACAGTGCAAAACGAGATGAGATCAGATGTATATTATTGAACGTTTGCAACGATTAACTCTGTATAGTCAACAATTAAAGTTTCGGATATCGGTATATTCTCTTGCTACCTTTTGTATCTCGAAATGTTAGTTTTGTATGAGTAGAGAAAAGAAAGAGAGAACAGTGATTTATCTAGGATTCTTAACATTTTCAAATCGTTAACAGACTTGTGCTGTATCTTTCCTTGAAATGGTTGGGCGAGTAGTTCGGGTTTATCAGCTCTCCTCAAGTTCCCGAGGCAGGTGAAATTCCTTGATGCGGAATCTGAAGCGTGATATGATAAGTTGGGGATAAATGGTTTTCTTAGTGCAATAAGCTCGTTGAGAATAGACTAGGCAAATAATCTTAAATTGGTATTTTTATTCTTGTTCTTGTTTTTACTAAAATACAAAACTGGTTAGAAATATTTCTGTGATTTACTGTGGGGGATTTCTGGAGTTTTTACGATCGTAAAAGATACTATTAGTTTTATCTACGTCATTAATCTAATAACGACCTCTGTTTCAAGTAAGCGCAAACAAATGATTTTTCGGACACTGGATTGAATGTGTGAAATAAATCCAAAAATGTAAGGATGAGGCTGTAAGATCCTGGGAATACGCTCCAATAGGAGTGAATATATATAGACGAAGACAGAAAAGCAGACAGAGAGAGATGGAGAGAAACAGAGATTGCCAAAGGAAAGGAGACAGGAGAGAGAAAGAGGACCAGGCAGTGCAATAAGCTATGAACCAGCTCGAAAGGCAGCAGAGAGCGCAGAGGCCAGACCATAGCGAGAACGGTCCGCACAAAGGTCAGCTGGGTCGTTGCACCCGCGGGCAGGGCATCTCTGCAAGATGCCCTGCTGCCACGCCATGCCGCTATGCTTGCCTCTGAATCGCCTTCTCGCAGTGGCTTCGCAATGGGTCTGGTCTCTTGGGGAGGCTCTGTCGGGGACTATGGATCTCATATACATATATGTACATGTAAGCTAGGCAGTTATAGCGAGATAACGGAGAAGGAAGAGAAAGGTGATGTTAGTTATATTGCATATATAATAATTGATTCATGCACACAACAGCATTTGGTTATTCCTTCGATTCTTCCAAACGAATAGTCCATTAAACATGTCATCACAATAAAATAGAACTGCAGTATTGTTGCCGTTATTTTAACAGGTAACTTGAGCTATGGCTGAAAAGTAATTTAAAGAATAATAAATAAAGGGAGTAACACAGAGGAAAAAAGATAGAATGCCTTGAACGTCAGTGCGAGATGCGCATCGCGAATTGATTACCATCGGTTTAATGGAAAGGCGGTAGCGCATTTATTACACTGCGATTTGCTTTGTTCGAGATTTAAAAAAAGGTCATCAGGGAAGATAAAAAAGGACGGCAGCGGTAAAATATGCTTTCAAAAATCCAGTTTGTTGCTGTTATCGATGTCCCTTGTGAAGAATGTGCTCGTATGCAAACAATGATTTTATGAGACGATGATAGCTGGTTCGTGATTCAGATGACTGTACATGCGAGCCTAAGGACGAACTTTTAATTTGAAATTTTGCGTTAGAAAGATTTATGCTAATTTTTATAAATACCCACTCGCGATACATGGATATTTAATGCGCGGCCTGGTTCAACCCATACGCTAAATGTGAACAGGTGTATGGTCATAGCACCAACAGTTGTTACGAAGAGGCTAACGGGAATGTCCAGTACCTAAACCCCATAGAACGTGACGCGCTAGCCTGCTGCTGCTAGCACTCTGCACTATAACGAATGCTATTAGAACTTCAAGCTATCTCTCTGTACTCTTAGAATTTTTAACAGGTTGACCATTTGTCGACATGAGACGAGAAATTCTCTGAGAGAAATGAAATTGAGAATCGTATACCAAGACGTTTCAGTAGCTATTTCGACCAGGATCTACCATCAGAGTGTACAAACTGGCCAATAGGTGCATCACCATATTTGTTCCATCTTCTTCTTCATATACATTCAGAACTGGATTTTACGCTGATTTCAATATCCCTTAAAGATATTCTTTGTAATGTAATCTGAGACAAGTATGTAAACCGATAGTTTCCTGACGCTAAAACATGATGAAAACTGTGCGGAACTGTCTCATTATCAAAAGTGTGCACTACAACTGTGTATACTTTAGATTACATTATATAATCAAATTCATCGATGTTTATTACGATATTTGCGCATCCTCTAATTCAATAATAACGAAGTTATTAATATTATTTTTCCGATGAGCTAGTCTTATCTTTTCGCCATGTCTCACACACTTTTCACTTCTCACCTTTTGTCTCGCGGGCCCCGCGACCCCAACCCCCCAGTCAATTCAGTATGAATACATGCAACTTTTTATCCTCTCGACGATTTCATTGGAACCGCATAATTTTCTAGTTACGGCGCATTTTCTAAAAATGGTCTTTTTTAGGCAAAAATTGAATAATTTTCAGAAAAAAAATCGCATGAAAATTAAAAAAAAAAAACGAAATTGAAGCTTTTACTTCCTCTTTTAAGTTTTGCATGGGAAAAACTAGTGAACAAAATTTCCACAAACTATGTGCCCAATTTTCAACAGCTGAAAAAAGCTGAAAAACGACCATGTTCAAAAGTATGTACCGGGTCCAAAAAAAAAATCGTAAAAAATATTCAAAAGATGCGAAATGAAGTTGAATTTATCCCCTTCAAAATGCCGTTTGCGGAGCTTGAATATCTATTTTTGTGACGAAGCTATCAAACTTTTAGTGCGGCTCGAAATTTCAACTAGTGTATTCATACTTCTGGTCGGGAGTGTATGCGTAATTAGATGAAATATTAGTTATTTGTACAATTGTGTTTTTAGATAAAAGTTGCAAATTCTTAGTTGGTGACGTATACAGTAAATTGATACAATGTTAACAACTTTAATTTCCATCAGTCTGGCCTTTTTGGCAGTTTCAACTCGATCCTATAATAATGTTCGTAAATTTTTTTTGTTGCGTTTCAAAAATATGTGAGTAATAGTTCATTCTCATGGTTAAAATGAAGTGTAATTAGATGAGTTTTTTGCTAATTGAAAATTACTCTTCATAAAAAAGTTGTCAATTAAATTGAATTGCATTTGGTTTTGATCATATTGATTCAATGTGACTTTGTAAATATAATTTGAAGTACAAACAATATTGAGCGATATCATTACCTTTTTTTGAAAAAGGGATAAGCAGCTACTGCCAGAAATCATCGCTGTATTCCTCTTGGTATATTCCTATACCTGTTGAGTGCTGCGACGATCGAGAAAAATGTGCCAAATGGATCGAATCGAACGAATCCAAATATAGCCTAACAAATCAGGACTCGACACATGGTCGAGACGTCTTTGTAGTTGTGACCGAAAATTGTATTATTGTGTGACATCCGGTTTAGGTCAATCCATGAAAGATATGGCACTTGGATTTAAATAAGAAACGTTTTTCCGAAGAAAATCTTCACCTCGCTTTCGAAAAAATGGGTTATTAAAACAAACGAATTTGCGATTGCTATTCACATAATTTCGTTTGTATTTCAATATACTAATTTATTTTCATTTCAGGACCCTTATCGAGAAATACGAATTTGATTCCTCCATACACTGCAAAATTCCACAACATGAGTTCAAAACATGTACAATTTTAAACAGTCATAACTTGTTGCGTATCGCAATGTTTAATAAGAGTCGATAAAATAAAAAGATTAAGCCTCGAAAGTTGAAGATCCTTCGAGCCGCGGCAGCCAATGACTCTTGGCGCTTGCCTGCTGGCTGCATGGGTTATAAAACGGGAAAAGATCTCTTTTTTTTTAAATCGATTTCGGTGTCTTTTTTAAATTATTAAGGCAGTGTTAATTTAATTTAGTAAGGCAGTTTAGAGGGTCAAAAAGGTGATTTTCGGGTTTTTTTTCAAGTTAAAAAAATAATTAATCTTTATAAACTTTTGCACACACACACTTTTACACATTTCAAGAACACATAAAAAAAATTCATCGAAATATGATAAAGGAATGATGTAAATACTTTAAACGTATACATGAACAAAGCGCCTCACCACAGGAGGTTCAAATTGGCGAGAGCTGTGCAGCCCGTAATTCTTGCCTGAAATAAAAAAACTAAAAAGATTTTCAATTTAGATACTTTTTTATAGTCGATCAACTCAGAACAATTTAAGAAACAGTGTAAAACAGTACAAATTTATGAGTTGGAACGTCAAAGTGACGATTGTGAGCCAAAACTTTATCACTTTTTTTGCAATAAATATTATTTAAAATAAAGTTTTTAACAATTATCTTAGTTCATTTAGAATAGTTGACAATACTCTAAAGAATAAGCCTTGTTTTAAGTCGATAAGTCAAATAGTTTTTTTGCTATGAGTCTCGCCAAATTGAATAAATCACAAAAACGATATTTCGAAAAAACACGGTTTAAAGTTTGTAGCGTTTGTACATACCCATGCGACACCTACCTGCTCTGGCTTTGTAACTTTCAAAATACGTTCCAATGGTCTTTAAAACTTTGGAAATATATTATTCGATACTTGAACTATCCATTAAAGTAGAGAAAAAAATTCGATTTTTTGACCCTCTATACTAGAACCACTACCGTAATCTTTTATGCCGCTGTTATACTTTTTATATACCTTTCTCGTCAATGATAAAATCCTTCCTGTAAACATGTAAAGAGCATAAAAATTATTTTTGGCACTTACAAGGGTAAGCACAACGCAATGAATTTATTGTCAGTGAATATTTCTGACCTACGACACATAATTGAAAAAACCCTTAACGGTAGCGATTGCAGGGCGCAGTCCAGAGAACTATGAATTGTTCATTTCGAAATTCGAAGAGAATGGATTATTGAATTGATGTGACTAACCATTTTTTCTACTTATATCAGTTTTCGATAAGCTTGCAAACAAGAACTTGTTACAACTACGGTTCGTTAAACTTGTATTTTTTACTCAAATTAACTTATAATAAATACTTTATTTTTTATATTCAACAACGTGTAATACAAACTCGTTTTTTTGTTGTTTCCCATCTCAAAATCATGTAGAGTCGTAGCAAAATGACAGTTTAAAAAATAATAAGTATAATATTTAAAGTAACATATTGAGCAGCTTGCTTGTAGCGTCTTGAAGAATATAAAACGAACAATTATTCGTTACTTTTATCTCTTGTTCTATGCTCTAACTATTCGCATAGCGGAGATCTCGTTATTTAATGGCGTTTGCGGCTGCTATCAGCAGATTTCTCACCGTCACTCAAAATTTTCGCACCCGGCTTTTTTGCGAGAAGTCTACACGTGACGTACGGAGTTGGTAGTACTGTCAGTGTATTTGACAGAATTAAACTACAGACGTCATAATGTACTAACAGCCTATAGTACTTTAGGCAGTAAATTTTGCATATATACATTTGTATATATATATAATTATAGCTGTGATCGAGGGCCATGGTGGAAAGCCACATACGTGATCTGAAACTTTCTTTCTTTTTTTCCTCCCTACAAAAAGACACCACAGAGGAGAGATCTCGAAGGCACGAGCCTTCGTATAACAAAGGGCGATCTTATCTGGTGCACGGATCAAAACCAGAACATGGCCCCGGCATAGCGGGGATATCCCACATACCGAGCCACAGTTGTACGGAACGTGGAATGCCTGTGTGTAGAATGTGTGTATGTGTGTAGCATAAAACCGAGCACATATCTCCTTATTGTTCAAAGTGAGTGGGAGAGAGACAGACAACGAAACAAGGGGGGAAAGCTCCATAGAATTGTTCCAATACATAGGGCATAATTCCATTGTGTGGTGTATCGAATCCTAGCGGTATGGCTCCGTGGTATACCAACAAAGAGTGTAGATCATTCTGCCAGTCTACCCTCTACAAGCTTTTCTGCCCAAGTTTACAATCTGCTCCTCTCGCGTTCACTTCTTTTTTTTTTCTATTCCGTACCTTTTTAATTTTAAATCGCTATCACCTTTTTTATCTTGTCTGTGATAGGAATTGGCAAGTGATTTAATGCTGTGTCTTTTTGACTTCTTCACAGAAAAATCATTTCGCAAAAACTATCTTTTCTCTACTGCTAGAAATAGTTATTTCTATCGTGGTATTATTACTGGCAATGCACTCATTTTCGATGATAATCACAATGGGAAAAAAAATGTTGAATCGACAAGTTTTATTTTGTTTGCTAGGATTCCAATCTTTACCAGGTTATAAAGTGTTTATTTTGTTTTTAAATAAATGTCTTCCGTTTGATTTTTATTCAGCAAGCCTGAATTTGACAGTCGAATTTTCAAGATTACATAATGGATAGACAATATCATATCATCACTCTTCCAACCAATTTACTTGATTATATCATTTAAAGTGTAAAAAAATTGAAAAACCGGTAGTCGTTTAATAAAAATACCCAACCATCAATTTATGCAATAAGTTATTCAATTTGCTATACATTTTAATTATATATTCTTAAAGGACGTCACGTTATCAGTTTTTATAGCAAGAATTGCTTCGTTTTACTATTGAAAATAACAGACTAACGTAATGGTGAGTTGCTGATCTGAATTGATGGGACCAGTTCGAAACTATAGTTTTTAAACATATTTTTTATTGAAGTAAAATTTCTTTTTTCTCGAACCGGTACTTATCGACGTAATACACCATCATATAGTCAAACTAACAGGTGCGAAGCTTCCGTCTAGTATACTGTGTGAAGAGACTGTCGGAGATCTTGGATCAACGAGAAAACGCGAAAGTAATTCTCCCCTCCCGAATGATGACCAGATGTACCTTAGGCTAGTATCTAGTACAGATTCTGTCGGTGGCAGGAGGCAAATATCCATGGATAGTACGAGCTGGATGATACTATCATGCATACCGCTACGCGGTACAAAACTTAATGAAGTTTACGAAAGAGTAGGAAACATAAATGAAGTGTACTATTAGAGGAGAGGGAATACAACGACCTATGGGAGTGTCGGCAGCACTGTAACGGCTCTTGAAACCCTGCAATGGCCGTGTAACAAGTTGGCTATTTAGAAGAGAGGTAAGAGGTGTACAGGATAGGGATTATGTGCGGATGCCAACTGTTTTCATGATAAATACGAGCAAGATAAGGGAAAAAAATAGAAAATTATAATGACGGTGGTGTTATAAAAAAATACTAATGGCCGCCCAGCTGTTTTCTCGTAACTGCGATTTGAGCCACTTGAGATTTAAATGTAACTGATAGGCATCGCGATTGACATCGATACGCACCTGATCGAACGATGTACGAATACGTTAACATCAACGGGTCTAAAAATATTGGAGATGAGTAGCAGAATAAACGATAACAATACTGGAGATCACATAACTTTATGATTCTCTCACGTATGATCGGAAACGTCGCTAATGGTAGTAATGGCACACATTATACTTTGAGTTAACGTACAAAGACCGCTTCGATCTCGAGAGTTCTTTTGCGGGGGCTAATAGGAATCCATGCACGGAAGAAAAGATAATGATGGCATTTTAATACTGAGAAACTTGGCGTCAAAGAGCGCTGGAGTGCAGTATCATCGACCGACGAAAACGTTTTGTAATAGTTTTTTTCGGTTATTATATAGAGGAAGTAAGAATGATGCAAGTTGATAATAAGCAGAAAGATCCAGCATAGGATCGTGAAATTCAGAGCTCTTATGGATTATACCATACGTGGGTTGATATAAAACTATATCTACCATCATTATGAGTATATTTTACATCGTGAAAGAGAGAGAGTGAGAGAGAGAGAGAGAGAGAACTCTCAATAAACTCAAATTGCATGCCTTTTCTTGGAGAATGCCGGTTCGATGGGGTCTCACTTGAGGCACATGACGAGCACGTTCCGCGCCCTTCCTCGTTCACATGTATGTCGGGTCTGAAGAAAGAGCAGATCGAAAGAACCCAAGAATTGAGAAGAGGGTAAGCGTTCTCAGGACAATCAAAAGTTGTCTGATTCTCTCGATCTTCAGATGCCACGTGCGAACGATTCATGTACTTTGATTGCATTTTGAACATTACTATTGATTCAACTAGATGGGGCATCGATATGAAGAATCTATTTCTGATCAAATCTTTAATTTCGTTCACCTCTTCTCAAGAATTCAAACTTTGATGAGAATCTCATCACCGTTTGCTGCTGGAAGCGAAGAACAGTGAAAATAAATTGTTCAATGATATTGCACGATGTAACTTTGTAACTATTTTCAACCTTCCATCTTTCTGGTCACTTTTCCAACGATGATGACAATGAGTGACTAGAGAACGCACAAGGAAATGCTTTATACCTCAGCAATTGCTCCGCCGTGTTATTGTTGTCATATATAATCACCACCATACACAAAGGTCTGCTGTATATCGTTGCCAGTTGTTTGTACAGTGTCTTTTTTACGTGAATTCTCTCACGATCCCGCTTGCTCTCGTGAGCAAGCGTTTCATACATTAAAATAAGGCACCGCGACGCAGAGAGCGAGCGCGATATATCTCGGCTACTTCATCGCTAGCGCGTCGCTTGCCCGCTTTTGTAGTACCAAGAAAACACTCGGGTAAATCATGCGCGAGATCAAGTCTTCGTATAACATCCTCGCCGTGGTCATAGTTACGACGTAGAATAAGAAAAAAAAAATCAGTTGACGAACTGATGTTGAAAGAACGAGCGTCGCACGTACCATGCATATGTGCGTCAAATCACCTCATCAGGGCTGAAGCAACTTAATAAAATAGCTGCGAAACTTCCTTTTTTCCCGGAATATGGGGAGGAACGTTAATTAGACGGTATACTAATCATTTAATAACAAAAAAAGAAATATATGGAATAAATTCGGTCAACAGCTTTATTTTACATCAAATTTCTCAATATTGTTTTTGTTTTCAACCGCAAACTGTTGTATTATAATTATTAGTGATAGGAAAATGGGACTTGCCAATAAACCGTTAATTGGTAAAACTATCAATAGTTTTTTTCGGACGAAAACTCGGTCTGACGTCTTTCGGTGCATTCAATTTTCCCGCTAAACTTCTGTCAAAAAAGAACAACATTTTTTCGATAGAGGCTGCGCTCTGATCAAAGTTATGTTTTCCGCTCTAGTTTTGATGTAGCTTAAGTTAGTGACAAATAAAAGTCTGTATAATATCAGGCTGAATGTGTGTTCGGTAATTTTGAAGTAATCGGATATCAAAAATAATTTTTTACAAATGTAATTTCCGTCAAGTAATAAGTTAATTGGGTATGTAAGAAAAATCGTTTTTTTTTAAACTATATTTCTGTATAAACGAAGAGGCTCCAATGTTCATAATGAAAACTAAAAGAAAATATCTCTTAAAAGTCATATAGTGCTTCATAAAATTTCTTTTCTCACACAACGGCCATTGATCCATCTCCTTTCATTTTTCTCACGTCTAGTATTATACAATTATGGATGAAATTGTACAGGTTAATCTAGCCAAGGAACGAGAATAATTAGGTAGGATAATTAGGTACGTTACAATCACACACCAAGGGCTATATGCTATTAATTTTTTGTTCGTTCTTAGTTATACTGTAAATCTAATCAGAGTTCAAGAAAAAAAAACCAATTACAAAATGCTTCACGCATGTTTGAATACGATGTTCATGAAATTAATAATTTCCATGTATAGCCACCGAAAAGCCGTTACTCAGTACATAATGTGACTAACCCGATAATACTTTTGTCATATTTCCCAATACTACAAATTAATAGTCAATTTGTTGCCCAGTGATAAAAAGGTTAATTGGGGAGTGTCGTTTTGAAAAGTTAATAAATAATCATTAAGCTGTTTTCCATAAAATTAAACGGTGTTTGATTATTTTTCAATACATCCGAAAGAATCCGTGGAGAAAATACGACAGCGATTTAGTGGCGCTGGCGCACTCTCCTTAAAAATTTCGCTCACAATAGATATATATAACGAATGACAAAGAGGGAGAAAGAAATGGAGATTTCGCATACCCCATTTGCTGTTTTGTTCTATCGTCTCTTCTTTTCTTTCACGTTTGAGCGGTACGTTCAGCATTCCTGCTATAGGCTGGCCAGTATAACCTCTTTGGGCATGGGCAAAAGGGGCGCATAGCAAAGCATATAAGTCTAGATGGCAGAGGTAGATGGCGCGAAAATGCGACCATTGTTTGCCTCCTGACAGCGATAAGTTCACAATAAAGTTACATTCGCCCCCAAGTAAGTTTCTCTCATGTTCTCCGTCCTCTCTGGGGGCATCTTGTTTCCAGGTTCATCCTTGGGTCTCTTTCTTTCGTCCCCGCTTTTATTTATTCCACGGTACTACAGTTGGCAGTACCATAGAAGCCTCACTTACTTCAGCTCGCTTCCATAGAATGTGGAAAACGAATCGTATCCACCCACTTTGCCCCCTTTATTGTTGTGCATATATGAGATACTTCGTGCCAACTTTACATTCCGAAAATATTGCCCCTTATTGATTTGTGTGATTTACTTTGTTTTTGATACAAGAAAAAAGTAGTTTTGTATTTTGAGATTTTTCGATTAGGCCAGTTTACAGATTTTTACAAAGTCCCAGATCTAAACTTAAAAAAACTTAATAATTTCAGGCATCCCAGGTCGAATGTGAGTTTAACTATATTCGATAATTACAGAACAGGTTACTCTTACGATTATGAGCTCAGAGTAAGCCTTCTTCACCACGATAATTATTTTGACTCTTTACTGCTTCACCTTCGTGACTCTTTTGAAAGAATCGAGAGAAAGCCAGAAAAATAATATAAGAGATGCGCAAGGGTCATTTGTACATGTCTTTGCAAGAACTTCTTCACATTATTACGCTTTCACATACAATATAAGAAATTGCCCATGCGTGCGTGTTGCACCGGGTCTTGAAATTCTACTTGGGCATACGCTATTTTCAGAATTGTGATTCAATAAGGATTCGTTCAATTGTACCACGTTTTTCACCATTCACATATATGTTTTCTCGACTCTCAAATATTTTGTTACCATGCATTGTTACATATGCTTCGATCCTGAAGACACACGTCTTCCGTAGGATACATTTGAATATCGAGTCAAGATAGATATCTCCGAACGAAACCTGATTGACAATCTTGTTACGACTATATGTCTTTGCCGTTGAATCTTCGAGGCTTCGAATTTTAAAACACCTGGAGAGATTCTAGCAGATACAGCACTGATGCCATCCACGAATCAGAGCCTCATCAAACAAATCAAGGCTTCAGAAACTATACGAATAATTGATGTCGTTGTATTTTTAAAAGATTTACAGAATTTTAAAAATACGAATGTGTACTTATTAGTTAATTTGTTATTTAACTTATTTATTTATACGTACGTGTTTTTATGTTTATGTATTTTCTTATTTATTTAGAATTAAAGCTATACGTTAGACATGCTAGTGAATACTGACGCAGGCAGTTCCTCTAGTGAGGATATCGCATCATCTATCCGTTTCAATCGAGAATATCATGCAATCTCATTGCTGCATATCGCGAAAATGATGGATCGTCGATCGTGCTCAACCCATTCATCCATCATATCACGTTGCCTCCTCTTTTTTGGTGGCAGAGATAAGTTTGCAAATGATGAAGCCACATCACCTGTTGCAATTGCAGTATACATAATCGTTGGTATACTGGTATGTTTTTATACAGAATTTCTCACAGACACCGAGAAAAGATGTCGGAAAATGAAAGGCGTTGAGATAGAAAAAGATTTTGCCAGGATCTCTTATAGTTGAATTTTAAGTGACGTAATATACTTTTTCGACATTTTCACTTCGGAGTGCTGCGTTTTTGAAATCCATATATCCGGATAAATAAAAATTGTTTTTTTCCCGTTTTTCCATAATTTTTTTTCAGAGAATCTTTCTAGACATTTCATTTCTCAGCCGATTATTGAAATAATGTCGAAAAATTACTGAAATTGTGATTTTTTCAGATTTTGTTATGGAAATTTGAGTTAATGAAACAATATTTTAGTGGCTTCAGTGTTTTTAAATTGAAATGCATGAAAATAAAGTGCTGATAAAGATATTACAAATAAATAAATTTTTAATATTTTGGCCACTATGGAAGAATGGAAAGCTTTTTCTACTTGTCTCCAGCCGATTGAGTCTCCAGCCGGTGCTTAGTGCTTATTCGATTTGTATTCGAATTTTCTTAAGGGAAGGTTCTAGTCCAGAGGCCCAAAAATGTGCGTAATTTCATGATTTTTCTTTGAGAGTACATACGTATTTTTTTTAAAAAACTTTTGTGGCATTTATTTGTCTATATTTTAAAAAGTTTACAAAATTTTTTCCAGTCAAAATAATACAAAATGGCAGCTCCAGCCCTCACTGACGGCGGTCGTGCGCGGCGGTGGACAGTGTGCGCGGGGCACTCTACAGCCCTGCCAAGTGATCTGAAACGAAAAAACCAAAAAAAATCTTAAAGTAGATAAAATTTGAGGGGCCTTATGATTTTCCGATTTTTAAAAAACCCTTTTTAAAAAAAATGGGGACCCTTTTTAGGAAAAACACCTTTTTTGCCTTGTTTTATTTGTTTTCACGTTAAAAAAAACAGTACTAAAAAATTTTTTTTTACAAAAAACGCTTCCTGAAGGCCCCCTAAATTGAATAAGCTTTAATTAGAGCCGCCAAACGTCGAAATCGGTGTAGTGGTTGAAGCGGAATCACGCCCCGCGCGCAAAAAAAAGGTGTTTCGAGAAAAACGCGTTTAAAGTTTGACGAAGAAACGCTTCTACCTGTTTTTCGGCCGACGCGCTCTCTCGTCTATACGCTATAACTCGTAAAATCAATTAGATAGGGAAATATCCTTTTGCCTACACATTTTTAAGACCGTAAGGATGAAAATAAAGCAATAAAAAAAAAAAAAAAAATTTTGGTCGATTTTGACTAGAACCTCCCCTTAAATATGGCGCTTGATCCTATGTTTGAAGCTCTAATGACACCTAAAAAAAACCACCTATTGTAGATCATAAGCTTCCTGCCTGTCAGCGATTTTTTAAATTCCGATTGAACTTAGGAATGATTTGTCTGCAGCATTTTGAAAATTTCGTGGACATAAATAACGGACCTTCTTGAACAAGATCTTGATTTAACTGGAACAAGAAGATATTTTTTGGTCAGAGTTCCAATGTTGGTGATGCGAAATTCACATGAATACCAGTACAGAAAAGATGATGACGAATGTATGCGTTTAATTTGATAGCACGCGTGAACGCAGTTAACGACTCGCGGTAGTCACTGTAGACATGAAAATAATACGCACGTATATGTAAGGATGCGTCAGTATGTTTGTATATACTGAACGTGTACGATTGTATTGATGCTTAACTCGTGACGACAGAAACGAGTGTTCACTTCGACGTTGTCTCGGCGACGGCAAACGGCGGCGGTGAATGTGTTGTATTTCCTACACCCAAAGCGTAGTTCTCTCGCACGAGTCTAATATCGAACGATTAAGCTCAATTAAAGGAACGGGAGACCGTTGTGCATTCCAAGCATACCGAGACGCCTGCTCTATCGTATATAGCACACATTAAATATATATATATATATATATATATATATATATATATATATACATTCACACATGTACAATAAGTTTCCGTATTGTGAACCGTGGACGGACGGCTCCTAACTAATATATTGTCCGATTACTAATTCGCTTTCTCCCACTGAGTTTCTTACTTTACGACGACCCGAAAAGATTGATCGCACTAACCAACGTAATTGAAAAATGTGGTTTTAAACCATCCGAGTTTAAATAAAACACAAGCATAAACTTTACAGTATTTGTCATAATGTTAACTCAAAGACACCGAACAAATAAAGGTCGACTTCAGTTAAATTTAAAATTTGCACATTTATTTCATAAAGGATTGAATGGAAGTGAGTCTAAGATCGTTACAGAATTTCTGTTTATTGTAATACCGAGATAATTAATCACTTTATTTTATGACTTGAAAAGTCTTTTAAATTAGCACTTTAGGGAGTAGCATAATTTGAAAATATCACGTTGAACACTTGTTTATTTCTGTATAAAATTGTGTTTAAGTCAGTATTTTCATTGTATAATTAACATGACAAAATTATTCCGACAAATTTATATTATCGCAGTGTTTTTAAATATCATTGACAGCATTATCCATATAAACAAAGAAATGCGAACTTATGAATATTAATACCTACTAATAGATGATGTAGGGGCAAAAGTGATTAAGTTCTAGTCGAAGACATTGACGCAGATGAGGGCCTTGTTAACATGGAATATTTAATAGGCGCATTTGATAAGTGTCGGCTGTGGTTTAGCCAGGTGTGGTTCCCGCGGCAATTTAGATTTCCTACTTGGTTTCGACTGACGATGTACAGTAATAGTAAGCATGGATTTTGGTCAGTCAATGGATGGCCTATGGCTTTGGAGTTCGAGAGGCTTCGAGCATTAAATAATCGCCTGCACATTACAGAAAGTGAGGCCGACTGAAACTGCGGCAAGCAGCCACCCGACACCGCAACAATCCGCCCCGGGGCACTTGTCTCGCGACGTCAGTTAATTGTGTTTACCGTTTAGTCCTAGTCGGTTAGTGGGATTTATGTGTGAACCCTGAGAGCGATGCTCAGAAAGCGGTATGTACCAACTGCATCGAAGTGCAGTGCAGAAATCTAATCCATATTTTTTTAATATATTTCTAATTTATAGAAATATCTATGTATATTGCTGCACGTATAACCAAACCATATTTTATTTAATAGCGAGCAATAATTAAGTACGAAATATAATTGCCAACGTAATGGGGTGTTGCGTTTTATTTCGAGAACCGTGCGATCATCGAAACGTTTGCGTGGAGAAATATATGTATAGATATTAATGCATGTATACACATATATACAATAAATGCCATATAACATCCCCGGAAATCATTGAATCGTGATATAAAACACGTATCGTACATCCACACAGGTGCAAATCTTGAAGGGAAGTATCGCGGTTTTAACGAGGAAGGAGCGAGAGCCCTCACAACAACCTTTCGCTTCATTCCCAACGTCGTAAAAGGAAGAGATATTTTCGTTCTCGAAGCGTGTGTGGTACCACATAAAAAATGTTATATAGGTATATATATAAAGAACTCACTCGCATGCGGTGATTCCATCGAGATAAATTGGTCTCTGTCTCTATGTCTTCGCCTCGGTGCTTATGTACCTAGTTATACACGTAGTCGATACTTTTACTCCGTAAAATAGAAGAAGTAGAAAAGTAGAGGTAGATTTGTTCTCGTACCCCATCTAAATAATAACGAAAACATTTTTTTTTTTTTAATTTGTACGGGATACAAAAGAGTTTTTCATTTCTTTCATTCGTCTTCTTATTAAATCAATTATTTTGGATCTCAAAAATTTGGAAAGACATGCAATAAAATCATTGAGTCAATTTCTCATAAAAACACATTGAATAACATTTAGTTAGCATTCTGTTTGCTAAAGTGAAAATGCTTGTTTTCTTTCGGTAATCCAGAACTGCGACCTGTGAAGTCTAGCTTATAATTATGTCTTGTCACGTAAAATAACCTATGAGAATGACGGTTGCGTTCAGTGACAACTGTCAAAGTTGTAGATACATTCCCACACGCATGATATATATTTATATGCAAGTTTAGTCCTAGGCGTCGAACACACGAGCTCGCCTGGAGACAATAATAATACGAATGGTAGTATAGCTAATAGTATATATAAAACTTTCGTGATCTCAAGCTTGCGCATCTGCGTCAGAGTTATGACAAGACCGAAACCATTAAGTGGTCGTGTGTGTTATTTTTAGAGGGAATGAGGGACGCGAGGCTAGAGCAAAGTGGAACTCATAATTGTTCTCGTTAGCGCGGATCTCTCGCTGTGCTCGCATCTGTCTGAACTTGGTGAACTTATATGTGCTCGGTTACCATGTTATATATATACATATTATGCAGAGAAAGAGAGGGATAAGACAAACTCGCGTTAAGGAGATGAGAGAGCGCGTGCGGTATTCTGTGATGTCATCATGCACGACACAAATATAGTATAGTTAAAATATATATGTTTGTATATAATGTGGCCTCTTATAGTCGCGGAAACAAAAAAAGAAACGAAGAACGAATAAGGAAAAGAGCCTTCGTAGTTTCTAAACGGTTCGCTAGTGTGGTCACGATTCCGTAAACTACGGAAGACAGAAGCGTGGTGGACGAGTCTCGGAACCGCGGGAAACAGATGCCCCGAAGATTTGCATAAACGCGGCTAAAGCCGAAAGCTAATGTAGCTCTCCACAGCAAGCATAAAGATTCTCCGACACACCGCGGTAGGTGTACAGACTCACCATTCTCAAAGAACTTAAGCCATTCACTCAACTTTTCTTTATTCATAGATATTCTCAACAAGGATACCCATCAAAATCAATTTTCGTTCGATGAGACGATTGTAATGGTCGCAATACAGAGTTGAAAGTCCGGTTTCGAATTAATTTAAAAAAATAATACTGATTTATGCAAACTCACACTATTGATACCGAATTCCAACATTGATCACTGAACTACCACACGAATCAGATTTTTCGTGACAATCTGATTCTCCTGCTCCTTTTGAAAATGTATTTTCTATTCGACGATTCTCACGGTGCTTCGTATGCTACGATACACATTCTTAACAAGAATATACTTCGTAAATTCATGCCTCTTTCTCGCCCTCTGCATATGAAATGCCCCTGAGAAAGCATCCACCGCTTGGATTTTCTGTTTACGATGACCATTTGAATTTTATATATATTTATAAACCACAGTCGTTTGAATCTATAAAAAGCGACCTGGAATAAGGTTCTGGCTACGGTGTTGTCAGTTTCACTTTAGCTCTCGTCGAATAAATGATTTTTGTGACACTTTAGAGTTTTATGCCATTATTACGTATGCTACTATGACTAGGGTGGAAACTGCACCCTTCAAAAACCATAAGCACTGGGTATTCTAGACTTAACGTACTTTATGTATTTTATGTTCTACATGCTTCGTACCATATATCGTCGAATGTATATGCCATGTTAGGACATCCCACTGTTCCATACATTTTGTTGTTTGACGTTGGATTGTGTGGATTCGTCGTGGCACATTTTATTAGAATAACGTTGCATATGCTTCTCTTATTTTGTACCATTAGAATTGCTAATAAACTTATAAAATGGACTTAGAGATGTTGTCATTCAGTTTAACGTATAATTCTGATAATTATGAATACACTCCATAGGTATCAGACCCTTGATTCGCTATGGCATTTGAGAACTGCATGATAAGCTATAAGACCAGCCGAAGAGGAGTGAATCAAACTGATGAGCAATGTATTGTGATTCTATACTCAAGTTTATTGATTAATGAGTTATTAAGTATGTCAAGAATAACAAGTTTCCATTATTCTGCAGTCCATTTGATAAAAATATATTTTAAGATGAATTCCTCTCAAAATGTCATCAACGCTCATCATGATGGTATCAAGATCAAACTTGAACAAAACCAATTTCTATTCGATCGCGATGCTCGGCCCTGATCAACTTTGGAAATACTATACAACTTTTCCCTTCTATTTTTCTCCCGATTTGATCTCTTAAAAGAAAAATGTGGAAGAATCGGATGAGGATTTTTAGAACAAGAGCCACTTTTCTTTTGTTGCTATGTTTTACGGCGTTCATTCGATGAGTCTGAGGCGTTCTAATAGGCTTATTAAGCAAAATAGATGCGATATGAATCGACAACGTTAAAACTTCAACGGCGGATCGAGAGAACGGCGGCGTTTCTAAATCACCGTCAAAATATCTTTGTGAAACAGACATGGGTTTAAACTGTGTTGAACACGTGTCCATGACATTGAGATGAAATTCTGCAAAGCCGAAGATATTCCATTCAAGTTTTTATGAGATCTGATATCGAATTGATGGCCGTTTTCATTATGGGCTAAATCTTTTTTTTTATGATTTTTGCGAACTTCTGAATGGATCTCCCTGGACACGAGCTCAAAAAAGGCCATGACCCTATCAGCAAAACGGAAAGAAAGTTCAAGACCTCATTTATAATTATTTAGAATAACTATCCTGCAGGTGAATCAGTGAGAGACGAACGAGTCATCGTCAGACTCGTGGACTCGTGGATGGCGGACGGATATAAAGAATCGAAAAAATCAATAGAAATAACCACGTTGTTTTGGTGTTATTTAAATGACACCAAAAATATGTTTCGGGAATGTTACTCTGATTATGGACCTGGAACGCTTATTCCTATAATTGGAACAGTGAAATATGAGTCAGCAGTATACGTCGTTAAAATGTACCACCTCTTGGACGGAATTCAATGCCGATACGATATAAAATATTGTAGATACGATTTCATTTCAAGCGGAAGTTATACGCAGAAAATAAATCGCTTTTGTTTATTACATTTTTAGATGATCAAGATGAATCATTACATAAAATATATCTCGAAGGTTTTGTTTATAAACAAGCACGATAAAATTCTCGTATGTTTTGTACGATGAAGATAGCTTGAAATATCGATTACGGGTCTCGATGAAATTGACACGGTGATCTATCACTCGTCGCACACAGACTTCGCATACAGATTTGTATAGATATACGTATCATTCTCAGTTACAAACACCTCCGAAGGAGTACCGGATGGGCATCACGGTAAGGAAAGAATTACCTATCTATATCGATTTCTTATTTGCAGTCTATATATTTTACACAGGTGCAGACTCAAACCAGAGTAAAACGCAAAAAAAGAAACGAAAAAATACCGGACCACCACGTATACCTATATACAAATCTATGCATAGTGTATATGGTGTTCTATCTACTCACCATGCATAATTCACCGTATCTTTGACGAACAGCTTGAAATCCTGAATATGTAATAAAAGCGAGAGCGTCCCTTTCGTATCCCTTTACCCGATAGTCACCCGCACGATGCGGTCACTTTTTCGATTGACAACGTCCACTTCACCCTTCTAGGATGTCAACACGAAGACTGAACACGTGTGCGATACGTATGTGCAAGGGAAAGTAACGCCTTCCAATTTTGTGGTTTCCCCTCGTTTTCCACTTCCTGAGCCCGATTTCATCGATGAATCTTTTCCCGACTCTTTCCAGTTTGACCACCGGGAGGATTGCACGCACATCGATCAAGTTTTTTCTATTTTCAGACGACGCTGAATTAATATATATATATAAGTGGTATGGATACTGGTAAGAAATATGTTGAACCGTCAACAACAAACAAGTTCGGGGTTTTTAGATATAACGGTTCGATTTGAAGCTTTTGTGACGCCCAATTAGAGCAGAATGACATATATCAACCGACTGTTGTTGATTTCATGCAATTTATGTTAATTATTAACATATTTTTGGAGTTATTGAAATCAATGGAATAATCAGGCTGTCAGGACCAAAATTTCTAGTGGTAATATCCGAAGAAGCATTAACCAGTAGTTTGTATATCGGTCAATTATATAAATGTATACATATATCCGATACATAAGCTACAGCGATCGAGACTGAGCTATAGCGCACTGCATATCGTCCGGTGAAAAGCAAAGTATACGCTGGCATCCAATATGCAATAAACATACGCTCTTTGACGTATTTAATAGTAACGTGGTCGTATAACGTTTGACGTGGCCGAGTGGTCGCGCGTGCTCACAGGAACAGCGGAGTAGAGAGCATGCCCATACCAGAGATTTTATGGGGGAATTTCGTGTCCTCTCTTTCCCGTCTTCCATCTCATCTTCGTCGTCATCGTCGATGCTCTTCTCGAACTTCACTCCACCCGATATACCCAGGCGTCTCCCTCATCATCAGGGTCTCTCAACGTAAAGTTCTGCTCTAGAGTCATAGAAGCTTCTCGTGTCGCCTTTGCCCGTGAACGCGGGAAAGACAACTAAGTAGAGACGATTCGCAGAAGGAACACGTGACTTCTTCGAGAACCCCTGAACTTCTTCCATTGCCGTAGGTATAGCCCGCGGTTAATTGCACGTCTGCGCCCGAGGCAAGATCCTTGGCCTGTCACGACTACTCTCATCCGCTTCTTCGTATATACTATGCTTGATACCACGACTTCCAACCAGTATACATATCTAGTAGACATGCGAGAGCTCCTCAACTCTTCGTTCTCTAGCAGTTTGGCTTGTACGCGCTCAACTACCTGACGCGTTCTTCGGATATACCAAGCGTTACTAGATGTATATGGAAGAAAGCTCGATCTTGGCAATTCTCTCAGCTCTTAGCTCCTTAGCTCTTCCGCTGATTGGCGGCGCTCATGCACATCGCAATGGGGTACATACTTGTCCAATCGATCCAGGGGAGAAGAAAATAATGAGTCAAAACCGTGTTAATGTGTACATAATGAAAAATGATTACTCACGAAAGTGTGAACGATATATCTTTTTTTTTAGTTCCAGTATACAATTTGCAGTATGCACCAGTAGGCCAATAAACAATAAATTACATCACATAAGAAACCGGATTTTTTGTTTTCAAAATCTGGTCTCACTTCTCACGAATCCAGATTTTTTTTGGGAGATGCATGTCAATCCACCTTCATGTCAAGCCTTTTCACCAAGATAACCCTGCTACCCGAGGATCAAAGATAAAATGAATATCCTGACACCTAGCACAGTGCACGAAGCTATATCGATAAGTTACCATTTTTCTCGTGTCGTTACTGGAGAATGGGTAAACATTAACGATGATGCCGAGCTGTGTAATACATTTAAGATTCTATTGGTTTCGTAAAATATAGAGGAACCCTAACGAATTTGCTAATCTACTGCTGCTACTGACAGGTAGGCGAGGCTTGCTTTCAAGGCTGCCCTCGCTTTCTATGATCGAATTTCATCCACCATCCTGTTGGGTGATCCTAAAGTTATTGTGAATTCAACCAGAAAATTAGTAGCCGAAGAAGATTTTTTCTTTCTTACGTCATAAATTACTGTCTTATCTGACGTTATTAATGACTGTCCATGTTGTATGCCTTGTACTGGTATTGAAACATAAAACAAATCGTCCCAGAAAGGTCTAAAATAGTGTGCCATTTGCCCTTTTCTTCGGTTCTGTCTTTTTTGTGCTTCTTCGGTTCTATTTTTTGTGAATTATGTATATTGATCTGGTCAAATTACAGAGTGCATCGCGGCTTGCACTTGCAATATATATATACGGTGCTTCAGCTCAGTTTGATGCATAGAAAACGTCAGTGTATTATTAACCATCGTGCACTCGACTTGGCGACGATGAACAAGGCATCCAAAAAAAGTAGAAATAAACGCGTACAGCCTGACAACGCGTTTTTTCAATCTCCATGATGACCGTTCTCATCACCGAGAATATATTATCCTCTCATCCTCCCTCTCTCTTTCTCGTTTCTCTTGACGAGCTGGAAAAGATTCTGCATATGGGAGATCGAGTGAGAGAGCAAAATATGTGACTGCATATACAGAGAAGAGTGGATGCTAATAACAGGCCCCGTGTAACGCATATGTCCTCAAATATACATGGGCAGGGTGCCTTTCTCATTCACGCGCCAGATCCACTTCTTGTTTTTTGCATCCAAACAGTCGTCGAGTGCGTCACATGGGCTTGTTTGCTTGGCTTGTACACACTAGTGGACGGAACGAAAAAAATTACAATGCATGAATAACTACCTGCACATGTGAGGGTTTCAGCAGAACTAGAACAGGCAGTCTTCGTGCAAGTTGCTACGAACTTGCACGAAGATTGCCTGTTTTACACAACACGAGCTCATACACTTTCCGAAGACGGGATAATGGCTTGGCGAATTGTGCACTTCAACCATAAGAGCGAACAATGCGAGCGATGAGGGGTTCGATTAAGTAACAGGTATAGTCGTCGTCCCTCCAGCAGTTACCGGCATTTCGTCCATTCAAAGAAGCGCGATATTTCCAAGAACCGTTTTTTAAGGGTGACTGTGATCGACATTAATTATGTGTAAGATGGAATTTCATCAATAACAATTGTTCCAAAAGTTGTATCATTTTCGTGACGATTGCTTCGACAGTAAGTTTCGACTAATAACGACTAATAAGTTTCTGTATGGCCATTAACCGATTCGAAAAATATTGAATTATTTTTTTGCATCGATTTAAAGCGTATTTTAATTTTCGCATATTTCTTATTTTTAATCGTTTATTTTTAATGAAGATGTTTAAAATGCACGTTTGGCTATGATCAGTTAGAAATGCTTTCAATTGCGAAATATCTTTTTTTGTTACTTAATGGGCATTCGCGTCTGTCGAGTGCCTCTTTCTTTGAATACATTGTACTTTAAGCGACTACGAAACTTCGTACTGAAGTACACAGAAAGAGAGAGATGGGCAGATCAAGGGGTGGTTTTCGGAACCGGAGGGTTCTGGGCCACATGGAGGTGGGGGAGGGGGCATGGCCACAATTACACAAAGTGCGAGCAGTTCGTCCGTGCCAAAAGCAGCCACCGCTCAACCAACTATATAGACACAGAGAAAATATCAGTGAGACAATGTTGGGCTTTGGTAGTAGTGAATACAGTGCGGTTGAACACAGTTGGTCGTTCCGCGTACAACGACGAAAGCCTTTCAGTCTCATTCACCAGAGATGATGGATTCGTCCTCGTTGTCTTCTGCCCTCAAACCTATGTACTGCGTGTGCTCTTGACTAGTTCAATCTACTGTTACATAACTGCACACACATTAAGCTCTGTCATGTGGATTGTATGCATGTGGATCTGTAAAAAATTAAAACGCTTCATGACGCGATGCTCTTCAGTAATTTTCTTCAATAATTAAAAATATTGCGTTTAGAGAGTTGCACATCTGGAACTTGTGTATACAGTGATAATTTAGTAATAAATTATCTGAGTATCCAAATTAAACACAAAAAAAGATAATGCATAAAGTCAAAGTGTTAGAAAGAAAGCTCGCACGTCGAATGACCTTATTTACGAGAAGAAAAAACTGATTATCCTCGTCTCGCGTGCTGGGGTGGTAGAAAAAGGATAGATCGAAGTCACGGGTATTCGGGTGAAAATATGCCGAGGGAATTTACGATACAGGGCGCGATATTTTATTATGTTCGACAGAGTACCTACCGGACAAAATTTATGTGGCTGGAGCTGGAGCGCGTTTGGAAAGTGAGGACGAGAGAAATAAAAAGATAAAAAGAAATATTAGGAGGAGAAAGAGGAGATTCCAGCGCGAGACCAAGAAGAGAAATGGGCGACTGAGAATGGGAAAAAGAGAGGCAAAGTGTACACATTGCGAGCGCAAGGAGTTGGTTCGTGCGGTGGTGAACCCGTCTACTTTGCGAGTAGTATTGAAGAACTTTTCAGGATAAAAGAGTCGTGTATGTATACGACAATGTTCGTGGATGTGTGTGGCGGATAAAAGGGCCAGGGTGAAGGGTGGGAACGGACGGCGAGTGTCCGGCATGCTGGAGCTCGAGTCTGACTTTTGCTTCTACTATACTTTGAAAAAGTAGTAAAAGGGATTGGTGAAAAACGCCAAAGAAGGACTTGTGTGCACCACCATCAAAATGAAAGTCTACCAGTATTATTCCGCAATATGTCGCAACTATACAGCACCACATACACATGTATTACTTTGCGAATAATCTACATGGATACCATCACAGGCTTATTCCCCTCTACATTGCGGTTATACCGCGACGTAGGCTCGTAAACTTTTTTTTCAAATATTCCACGTGCCAGAGGGACCAAGAAGTCCCTCTTCTTTATACAGCTCCATCCAATGAAATTTCGGGTGCGGGTTCGGCGCGTGGCTTTTGGAGGGAAAGAAACGAAACGTTTGTGGGTTGTATTTTCCCATCTAGTCCATTTTCAGGCGCTGGTCAGAAATAATATTATCCAGGAGTTTCCGTTGAGATGGGCCTTTTTGCATGAATTCTTTTGCTGAAATGCTCTGCTTCTGGAGACGAAAAGTTGAAAAGTGTTTCGTGTATGACCATAAACAGCAAATCTGGACCTTGCATGTTGTTAATACGACAACTTTTTATCAACAATTGAAAAACTTGATAAATGGTCTATGACAAACATGTTATGACAGGTGAAAATTTCGGACTGGGTTTATTTTTATAAAATAGCAGTTTCGGACTCAGTATGAACAATCATTATTACTGAAATCGATGAGCCGTCACCTACACTTACATAAGCGTTTATCTTAGAATAAATATCAGCATGGGTACGCGCGTTGAAGAAAAGGTGCTGTGTGATCATGGAAAGGCTACGTGGGGTCAGACTTACAGATATACCTGACTGTTCAACTTTTCTTCGCTAGCTGCGCAAGCAGTGGAAAGGTCTGTACGAAGTACATTTCAGTGATCTGCAAAGGTCTAGGGTCTCTGATTAAGAGGTTCCTTCCTCATAGTTGTCGCCCTTCCAGTACGGGTTTACTGGCCGCTCACAAGCCACTCCTGCAAGGCAGAAAAAAACGATGAAGAAGACGGCGCTGAAGGAAAGATTGGCCACACGTGAGATGTCCGCTTGACTGTGCGACGAGGGATTAGCTCGTTTTTTCCTGAGAAATAACGGGAACACAGTTGAGTCAGAGTGGAGTGGAGCGCGGCTGGTGTTGGAATTGGCTCTTTTTTTAGTTGACCAGGGGTTGTAATCTTGTTCGATACGTCTGGCCCTGCCAAGATTTACAACACCAAACCCACGAGATATTGAAAACAAAACGAAGGCATAGTTATTCGTGAATGTTGACTACAATTTTTGACCTGAAACCCTTTTGAATTTGGTTGAATAAAATATAATAGCACAGATGGAACGAGGTTACCAGCGAGCACCCTAACTTGTACCAAAGTCTGGTAGACCACAAGTATACTGATCTTTCGTCGAAGAGCGAAAAGAGGTATTCCTGAGTTCAGAAGCAAACATAGTTATGTAAGAATACACATAGCAGAAGAAAGAATAAGGGGAGGAACCCAGCGAACCCGGAGGCTGCTGCCTTGGTAGCGGGAAAAAGCTGGCGACGAGGGACTTTATGTACGATACAACGAAGACGCAGAAGAAGAAGGCATGCGGGACTTACGAGAGTTGGGTTGGTTGGGGTGGCATCCACGCAGTAGTACGTGGCAGATAGATGGCCAACTTTCGCTGCTCGTTGGTGCATGCTGGGCGCTCCTTGGCCGTTTGCTTGGACCGTGCTGGAGCTTCCACATAGCAGCAATATATGTCAAGCATCTTTATGGGATGCCCCGTGACCCCGCTACTTGTAAACCGACTAAAGATTCAGAAATAGCTACGTCCGACATGGACCCCGGCCGCTTCATATGCTGAGGGGTAAAGACGGAACTCGAAGATGGAAATTAAGAAACGGGGCCGGAATGATAGTTGGCAATTTCCAATGTAAAACTTACTTCCAGATGCCATTCCGATCAAGCAAACATTTACTTCTTGGATCACCATTGTTTAGTTTATGATTAATCGTATTTATTATTAATATTAAAAACCGGTAAAAAATGTTAATTGTTATTTCAACGAGGATACGAATAATTATCGTAAATCTTAAATTGGACATCGACTCAGCCAAAATCAGCCACCTGTTTTCAATATTGGATGATATTAACATAATAACGAGCAGTAATCACATTTTCTACATAAAAAGTAACGAATTCCGAGAATGCTAACTGTCCATTTTTCAGAGATTCTGTGGCAGGAGAGCGAGGTGAGAGAGACAGCATTACAGAAACCCGAAACTGATACGCCACGTCCGTTGATCAAACTCAATGTTCTGATAGGTTTATTATATGCGTATACGGGACATGCAACTGCATGGGCGCACATCACTATTGGATCTGTATAAACATCTACATTCTATATACGGTGGATGTACTGGGAAATCACAGTGTAGCAGGGCGGTTGGAAACGGCTGAAAGCATCCGTTGATATGATATAGCTTGCCTGTTTTCGAATATTATACTGCATCACTACTGCACATACACGCACCTCAGTCATATAATAATGCATATCAAGCTCGCGTTATCTCTTCCGACACGAGATGTGAGAGCCTCGAACGATACCTCTGATGTGATATTTGATGCTTTAGAAATATCTCGTAACGATGAATAAATACGTGCAGAGTTTGCAGAGTTTTCAAACGAATACTTCTCACGATGAACAATTATCGAACAGAAATATTGATATACTTAAAGTTGAAAATTGTCATGCACAGCACAATTGATCTCGAACTCATTGGGAATGTTTTGAAAACACGTTGCCTTATATATATATTATCATTCCTTTAGGATCGTTTATCTTGATCATGCCTTCGGTACGTTTAATTATGTCACTAATATCAATGTGCTGCTAAATTGAAACGAGTCCAGGGTATCTCCATTATCAGACAAACAAAATATATTTCTCATATACATACGTAAATACAACATGGATGGAAGCTTCTTGAATAAACTCCAACCAGACGTGAACGTGTAAATGAAAAAAAAAATGGACTCGGAAGCTACAGCCAGGTGAGCATCGCCCGAGGGTGTCGCGTTCAAGAGCTGGCATTGTTCTAATCTGCTCGATCAGCACTATCAGGTTCGAGTAGTCCTCGTTTCAAATTGAGAGCGTTGTACGTGTCCACGGACTATATATTGGCTTTTTAGCGAACCTTAATATCAGCTTCCACTCACTCGCTATACATAATGTATATGAAATCTATCCGTGATGAAGCATCACCGATCTTTATCGTCGATAACAATGTTAATCGCTCAAATGACAAAAGTGTGGATAGAAGATACTTGTCCTACGATTGGAATCGAACTGAAATGTGAGACAAGAAAAGGGTGAACGTCTCAAATCGACAGCGACATATCTTCGATGTAATTTTTAGCTATTAGTCACTTTGCGGAAACAAGGAATGGCAGACTTGAGTGGTGCTTCATCATTCGGCAGATCAAACCAGAAGAAAAAGTTTGCCAATCATACTGTTTTATAATAACTTATTTGCTATACTGCGAGCGAAACAAGACTCTTATTTCCGTATCATGTTTTATTCATCATTGTGAAAGATATGTAAGAATAAAAAATGTAAAAAGTACATCATATTTTCGGCTAATCCTAGATGAACGTATTTAAGTTCAGGGTAAGCCGGAAGGGCTGTACCCAAAAGTAACTTTGGTTGGCATAAAATGCACCTTACAGATACAATACTGGCTAATATCTCGCACGCGATCATTTTCTCTCAAGTGCCCAACAACGAGACTGCTCTTTAGAAGATAATGGAGCTGGATAATATGGTCTAGAAGCGTATGGAAGGTGATATGCACAAAGAGCAAAAGAGAGTCGAGAGTTGAGAGTGAGAGAGGGGGAGAGCAGAGCAAGCACACAAAGATTCGAGAATGTGGTCTCTCTTGCCTTGTTCTTCTCTATCATTAATGAATGGCTTGACGGTTGGCTGGAGCTTGAGCGAGAGCATCATCGAAGAGCTGGCTCTGCCTACGTCTCGGTGACACGTACACTCACGGGGTAATCACGGTTCTTCTCCAGGACTATTTATATATACACTGCATATAGGATACATATAGTAGTAGTAGGTACATGCGAGACCCGGAGGTCTATCTCGTCCTCTTCACGTCGTCGAGGTCTTTTCCTTTTCTTGATTCTTCTTCCTCCCATTCCGCATTCTCTTTGAGCTGTGTGTGTCTGATGGATCGTCTTACGGTTTCGTTCAGTGCGAACACTCAATTCATAGGCTAAAAATATACATATAGGTGAGGTAATACTCTTTCGATTCTTCACGTTATACACTATAAAGTCCATAGATAATGCAGTTGCATTTCCTGGATGATCCAGCAGATTCCTGATATGTATCCAGGTGATAGTGCATAAGAGGCTTTTCACGCTGACTTGACATTTTGAAACCCTGATTCCATTTTGATTCGAGCCGATTTCTTTACGTGTGTTTTTCTATATAAAAATTACGCAGGCACAAATTTCGGGGGGTTTTTCGATTTAGCCATTTTTTCGATCTTCACAGCCAGTGGAATATTTAAGTTTTTTTAAATTCCTTTTTGGATTGAGGCTTTCAGGATTATTAGTGATAAATGGAGTATTCCATAAATGATGGAGTAACTGAAATTTGAATCTGATCTAATTAAAAATTGAATCCATCGATTCGCTAGTTCAGGATACCACAAAACGGTAATGCCTTTGCCGTGAATTATTATATTTCGAATCTAGATCGATAGAGAATGTGCAGTAACTTTTTGGTAGGAAAATCAAAGGTATCTGAAATCTAATTAATTTATACCATGATTCTGGTTCAATCATATTACGTACATAGAGATTCGACATCCACCGAAAAAAAAAACGTCACCGTCGATATATGTATTCCCTACTTCTGTTCAACCCTAACTATTGTAGGCATCGTCGAGGCTCACTTTCCAGAGTCAGTTGATAATCCGGAGTTTGGCCGCAGTGAATATGCTGACGGGATATCCCGTACACCGACAAAACATAGGCTTCAGTAAATATATGTATATATTTAAGCAATAGATATATACAAAACCACTGTCAGCAGGAAGGAGAGGCTGACCACAAGGGTGGATCGAACTCTGACCAAGGGTGGAATGGCTGTGGATTGATCCATGCCCATCTCATGGCTCACCGCAACCTCACCCTTCTTTTTCTTTCTCACTCTTATATCTGACGCATTCCCTTCTTTCCTCACGCATAAAACAAGGTATATATATATATATATATATATATATATATCATGTCAGCGAAGCGTTATCTATGAGTGCGTCGCGTTTCTTTTTTGCCTCTCTCTCGCTGTTCACCCCCTACGTCCGGCAGTCAATTCGTTCGTTCATCACTCGTCTTTTTCCTCATCTCCAGGGATATATTCTACTCTTGGCCGCACGGACACGTTTATACACATAGCAACATGTATATACGTATAATAATATGGCAGAGAGAAGCATATCCAGGCGAATTATGTGGTCCACCCACTTCATTACAAGTTCGCAATGCGAAAGGCGGGATCACTGTAGTTATATTACATGCACATATATGTATACATCTTTGTCTCTGTTGAACCTGTTGGAAAGGCGATCGCCACATTGGGACTACCGACTAGGCTAGAATGAGGGAGAGATACAGATGAGAAGCGGGGGAAGTTTCTTGCCATCCCTTCGCTTCCATCTCCCTCATTCTTGCGTGCTCTTAAGTGAAATCCTGGCATCAATCTCGCTAACGACCCTGGATTAACGCTAATTTGTCGCCACCACGATATTGCCGAATTACTGGAATATCTCGTGGGTTCCTTGCTGGTATATTAGTATGGTATCGTACTATGTGTAACAGTAAACGCAGTTCTCCCCTGACAACAACGACGGAGTACAGTCTCTGAGAGAAGATTGGAGGCGCGATCCCCTTGGGGTGCTTCTGCCCCCTCAACCCACTTAGGAAATTCACCGGACGTTCCTAATATCGTCACCGTCTCTCGGTATTCCCTCGTGATATTAGGATTTCGCAATTATTCGCACCAAAACGAGATATTATCAGAAAAACATTGTAAGAAAGTTGCTAATAAATGGAAAAATAAAAACCGGGATATTTTTAAAGGGGTCAAGTGATCGATGAAGTATTAGTCCCGCGTGAAGACATCTTAAGATTGAGTTGCGTTTGTCACGGCACTCCATTCTACAAAGCATTGAAAAAAGGAACTGTACTACCTTTTTCGACATGTGTTTTTTCCTCCTCCTTTTAACGATGGAACAAAAATCTCGTAGCAAGGCCCTCTCCCTCATGGACAACCAGAATATCTCATTTTGGTATCCCGTTACCGGGAACCAATATAACGCAGTGCGTGACTCGCATGGATCGAGTAAACCAGTCTGTACTGCACGCAGCTCTCAAGCTCCCACGTCTTTCTCAGTGAGATACCGAGAAATGTACCATAAAGTCGTCATAAGGCAGTGGACTTTGACCCAGCACTAAGTTCTTTCTTCTTTTTCTTGTGTTATACATATACATATAACGCCTCCTAAGATGACGCTCGATGCTTGACGCACTAGAACATTTAAAAAGATCACAGAACTTCTCTGGGATTAAGAGAGGGAGAACTTTAAGGAAAAAAGTTACGGCGTATGGGTGCAAGCTTTATCGGAGAAATTACTTTACGCCCTTTAATTTTCAACGCAACGATTATTCCTCGTGTCAGCGCAAAGAGAATGAAACTACCAAACAGTAGAGGAAAATTATCAACCCAATAATGATTTTCTTTCATAAACGCCGTTAATTGAGCAATATTTTGGTTCGAATCAATTTTACTTTATCAGCAATCATTCACTTAGCTACTAGGATAGTGGTAAGAGAAATCCCAATATAATTATTTAGGATATAAATCCCAAAATATAAGCCAATAATTATCTGCAAGTTTTCCATCTAAATGTAGAGTCATCATTTATAATAAATATGAGAGTACAGTAATAAAAATTATTTTTGAAACATTCAACGAGAGGTGGTGGAACATTCAACATTATTAGGAAAAAAGCATAATCAAACTCTCACCATTCATCTGGACGTTTCTATGTATTGACTACTCGATAGTCCAGAAATGTCACGAAAATTTCAGATGCTATCAATAATCTTCGCAAACTAGGCATACGCGAGTCCTCGAATAGGTGACAAAAAAAATAAATGCACGTCAAATATCATGGCCATATTCACCTACTTCGTATTCGTGTGTGCAAAAAAAAAAAAGGAAGGCCGGATGAGTATATACCGGATAGAGAATGAGAGTATAAAATCGTCGTTCGATCTGGGCGATGAGACATGAAAATTTATTCTGTTCGATAATCCGGCTGCGGGGTAAGCGATAGCAGCTACAATAGCTCCGTCCTTTTTCCTCGCTTTTGTCTCTCTCGTTCCCTTGTTGGTCTACGGTGTATATAGATTGGGTGAATTTGAGAGTATTTGTATGTTGGAGAAGTGGTAGTAGTCAAGAGAAGAGAAACCTGAAGTGGATCCGGGGGAGAGACGTCACGTTGTACGCGATCGAGCCAAAGATATTCGAGGGCGAATATGCTAAGTACCTTTTTCCGGGAGTATCTTTCCTTCTCTTCTCCCCCCCCCCCCCCCGCCGCCCACCTTTGCTCCCTCATCCTCATTCCCACTCTCTATTCTAGAATATTGTCCTTCACAAAATGGTACACAGAGAGAAAGAGCTTGGCGAAAGAGCAGGGCTCTGGCCAACGACGAGACACCGGGCGTGAAGGGATGTGAAGCGAAAATGCGACGACATCGTCGACGAAGACACTCGAGAGAAGTATAAGAGAGCATCAACCCAGAAGTATCACAAGAGATTGCTCTACACTTGGAATCGGTTTACGAGGCTCGTTAAAATATTATCTGTGCAAAAGCTGTTCCTCTCTCTTTCTCCTCATTCTTCTTTCTCTTCGTTGCTCTCTATTCTCGCGTTTCTTCGCGTAACTTCTTGGTGACACGCGGCGCAAACATTTTCGCCAAGAAGTCACGAGACGCGCCACCAAGAACTCTATGCAAAATAATCGCTTCTTAATTGTGGAGTAATTGGAAATTCGGGCTTTGACTTGGCTCGAGAACGCGTTTTCTCCGTGTTCCCTATTCGTGTGGCCCACGAACACCATACGATACCAACATCAGAGAACCGCAGTCCGCGTTACTTCACCGTCTGTCGCTCACATTATATCCACCCTCGAACGAGAGCCAACAATTTAACCTCCCCGCAAGGCAACCACCATTTAGTGGCAAAAAATTAGAGTCATCAAACTTTGATCAGGCTCGAGAGAAGATTGAGAATTAAAAACCGAAGATTTCCGTCTCCTACAGAATCGGAGATTTTAATGCACACTGTTCAAGGAGATATAATTTGTATCCTAAACCTAAAAAACGATGGAAACCTTTTCACATGTATCAACCATGCCGGCAATGCATGCACGCAGAGAAATGTTTTAGAATATTTGTAAGAAATTCCGACAAAATTACCGTGTTTTCCAATTATGTGTGTGTCATTGCTAGACACAATAAAAAATGTGTACAATAGGTATTAATGTCATCAAAAAGCGAAATTGAAATCAAAATTGTCAGTATGATAAAAATTACTGTCCTGGCACTGTAAAATTTCATGTGACGATTGACAAGTTTTGCTTGCCTGAACATGAATTACTCCCATAACGGGGTAATTAGTTACCCCACGAAAATGTAAAATTTCCTTCACGAACCATGCAATTTTTTAAAACTATTCCTTCCGTTTTATACAGTTTCCACCATTGAATATTTACAAAATATGACTTTATCATACACCATTGTCTTCGTTATCAAAAAACGAAGAGAATGGTATATAATCAAATCTTATTATCGCATACGAGAAACATGTTATGCTAAAGAGAAGATTGGGGTAATTATTTACCCCAGTGTGGGGTTTACGTTGGAAAAAATAGATTGTGGGGTTCTTGGGCTAATAAAGAAATCATCAATGAGATCAAGCGTTTTGAATTTTTTTAGTTCATCTCCATCAAGTTTTCAAATTACATATATGTATGTGTCAGGCCACGGTCTGCGGTAGGAAGAATTATGTTAGATTGGCAGTTTGAGGTTGAAGGAGAACACCACTCAATTTGTTGCTTCTTTTCATCCCAAGAATTCTTTTTTCCTTTTTAGTATAAAACAAATGTAAAAGATTAACGACGATGTCATGTTACATGATACATCGGTATAAAAATAATAAAAGTGGACGACAAGCTCTGGCCTGTTCGTGTTATGCAATAACAAAAAAAGAAGCATGAACCAAAAATACCAAACTGCACGGTAGACATTGCCTTGCTCTGTATTAAAATTTTGAACCCATCTGAGATTAAGTTGCGGTGCAGCCGTTCATTTTCGACTTTTTACAGTGCTGTTTCCGAAATTTGACTGTACCCTATTACAAAAATTCATATGCTTAACTAGAGACGCGGCAGCGTCTTTTTTCAATATTGCAATATTGATAGAAAACTTTAATTTTTTTCTCGATAAATCGTCTCAATAAAGACTTTAACACTGAACTTGTAGTGTAGAGCACAGTAATTTTGGTGATATTTCTCTCTCCGTGTGGCAATATTTTAGTGTGTTTTAAAATTTTTGTCGAGTTCCCCGGAATTCAATAAAAAATTAAATATGGATAAAGAGGAACGAGTCGGGCATTCTGTCAAATTTTCAAAATATTCATATGTAAACCTCTGGCCCGCTGATGGCATACGTTGGAATACGCGCTTTTTATATACTTTCTTTTACATTTCGATAAAAATTTCTAAAGTTTGCAATTTTTACGTTACATATATTGTAATGGCACCACTTTTAAACGAGCTTCCCGACATGTTTGACCGGCTTTAAGGGGTTAGGGGTAGTCAGAATTTTCAAATAAATCGATTTTTTTGGAATTTTCTTGAAGTACGATGTCTCAAAAATATTACCTAAAAATTTCAAGTCAATCCAGCAAATAGTTTTCGAGATATCCTACATTTACTGAAGGGCTCTTTGACGCTCGACGGCAGGTAGCTGGCTGTTAAATGCGTTTTTCTCGAAACTATATTTTCAAAGTCGGTGACCACTGTAATTTAAAAACCACTCGACAGATTTGAATGAAATTTATACAGCTTATTGAAAGCATAAAAAACTAGTACTTAATCGAAGGATTTTTTTTTTTGAATCTTCTATTCTTTTTAACAATAAACTAGTGCTTTTTCCTTGAAAATCAGCGACTAAACTTTTAGAAGCTGCCATTTTGTTTATTTCCAAAAAAAGCTGCGATTAAGTACTAGATTAACTATTAAACTAATGATTTTTTTTGTTTGCCTGATTTTAGATGAACCAGTAAAATGTTCTGATGGTCACAAAGCACTACTTGTGGAACGAGGTTCAGCAAAGATGACAATAACTGCGTCTATAATTTAATTTATTTTTTAATTTTGGTCAAGTAACATTAAAACATAATATAATAATTCTGTTTCATTAGTTTTATAAAATAAATTTAATTGCTGTAAAAAAAAATTATTTTAATTACTCATTTTTTCACGCCGCTGACTACCCCTAACCCGTTAACGTGATAAAAAGACACTTTGACGTGAAACGTTACGCATGCGTGTTGTTTACGTTTGGAATCGTCGACCATCTTGTAAATTTATCAAAACGACGAAGCGACACTTACGAAAATGACAGACTGCCGCCTAACGTTAAAAATCGAAACTAAAAAATGAGTACGTAAATTCGAGCACATTTCAATAATTAAAAATAAAAGACTTTCTTATAAATAATATGACGCATTCTCATCATTCTGGAATCACTCCTCGGAGAGATAACAAACTTTCAGCAGCAGTCTCCCCCTGGTTTTAGCAGCAATAACAAAACCTTTCTCCTTATAATTCCTTGATGCTTGGAGTATCGGAGCGTTTCGGCGTCGTTCAACTTCCATAGTCCAAAGTTATTCCTCATTTTTTCATTTTTCCTTTCTTTCTGTGGGTGCTCAGGATATTGGAGCGGTTCCGCGTCCTTACCTGTGGGGTGTAGGGTATCGGCGTCGTTCGGTGACGTTCGGGACCCATAGCCTGCATTTCGCGCTTCCTTCAATTATTATATTTAATCATTTTGAAGTTATAGCTGCTAGAAACGGGAAGCCTGCTTGCATTTCAAATTAAAAATCGCTTTTAAAATAAAAAATTACTTTTCAAATTAACAATTACTTTTCAAATAAAAAATTGCTTTCAAAAAATGTTAATTTCTAAATTAAAAATTGTTTTTGATAAAAAGTAACTGGCACGAGTCATTAGTTATATCCAGCCATCCTGAGCAATCCTCAACTATCCTGAATATAATAACCTAAGAGACCGCGGTAAGAATTTTTGTTTATATAGAATCAATAAATAAAATACAAATTAGAATTATATAAAATCGATCCACTTTTGGATTATTAACATTTTTGAACTCTTTTTCACCCACGCTATTAAATTCGAATTCGAATTATTGCATTCTCGGCATAGAAAGCTCGATTTAAATTAATCATTATTATTATATCAAATCCATCCAAAGATTATAAATTATTATTATTATATCGAGTCAGCAGGACATCATCGATTATCGTTTGATTATTGATTTTTCTATTATATAATTAATACAGGAGACATCGTTTTTCAAGCATTCTTTTCAAATCGTTTCACATCGATTAAGTATCATACTCTAATATTTCCAGATAAATTCACAATTTTGTTTATTGAACAAATCAATTTCATATTATTTTCAACATAAAATCTGCGTTTCTCACGTTTCTTTCATACCTGCTCCGAATTTATTAGGAAGTTCGAACCGACGCGTAGCTACGTTTAGCGTACGGTAAAAGCGTTTGGTTACAATTTATCATTTAGGATTGCACAGCTTTATTTTCAACACTGGTAACCTAAACAATGATGTAGTGGGTTCAATAGCGCAGTAGTTACGGATAACATGTGAGGCACAATCTTTGATGCAGGCTGGCACACTCTCTCACTTCGTTCCTCTGTTTTACGGTACAATACAGGAGTTTCGGTCGTTCTAGAAGAGAGGAAGGAGCGCAGGAAAGGGGCAACAAACGGGCCTCGACTCACCGAACAGTCTCTCTTGTGCATCGCTATCTCAAGACGCTTTAATGCGTTTAACCCGGCCGAGAAGATAATGGACAATTTATAGCACCCTATTTTGGGTTGTCTGGTGGCTACACCGGGAATACTTATACATCAACCCTGTAAAGAACCACATACCGCTTCGTGGCTTTTTCGATACTTACTCTCGACTTTTGCACGAGAATATGGACATTTAACACATTTATTTCCGCGTTTTTCAAGAGCAAAAAGCTCGTAGAAAAAAACATTGAAATAGTACGAATCCGTATGAAACACGAATGACGCTAATTGCCAATTTACGATACAACATTTTGCTGCTTCTCGTTCAAATGATATAGTTACGGTATTTGGAAGTCGTATTCATTATAACGTTATAAGTATATATTATATTAACATATAAAGATATACAAAAATAATATTAAAACGAATAAATGTGTTAAAAATTGTCATCAGTTAACTATAGCTGCAATGAAGTTTGATTTTTGAAGATTTCCTATTATTTACATGATTTTTGGTTGGCATATCTTTAAAATGCATATAATTTAAAAAGATATAAGCGATGTTTTTTTTCAACTCACTGTGTATTGGTTCCATACCATTTTGAGTAAATGCTTTTTGTGAATGGGCTTTCAACCTTTGCAGATTTTTGTATCATAGCGATTGAGCAAAAATTGTTCTGAATGATGAGGATCTAGTAGATTTTCTGTGGATTCTTTACATCATTTCTTCTCCAGTTCGCTCCTATATCGTGTCTCCTTATATATATATAAAAGGTTAGTCGCGTTAATGAGGAAATAAATACGCAACATCGTAGATCGTGCAGCGAGTCTATGCTTATATTCACTGCTCTTCGATGTATAAACCTCGGGTTCGTTCACAAGTAACAATGAACTATTTATATATAATCAACCAATCCAATGAATCGTGTATTTATGTATATACAACGGTATACGATAAAAACCAGTCGGTGCCAGGGAGAGGCTTATTGGCAGGCTGCTGTTCTCAGGTATAAGCCTGTTACTACAAAAGTTGATGAGGCGCCGATGAGCCAGTGCCACACTCGCGGCCTTTGACCCTATCGTAAAAATACTCAAGTTTTAACGCGCGTTTGGTCGCTCTTCGCACTGCAGCTGCATCGGGAATGCAAATTTTCAATATTCGATCGAACATTTTGTCATCTCGGTCACTCGATTAAACCGGACATCTGTCGGATACAAGAATATCTAAAATTCTCGCCTGAAAGTGGACTCGCTGAAAAACAATTTCGACAAGACGGCTGCTACTTTTTTTTTATGGAATTCATGAAATATGCTTAATCCTTTACCTGTGATACGATAAAAAACTTTTTGTGCCACAACGAAACTTTTTGTTGGTAAAAAATTGTTTCAAAAATACACAAAAATTTTGGTATTAAAGTTTTTGGGATCACTGAATCCAAGTTTGATGTCAGATTTTGGAAATTCAAAATAGCGGATCCAATATGGCGGACCAAAAAAGCAAAATTTCATTTTATTTAAATGAAACCTGACATTCGGGGGTTTTTGGGGTCGCTGAATCCAAATCGGATGTCAGATTTTCGAAATTCAAATTGGCGAATTAATATGGTGAACCAAAAAAGCAAAATTTTATTTTATTTAAATGAAACCTGACATTCGGGGATTTTTGGGGTCGCTAAATACAAATCTAATGTCAGATGTTGGAAATTCAAAATGGCTTATCCAATATGGTGGACCAAAATGTTATTTCATTTAAATAAAATCATGTATAAATATAAAATTAAAAATGGTGAATCAGACATGGCTCCGAATTAAAAAAAAAAAAAAAAATATTCTGATTGCCGTGATTCGTATTTTTCATATCGAATCAAGAGCTTTTAGTCCCGACAATCTCCATTAAATTGAACAATGGAAAAATAAAAACAAAAAACATAGAATACATAAAGTGTTTTGTCAGGCAATCTCCCTGTGGTACACTCTGGGGCGGTGAATTATATTTTTTTCAAGTTTACAACGTAATGCCAATTTGTAACCGTAATCCCACAATTTTTTAAATTGTTAGCAACTATTTCGAAGCTACTTGTTTCACATTCAAAATTTTATTATGGGATTGGGATTCAGCAATGCGAAAAACCTAGTGAAATCAAATTTTATTCCAATCGGACAATTTTTAAAAATTTTGGCAGCCATATTGGAGCTGCCATCTTTTATTTCATAATTTTGATACGAATTTTGAATCCAGCGACCCCAAAATCCCAGGTAAACCAAGTTTCATTCCAATCGGACTATCTTCAAAATTTTTAGCAGCCATATTGGATCCGCCATTTTAAATTCCATAATTTTGATACCAAATGTGGATTCAGCGACCCCAAAAACCAAGGGAAAACAAATTTTATTGAAATCGCGATAAAAGCACCCGTTTTTCATCAGTTTTTTCATCATGACGTATAATATGCGTCATGCACAGAGGGGGCACGTTTTATTTTTGCGCATATATGCATCATGCACAGTGAAGGGGTTTACTGTTTTTATATCTGTGATAAAAAGATTTTTTGATCCACCTGATTTGCAGCATAGTTTTGGAAAAAGGTGTTTTTGTGCTGTGAAACCCCCAAACATTCATTAAGGGGCATGTGCTTCCAGAAAAGTTAAGATAATAATTAAAAAAAGGTTTATTTACTTGGTAACTACGCACGGAATTGGATGAAGGCTTTCGCTATTTAAAACATGTATTTAGAGATCCTTTTCATCAATTATTATATTTAAAAAGAGGCAATAATCGCTTTATCAAGAATGGTAATTGTAAGATTTGGCAATAATGTACTGGATCACAGATGAAGTCAAGATAATTAATTGCTTCCATCATAAAAAGATTAACACTCGTTAAACTATAAATAATACTCTTTAATACCGTGGTATAAAATGATTTTGGTTATGTTAGGAATATTTGATACCAATTTAACTTAGTATACGATAAATGATCTTTCTGTGAAAAAAAAATAATAATTAAATTATTCCAAACGCATTTTTCAACACCGTGATGAACCCAAATAAATTTTTGGAATACTTTACAACATTGTTTTTGTATTTATTTTACTTTACACCACAATTATTGACGTTATGATTTCGATTTCGGCGTCTTGTTTACTCGTCAGTCATCAGATATATTCGTCTTCATAAATGTAAATTGAACAATCGACGAATAGAAAAAAAATTATCGTAATTTATTTCTTTTGGAATAAATAAATGTGAGTGTTTGGTAGAAGATTTTCGTCACTGAATCATTAAGTGTCTTATTCTATGAGTGCATTATTTGCTTACATCGCAGAACTGATTTGGCTTCTTATCATGTGAAGTAGTTTTATCGTAAACAAATATAATCTTCAAGACTTTTTCAATATTCTTTATAATTTCAGTGCTTCGTGGCACAATAGTGTATTGCGATTGTTAACTTGTGTCAGTTGAGTTGTGCGTTACACGTTATCATCTTTGAGATATTATTCACAATACAACAAGGCGCACGTGACTCCCCGCGTGATTAAAATGTTAATCAGCGTGTCGTATTCGACTCGATTTTGGGTTGTGTAGGTACGTGTGTATGTGTATTGAAACTTTTTTGTATATTCATCCGATACCCTTTCAATAACTCGCGATACAGTACTGTCAGTGAATGAAGAGAGGAAAAAGGGGAGTAATAGAGAAAGCAAGAGAGAGAGAGAGAGAAAGAGAGAGCAAGGGAAGGGAAAAAGAGGGAGAGAGCAAATTAAAACTACGAGGGTGCAAAAGAGGCGAGCGAGTAAAAGCATAGATGCACAGATATATAGGAGAACCTCATGGCTCACAGTTGATTCCCCGTGCGCCCATACGCTTCTCCGGTTACCTCGCGGTGGATTAATTATGGGGTAGATCAAAAGAGCATGCGACCACAAAGCGGGCATGTGTAATATAACGGGTGGATCAAATTAAATAGAGAGAAAAACCCTTCCTCGTGGCTAGAGTGTACTGAGTTCAAACCCAAATCACTGCCAAGTTTTGTTGATAACATGGCGACGAAAAAATTCTCGTGTGTATAAAACATTTCAAACATAGAGTAAAGGTGGCTATTAAAAGAGAAATATTGGGTATCGGCGCACATTTGACCTCCAGATATTTTTATCCCTCTGTTTTCTTATAAATTTCGATTGTAAATGAAAATGTCAACTTGTTAGTTTTTTTTTTAAAGGGAATTCTAATATGTGATAGCAAAGATTTATTTATATGAGATATAGCCTTTGTTCGGGAGTTACAACAGTAAAATACAGTGATAATTAAAATATTCTTGATAAAGAAAACGTTGTTTTCTGGTTTCCTAAGTTATTACATATTTTAGTAATGTCGTTGTAAAAAAGGTAATTGAATACAAATTTTCTTCACTTTCGTTCAACGAAGTCGTCATATTTTTTTTCGCCAGCTTTAACAACCTACTACCCCATAGAAGGGTCATTCAACAGTTTTTCCGCAACAGAATGTTCAATATGGCCGGAAAAACGTACCAGAATTTACTCTAATGCGATAAAAATGTTTTCCTAGACTCCGCTTTTTTTTAACGATGTTTCAATCTGCAAAGCTCAGACATAGTTTTGCCATTTCCTAATTACTATAGCTTGAAAAAAAAATTCAGTCACTGTCTGTCGTCTGGCAAAGTCGATACGAGAACGCTACTAAAATGTGTCGTATCGCTTTTAATCATATGTATCACTAGTCTTGAGACACGATCGGAGTGTCCTTGACTTTTGGGTTATCATACGTTGGGATCATCAGGGGCACCCGTCGTTGACTCTTTCCTCAGTGGAACAAAAAATTATAACACTCTCTGTGTATTTATCGAAAGATATTTCTTCACTTACATTTCATTTGCACATCCGCATCAACAGTTTACATTAAATATAAATATTTATGTATATAATAAAAAATAAATAAAACCAAACAATTTCCCACGATCGCACTAAGTAAGAATTTTTGTGATTACACAAAATTACTTCCCCCTTGCCACAACAATGACTTTATTTCAAAAAAATAGAATGAAAAAAATAACAACGTGTGACATTTGACGACGCTGGAATTACCTTAAATAAATAAATCGAAAAGGTCTTGAATTTTTTATAATACAAAACTCGTAAACATGAGAGATTGAAATAATTTTAAGCCAGCTTTATTCTGATATATACGTAAAGATATTTTAATTATTCCCGAAGTATAATAAATCTAGATAAAAATAAGGGTGATTAACAAAAGGCTGCTATATCGATATCTATGTCTTATATAATACCTAGGTTTTATTCATTTGTTCTATACAGTATTGTACTTTATATATACATGTGCTGTATGCATATATGTGAATGCAGTGCTCAGAGAGACGAACAACTCTTCGGACCGTTAAAACGCGCGGACTAATGCTCAGGGAAAAAAACGTTGTATAGAGAGAAGCGCGAGACGCGCAGCAGAAGCTGCATATAGCCGGAGTTAAAAGTTTGTGAACCACCCGGACGATCTCTGTGGTAGGTATATATACGCGTAGCCTGGCAACTCTCGCAACTCGTATTTTCTCTGTTGGAGAGATTATGTGTGGTCGAATAAAATATACTTTATACGCGAGCACCATTCGGAGTACGGGATGCGCCATGGATATATATGTATTTCTTTTTTTTTCTTCTTTTTAATAACGGCAAATTCGCGACTGAAAAAGTGAGAGACGTCACTTTTTGCACTCAAAAAGCTTCTCTGCTTTACCGTTGCTACTTTGTAAATATTTCTACATGCGCAGCTCTATATTCGTTGTGCCGACTATATATGTATATTATAAAAGCGAGAAATCGTGGGTAGGGTATCTTCCTGTCTCGCCTGGAGCCATATTTACAAATTCATACCGCAGATGCGCATAATACCGTCGCTGATTCATGACATTTGATTAGAGCATTGTCGAGGCGTTTCACCCCCTGCCCTCCGACGAGTGCACAGTCTCATTCCCCTCACAGTTCTTCCTAACTACTGTACGTTCGCTTCCAGAAGAGTAAAGAGCACCCGGGTCGACGAATTAACCAGCACCCCCGTCTCAGAATATGAAGAGATTGAGACATCCTTTAACATATAGAGCCAGAGGGTTTTAGACTGACTATTTTCGCGTTGTCCGGCATTTCTCACACCCTTATATCACCAGTAAGTATTCTTCTTGCCGCTTCCGTTTCAGGAGACGAAACTGCTAATCCCACAATGATCCCTTAAAGAAGATTTCAGTATAGTATGATATTTATTATAGTTTTGAATGTCTGTAGCTAATTCTCAAAGTTCAAATCTGAAGTTCCAGTTGCCTACGATAGCGAGAATAGAAAATGTATTAATACGATTTTTCCGTCAAGCTCGTGTGAGATGAGTCATTAATTAAGGGACCAGTCCACTTTGAAAATTTCAAAAAATCGATTTTTCTTTACTGTTTTCGAAAGTACATACATTCAGAAATATTGTGTCAAAATTTAATGAAAATCCGAGCTCTCTAAGTATTTTTTTTTTTTTTTTCTGAACGTCAGGACTTCATTTCGTCTACATAAGCGTATAGCGCGCTCGGCCGACCCATCGGCCTTTTAAGGTTGTTTAGAAGGAAATCAAGTTTTATGAGAAAAATTTGAAATTTACACAGTGGGTAGACGAACATTCAAGCTATGTTTCTAAAATTTCAAGTCGATTCGGAGCTTATTTACAAAACAATAAAATCGCAAAGTTGCGTAGTTTTGAGCACTCGACTACAGTCTCTAATGGACGGAGCCATGCGCGATCTCAATAAACTCGCGATATATTTATTCGTGCCATTGAACTTTTAATAAAAAACTAACCGCATACTCTTCGAAATGTTCCGCATCGATCAAGATCAAAATCATTAGCCTTAGGAGAATTTCTTCGAAGATATTTCAAGATATATATTGAAAATCGCGTTAAAAATCACTCCAAACGGGGGGAGGGTCTGACAGACACAGCAAAGCAGAACTATCGAAGTAGATAGGAGGGGATGAGACTGACTATGTAAAGCATAGAAAAATTTCCCCCACTTTGATCCATCCCCACCCTCCTTCTAAACAACCTTAATCCTAAACTTCAAACGCGTTTTTCTCGAAACAACGTTTTCAAAATCTAGCTCCATCGTGTCTCTAAAACTAACAAACCGATTCTCTTGAAATTTGAACCACATATTGTAAACATGATTCGCAACAAGATGACCCTCGATGGTTTTAAAATTTTGATTTTTACTCTCTTTTTTGTGAAAAACTGCGAAAAAAACGCGTTTTTTTTTACTTTTTTCGCTTTTCATCTGCCATTTTTTCATTTTTTGATGAAACTTTATATCCGAGGGTCATTTTGTAGCTGGTGTCATACTGAATCTAATGGACTTTGATTTTTTTGTTTCAGACAAGCCGTTGTCGAGTTGTGATGGAGCTACCTAGCTCACCGATTTTTGAGGCGTTACGTTAAACTATAGTTTTTGTACTTAAAAATGATTAAAAATGAATTAAATTTTTTTTTATGTATTTCAAGACTTTATTTATCAAGCCCAACAACTTTTATATTCATATCTTTTATAAAATCCTCAAAAAAAAATCGCAAAAATAGCCTTTTTTCGTGGCTCCAAAGTGGACTGGCCCCTTAACCATACATTTTATCGAACTTAATCCGAGGTCTTCTTCGATGAAAAATGGTATACTTAATGATCAATGATTTGCAATCACCTTAGTCCCATCATCATACTGCAATTCGTTGCCTCCAGCCTATACACCTTGAATATATTCCGCCGTGGAACCGCATCCAGGAAATTCCATGCACATTCAGTACGTTTAAGTTTAAACTTTGTTTCCTAAGTGAAATTTCCTCATCTCCGGCTAAGCATGATCGAAGATGCTTATATAAGCTGCTTCAGTATACCCTTTATCTTCATAAATAGAGGGCCCTTTGAGTGCAAGAGCACAAGAAACGTGGAAGATGATTATTAATAATTCAATAATATTTGAAATTTCCCAAAGTTTCACTAGTTAATCACTGAACTTTGATACATCACGAGCAGAGTAGCCGGTAAAGGTAAAGCAAAATTGTGCAACTTATTGAAGGATGGAAGAGTCAAAATGTTTGAAATTTTTTCATTTTTATAATTTCCTTGAGCAGCTCATTTTTATGTATTTTGTCCAAAAACTACCTATTTTATTACCTTCGAATTTTTACGTTCAAAAAAACCAAGAAACCATTTTTGTAGTCACTTATAGAACTTTTTCTTAATGATTAGCAGGGTAATCAAAAATTTTGAATGCATATAACGTAGCAATCGTCCGTCAATTAAAATGGGCCATACTCATTCTCGATGAACGAATTCAATGCACTATGACAAAAAGAATAAATTTGTGTACGGCCAATCCGCTCAGCATTTCATTAACCAGAAATCTGCATCGTGTGCGAAATATTTATGAATTAACTTTTATTCCCTCTATTTTTCTTCCTAGATTTGATTAGTGAAAAAGTACGAATGACCAATTTAATTACTCGCAAATAAATATTTTAATGCTCCACTATAGCTGAACAGTAATAAAAATGTGATGGTAATAGGACAACTCGTGGTATTAACGATTGTACTACCTATCCTGATATGCTGCAAACCTGTACGTATAAAACTCTCTACTAATGAACGATAGCATAGCAAAAAACTGCCAATATCATTAGCAATTCTCATTGCTGACGCAGTACAAGTAATGTATTTTGATAATGTGAAAAAAATGACGTAATCCAAATAACTTAGGTAGAAGCAAAAAGGGTACATGCACACGGAAATGATTATGAATTGAATTTCATACTAAAATTCACAGTGAAAATCAACATGATACAGGAGTTTTGAGTGAAAAAAGTATTGAAAAAAGTAAAATTTACAATATACACTATTTCGGATATGTGCATTTTTAAATATTTTTTTTTTCTATTCTGTATATATTTTAAATTTTCGTAAAAAAGAGATCTCATAAAAGAAACCTTCAGCTTATAATATAAGGATGTGAAAAATAAAAAGACTTGTGTACATATTTTTGAGTAAAAATAGTGAACTGACTTTTTTTTCAATCACTTATGCAATCTGCTTTAGTATAAGGTTCAACTCACTTGTATCATATTGTTTGATACGTTTCTCTTTTTTGCACACTTCACAAGTATTTGAGGGTAAAATTGTCCGGGTAGACGACCCTAAAGCCTCATAATCAATTTGCATAATATGCACGAACAGTCGATGCACCCAGGGTTATTTGGTCTGGTCGTGGTTCGCTAAATCTTGGAGTTCGGCCAGTACATAGCACGAATCTGATTGAGATAAGTGAGGGGAAGTAAAAGACCCGAGAACCTGTGCAGAATATCTCGCGTTGTTGTCCCAGCCAACTCTTCCGACCTATCGACTTGCCACGAACTTCGACATTAACATCTAGGCATAGAAGATCCATTTGTAGGACGATTGAATCACCTCGATACCTTTCAGTTGTTCGAGACGTTTTTCTAGTTACATAAGTCGCCAAGTGTCGTTCGTGTCACTAATGTAAAATTACAATTACAGAAAACCAAGATAATTGTAGTTTAATGAAAATATCAGCACTTTTTCAAAGTAGAATGAGTTTTTATTTAAATAAAAACTGTAGTTTGTAATGTCACACACTAGAGCCTTTCGTAATTATGGATTTTTTGCTAAAATTCAAGTCAGGAAATGTATATCCATTCGTCGATAATGTACCTCCTTAATTTCACAATAAGATTTAGTATTTGGAACACGATGTAATAAAAAAGTTATTTGAAAATAATTATTGTTCTTAACGGAACAATAATTATTTTCAATCAGTTACTTAACGAATCAGTCCCGTCCAATCAGTTACTTAACGAAGTAACTGATTGGAATAGATTTCATAGAATATGTAAACAGATTACTTTCCATGTTAATTTGACTGTAAAATTATTATTAATCAATAGCATAGATATTCTGATTCCGGTGATCCCGAAATACCCGATCTTCCATAAAGTCCCTATACTATGGTGTATTTCTTGAGATAATAGCGTAGGATCATTGGGATTAGACACAACTAGATGATATTACATACATGTGACGTATTATTTCGGTATCGACGTACATAAGCGCTGTACTACTGCAGTATAGTGTCGGTGCGCATGATCTACTGACCATGCATCGGTGTGCATACGCTGATGAATTGCTTGCACCGAGGGAATCGTTAGGGCCAACTAGATGGATATCCTGTAGTCACGCGGTGCTTTGGGTTCCTCGGCTCATCTCGAATGGACCCCAATTGCGGCTGCCCTTGACTGCGATAACATCTAATTATAACCACATCTCTCTCTCTCTCTCTCTCTCTCTCTCTCTCTCTCTCTCTCTCTCTCTCTCTCTCTCTTTCGCTTGCAAACGCTGATTACTGAATAAACAATGTGCAGTATGACAAAAATATATACTAATGAACAAGTCAAAAGCACAATACAGCGGTATAAAATTTGAAATCTATACAAGTAAAAATTGCGATATACAATGATGTCAGTAATGAATTTTGAAAATGAAATAAATGCTATTGTTAATTGCGGTGATGGTATAATCCATTAGAAACGATTTTTGCAAGTTTTCTTTTTACTTTGACCATATTCCTGTAGAGAAAATTTTGTAGGCTTGAAACAGCATGGCAAAGCGACTGGCTCATTAGTTAATACGAACACGTGTGACCCAAGTGATATTCGTGTATTTTAACGGTTTGGTTAGAGCAGCTTTGCGGCGCCTGGAACATTAGAGACATTTCTTTGCAATTTTTCGAAGCAACAAAATGCGAACCATCACATGCAACCGTCTTTTTTCCAAGATTTTCCCAGGCCTTCTTGTACATATGTAAGAAAGCTGCGCTCGTGATTGACATTCTGCTGGACGATGATTCGTTTCCGCCCATTACATTGTCCAACAAAGAGCAGCAGATGAAAATCTGCTGTTCACACCTCACGCGGTGGTCCTAAACATTATCTCACAAATCAGCTACTAACAAGTCTCAAGCTTTCTCCCACCTCTGTTCCCTTTTGCCTCTTGCACGCCCTCGTATCCAATTGATGCATATACCGTGCCTAACGATATATTCGAAAGACAAATGTATTTCTATCGAAACAACTGTATATTCAATTCAATCGATTATAATCCGTTTGGACTAGATTTAGGGGGAGTTCCCCTCGGACCGGACGGCACCTATCGCCGAACAGGACGATTCCTGAAGCAGTTTGATATAAACTTTACCCTTTATAGTGGCGAAAAGGGTAAGGGGGTTTTTCTTACGCCACTTGACACACTATAAACAGTTGATTTTATATCAAACTGTTTCAGAAATCGTCCTGTTCGGCGATAGGTGTCGTCCGGCCATAAGAAAACCTCCTAAATAAAAATTGTGAATTTAGAATTCGAGCGAATGTACACGAGGACGAAAAATGATGAATTAACAATTTTTATGAGTTAAACCTTTTATTTTTTTGTTGCATAAAATTGATTTTTATATCTGGCCTTAATGGGAATATTTCGGAATGGTTGATTTCTTGAAAATGTGTTTTGACTGTTGATTTATCTATGTAGAAAATGAAGTTTTAGGTGGGGACTATTTTCATTGTAACACCAAGATAAGAATTGTTCTAAGCAACGAAAAAAAAAAACTCAAGAGCTGTACTATTCTTATAATTTTTGGCCACTCTGTTCAATAAAGCTATATGGCGAAAATACTTCAAAAAGTATCGAGGATCAAAAGTGGCTGTAACCGGGCGAGGACGGTCATACATGCTTTCGGAGATCCGTGTAATCGGACTAAATTGGATAATGCATATTTAGAAGGATGGAAACGAAGGAACGCGTGAGCCTTGCAAATGAATGATTTTATATATCTATATATATATATATATAAGGCTGAAGACGCAGTGTATTATTGGAGCTCAAAGAGATGGGCTAAGGATCCAGGGAGAACTGCACGCTCCGAAGGACCTCTTTGACCCGCAGGCCTTGTCGGAACGATCGAGAGCCTCCAGGAGACGATGTATATTATACTCTAGTATATATTGTATATATACATACATATATACCGCGTTTAACCCTCGGGTGTGCCGATGCACCCTGCAGCGTTTTCTAAACTCTCTCGCCACGGAAAGCTGTCGAGAATATATACTTTTTTGTCTTCTTTTCTTTTATATGACTATCGGTGCACCGAGGAAAATCGATCTCGAGGCTGCATGTGAGCGTCGGAGAACTAGTATAAGAAAAGAAAAAGAGAAAGAGCAGATAATCAGCTATCGATTAATAGGTGTGTTTGTGCGAGCATGTATAAATGTGTGTGTGTGTATATATGTGTGTGTATGTGTGTGTGTGTGTGTGCTTGTGCCTCGCCCGATCCCGTGGCAAATGTGTATTCGATCCCTCGGGCAATCGTTGCTTGACCAATTGAGAATCATATCTCGATTTCCGGTTACCACACACACTCTCTCTATCTTTCATACACCTTCTCACATCTCGTACAGTTCCACTGTCCATAATTCAACTTTTGTAGCTATTGGCACGTATAACTATTTACAACATGTACTTCTAAATCTCACTACAAAATGTTTGCTTCTTTTCATTCTGCAAAGATTCTAATCGTGATTACAAGATATTATGCACACGGAGGGTTAGGCACAAAGCAGGATAAAAGAAATTAAGGATAACAGAATAGGAAATGAAGATTTTTGGTTTTAAAACTTTGTCGGCCTCACACTCATGGCAAATCAACATTTAGCGTGACTTATACGAAGTTTAAGGGATCCGATGAATGATTTCACACCCATTAGTAGACTTTTCCAGTTTCAAACTGTTCAAATTATTCATTATGAAACTGACGATAGATGCTGCTTGGCTAATCGCACCGTACCCTCGCTTCCTTTTGATAGACGATAATAATTAATGTGTTCCGCACTGAAAGCAGGGTCTTTCTCGGTTTCCCGAAGAAAACAAGATGGAAACGACTTATGTCATAACCTCCGGAAAGGTATGTATCTTCTGCGATATAAACGTATTTATAATGTACACATATTATACAGCATATAGGCCAAGTTACATATAGCCGGTGGATTGCATTTTCTCACAGTGCCCCATGCGATGTTAATACTCGTAGTACCGCGCGACGGTCAAGACTTGCTCTAGGGCCAATCTGGTAGACCGGACATCTGCAGGCCACGGGATAGAAGGCAAGGACCTCGGGGGACAGCTGTGTACGCCTGGGTTGTAAGCGATGCTCTAAGGCTGAGGATGCACAAGTCAGAGGGTCTTGCGAGCGAAGTGGGCACGTAGACCGAGGACTTTTCCTCATATATATATATAAGCGTTAAGTTACGCATTGCTCACTTCTTAAAGCCCCCCACGACCCACCTCTCTTATTTCCATTCTATATATATATATATATATATATATATATATATGTATGTATAGAGGTCTGTGCGTAGATTTTAGGATAGGACCCCTGTAAGAAATCCAACCATCGATGCGATCTGACATATTTCTAGATTATATTATAGTCAAAGTTCACCTATCCGTACTAGTTCCTGCTCATGTCCCCATATATCCCCTTGCGCAACGAATACATTACGCAATTGTCCTCCGAATGTAAGCATCGATATTTTATTGTCGCTGTCACGAGTATAAAACGTATATGTACATATGGGTCATTCCACATCAATTCGACCACATTTGAACCCGACCCCCTTCGATTTGGCTGAAACTTCGCAATTTTCTTTTACGCCACTAAAGAAATTTTTGTGAATTTTTTCGAATTTTTTTACCGAAGGCAAAAAAGTTATGAATGTTAAAAAAAATGGATTTTTCTTTTTCAAATAGCTATAACTTTTTCAAAAATTGACCTATCGGGACGTTTTTTTTTTACAGTTTTGTTTTCGAATGTACTTTTCTAAAAAAAATACAAAAATAATTTTGGAAATCAAGTTCTATGGAAAATTTCAGTTTTTTGGAAAAAACCATGAATTTTTCAAATTCCGACACTTTTAATTTTTTTTTTTTATTTTCCCAAAAAAATCTTTGATTTATTCCGGAGTTAATCCCGCTAGTTGCTTAGTGGGCCGAATTTTTTTTCTATTTTTTTTTTCGATTAAAAAAAAAAATTTTAGTCGTTGTCAATTTTCAACTCCTCTGCATTCAAAAATTTTATTTCACATCGAAATCAATCTTAGTAAATAATTTTGAGATATTCTATACCTTACACATAATCTAATTCAATGATATATGATAAGCATTTCACAGGTAAAGCGATTATCAATTATTTTTCTTGTAATACGATTATAATAAGGCTGTAAATGACCTAAAGGACCGATTTGCCAAAACAAAATCAATCACTGGAACTCATTAATTACATCGTGTCATTCCAAACAAAGATGGTTACCTTTGTGTACGAAATTTTTCGAATTCAAAGGAATGCAGAGTATGTAAAATATTTAAGCGCTAAAGAGAGGTAAAATAAATTGATTTGTAAAATTGGTATTACAATAAAAATAGTTATATTACCCATGAAATGCTTATCATAAATTATTGAATTATATCATGTGTAAGGTATAAAATATCTTAAAATTATTTACTATGATTGATCTTGACATAAAATAAAATTTTTGAATGCAGAGGAGTTGAAAATTGGCAACGAATAAATTTTTTTTTGAATCGAAAAAAAATAGAAAAAAAATTCGGCCCACTAAGCAACTAGCGAGGTTAACTCCGGAATAAATCAAAGATTTTTTTGGGAAAATAAAAAAAAATTAAAAGTGTTTAATTTAAAAATTAAAAAAAAATCAATCATAGTAAATAATTTTAAGATATTTTATACCTTACACATGATATAATTCAATAATTTATGATAAGCATTTCATGGGTAATATAACTATTTTTATTGTAATACCAATTTTACAAATCAATTTATTTTACCTCTCTTTAGCGCTTAAATATTTTACATACTCTGTATTCCTTTGAATTCGAAAAATTTCGAACACAAAGGTAACCATCTTTGTTTGGAATGACACAATGTAATTAATGAGTTCCAGTGATTGATTTTGTTTTGGCAAATCGGTCCTTTAGGTCATTTACAGTCTCATTATAATCGTATTACAAGAAAAATAATTGATAATCGCTTTACCTGTGAAATGCTTATCATATATCATTGAATTAGATTATGTGTAAGGTATAGAATATCTCAAAATTATTTACTAAGATTGATTTCGATGTGAAATAAAATTTTTGAATGCAGAGGAGTTGAAAATTGACAACGAATAAAATTTTTTTTTTTTGAATCGAAAAAAAAATAGAAAAAAGATTCGACCCACTAAGCAACTAGCGGGGTTAACTCCGGAATAAATCAAAGATTTTTTTGGGAAAATAAAAAAAAAAATTAAAAGTGTCGGAATTTGAAAAATTTATGGTTTTTTCCAAAAAACTGAAATTTTCCATAGAACTTGATTTCCAAAATTATTTTTGTATTTTTTTTAGAAAAGTACATTCGAAAACAAGACTTTAAAAAAAAAACGTCCCGATAGGTAAATTTTTGAAAAAGTTATAGCTATTTGAAAAAGAAAAAGCCATTTTTTTTAACATTCATAACTTTTTTTGCCTTCGGTAAAAAAATTTAAAAAAATTCACAAAAATTTCTTTAGTGGCGTAAAAGAAAATTGCGAAGTTTCAGCCAAATCGAAGGGGGTCGGGTTCAAAAGTGGTTGAATTGATGTGAAATGACCCATATAGACGATATATTTGGTTCCATATATTTATACAAATCAATCCATATACATAAACTGAATTTATATACAGATGACCGTGTCTGGATCAATGTATTTGTTCCTACATTCTTGGAGAATGAGGAGACAGGATTAAAATCAAAATTCCCGTGTGAACGTCCGGGATTCTATATAGTCCTAATACAATTTCCCTTCCGGTAAATTGTACACTATACCTGGGGATGGATTTACGACACATGGCAAAAGGGGAAGCCTTATCGAAGTACTTTTGGGTTAATCCACGTAAACAGAATTCGCAGTATTTTCTGGAGGCTACTTCGTCAATTACTCGATTCATTCCTCTTTCGCTTCTCCATACGAGGGTTACAGAGGATTAAGGATACATTCATGTGTTTTAGGGTATTCAAAGGTAAATCGAATTTTATGTATCACTTTTTTGTAACCTGCTCGAAATGTTAATTAAACACAGCACGATAAATTTCATACCTGTAAATTTATGTTCAATGTTCAAATGTTTAATGTTCAAATGTTCTATGTTCAAATTTTCAATGTTCAAATGTTCAGTGTTCAAATGTTCAAATGTTCAATGTTCAAATGTTCAATGTTCAAATGTTCAATGTTCAATGTTCAATGTTCAATGTTCAATGTTCAATGTTCAATGTTCAATGTTCAATGTTCAATGTTCAATGTTCAAATGTTCAATGTTCAAATGTTCAATGTTCAAATGTTCAATGTTCAATGTTCAAATGTTCAATGTTCAAATGTTCAATGTTCAAATGTTCAATGTTCAAATGTTCAATGTTCAAATGTTCAATATTCAAATGTTCAATGTTCAAATGTTCAATGTTCAAATGTTCAATGTTCAAATGTTCAATGTTCAAATGTTCAATGTTCAAATGTTCAATGTTCAAATGTTCAAATGTTCAATGTTCAAATGTTCAATGTTCAAATGTTCAATGTTCAAATGTTCAATGTTCAATGTTCAATGTTCAAATGTTCAATGTTCAAATGTTCAATGTGAGTCAAAAGAAGCCGATTTATAAAATAATTTCAAGGACTCTCTTCGTTTTGTTTTGTATGAATATTGAAAGAAAATGTTACTTCTTTCAAAAGTATGGGCCTTTTATAAAAAGAATCACGTGAATCGTGGTTGCTTAAAATGTGAAAGGATTCATAAATTTGAATCAAATATCATTTAAATCGCGGTGCCCTGCAAGCTCAACATTTTGATACCTCTATTTATGTGCAAATGGTGAAAAAAAATGAATTACATTTTAATATTCACAAGTTTTAAGCTGAAAGAAATGTTATCGTTACCTTTATCAAAAGGCTTTTCCCACGGCGTAACGTTGTGTTAACTCTAGAGATCAAGAAGGGTTTTTAACAATTTTGATCAAGCAGATCTTCAATTACAAATACTCATTTTATATAAAATTATTAATAATTCGATGAATATCAGGAATGAGAATGACACACGTTTGTAAATCTGGCATATAAGATTCAATATGTGTACATATAAATTTAAAACGAACGCTTGTGAAGTCAAGAACTTTCGACTGGGATCTAAGTGAGAGATATATCTAGCTGTACCTAATATATCTACAGCCGTTATTCTATCACACGTATCTGTCGAGTCTCGCGGTTGTCACGTCGAGAGTACCAGAAACCAAGAAGAAGAAGAAGAAGAAGAAAAACTAGTTCCGCGATGTCGTATTACGGGACGTCCCGCCACGGAAACATCGCCTCGTGGGATACAATTTTGGAACGGCCAAACTTGATTGCCGAATTTTGATTATCAAACAAGAAAGTTAGTGAGAGAGGGAGAAAGACAGAGGAAGAGAGAACGAACAAGCTCGAAGGAGAATGTTGCTTCTGGATAAATCGAGAGACAATAAGAACCAACAGTACAAGCGTTAGGGTAGCGTGCTCAAAACGAGTTGCACAACTCGTTTCACTGTATGGGCCAGCAATACGGAACTAAAATTTCATTATACCAATATAGGCGTATATATGGTACTGTACTTATACCAAACGCTAAGGTGTCGTACGGGAGCTATTTTCAAGCCGTACTCACCCTGGGGTTCACCGGTGGGGTCACAAGGTCGCAAACGGTTACTTCCTTTCAATAAACGTATTTGAGCCACTTCGATCCACAAATTTCACTGGCCGAATTTTGCAGGTGCTCGATATATACTTGACTTCGGATTTTATGGCGAAGTTTCTAAATATAATACGAATAAATCATCTTGCAATTATTATCGTTGTACTTTTTTTATTTATTAACACGAATGTTGTGGATATACAGGATCACCAATCCTAGGTCTATTATCCTAATAGAAAAATTGTATGCAGTGAGTGATCAAATAAATAATAATAAGAATAAATAATAGAATATTTTTAGAAGGAGAAAAATTACCACAATATCAGAAATATCGAGGGTACCAATGTTTCCATTTCATTAATCTTCCATCTCCAACTTCAAATTCATCTATCATTATCGCTGCCCCGAGTGAATAAACAACTTGGTGCGAATTAAGAGACGCGGCAAAGTTTTGTAGCACGTATATATTTTTTCGTCCCGTAGTACATTGATAACGGGTGTACATTGATAACGGAAAGCGAAATCGAATAGAATGAGAATATGTAAAACGTAATGAAATCAAATAAAAATTCACTTACGAACCACAGATTTACGAATCGATCAAAGAATCGTTATTTTAATCAGTAAAACTATCAACAACGCTTTGTCTGCAATATTTGAATTAGCACAAAATTTGTTTGCGGATGAATTAAGAGCAGTATGGAAATCAAATAGACGAAACCGAATGTTCAATTGTCTTTACTTCAGTTTTTTTTTTTTTTTCATTTTCAACGATAGTAATTTACGAAAGACGCTTCATCGGATTTGTCCGGCGCGAAAATGTTTGATTTTTGCCTCGAAGTCTAAATACTCCCAAGAATAAAATTGTTTGTGCGTGGAAATGTGACAAACACGCTGGTTTCGATCACGTGCAAAATCAAGTGATAAACCACAGAGTTAGCATATATATATATACACGTTACGTGAATATATAGCTGGATAATCAACATATTTATATACATATGTACGATAATAATACTCGTAATTAATGCGACAAGCGCTGAGGATTGCGCCATCTCCGCATATACATAACGTTTGCGTGTTATTCCGTAAAACTGGAGAAAAATTCCGAATATATTTTTTATAATTTGTATTTTTTTTTAAATAATATTATTTAATAATTTGTAATAATTATTTTTCTTACAATAATTTGATATGATTTTACCATTTTAATTAACGAATTGGTTTTATTACACCGTGTTCAGTACCTGAAACAAAGGAACATCTTTATGAACTTTTATTTAATTAAAAAATTTCTGATGCATCCGGTTGTAATAGAGCAAAAATGACTGACTGCTCCCTCGTGTATATTTCATACAGTTTTCACTATGCCCCCGAATTGAATCGTTAGCAGCTTTACCAATCAATTTTTATCATCAACCATTCAGTTTCTGATTTAATACTCGCCAATTATTTAATGTTAAATTTTTCTTAACGAATAAAATTCAATGCAATAATTTATTAACGAATGAATTATTGAGCACCATATTATTATCTCATATTTTCTGATAATATACGAATCGTTCTCGTTTCCTCACCACGTTCAAACTCGTTTATGTAATTACTTAAGAAATGAAATAATGATAAGAACTTCATATCTTAACCACCAGTCCGTAGTAGAAAAGTGCGCTTCGAATAAAATTTCAGTATATTCCTGAGAATATTTAACTCGTCCATTGGTCTATGTCAATCATTAAGGTAGTAGTCTCGGCACAGTCACGTTCAAAAGTTAACTTTCCGGTCAATGTTCGAAAACTTGAATATAAATTGCAAAATAATCTAATAACGATAGTTGTTACATCTTACAAGAATCCAAAAACATATAAACTTTCCGGAAAAATGTTTAATATAAAGCTTAGAGTTTCCGAAATAACCACGTCTCCCTATCTAATATACATAATATATACTTTATATCGCTATATCTTCGAAATTAAGCGGTCAAAATTCTTTTAATTTCTTGACAAACTTCGTCATCTATACCTCTGTAAATGACAATAAAAAAAAAAAGTTTGTAGAAAAATTTCGGAGTTTTTACGTAAAATGTGAAATTTTCTACCGCTCCCCATAAGAACACACGTAAAACTGTGCAATCTTTGATTTCCAATATCTCTAATATGGAACTGTGAATCATTTAGAAATTTTTCACGTAATTACATAGTAGTGTCCTGAATGAGTCCTCGAAATTTAAAAAAAAATTATAGAAAAATCCTTCGACGAGACTATTACCTTAAAGTCGAAATAATATAAAAATTGCACTAAAATCATAACTCACTGCTGATACAGATGTACATAAAATTGGTAGTATCTCTTAACAATTTATATATGAATAATTTAATCATTTATATTCAATTATTCTTAATATCGAGATAATAGTTTTAGTTTAAATACTTTTAATATTTTTTAAATATGCTCCGATGAAATGAAAAAATAATTCTTAATTCATTCTTATGTATGTAAACAGGAACTTTTGCTGAAAATTCTCGCTGCACTGTCATAAATTCAGTACAAAATGGCCCCGCAGGTCCAATGGAACATGGAAACATTGAGTGTGGGTCAGATGAAAGAAAAGTTGCAGGCATTGTTTGTTTGTTCCTGTTACCAGTGTCACAACAGATCGCACCCACTACAAACGACCACGGGGTGCTAACTGGTATTATATTATATACAATGTGTAGTGGTATGTATCGTTGCTTAGCAGTGGACCGCACATCGTCGTAATGGGTATTATTGACCTCTGGACCCTTACCTAGTAGTCAGCTCACGAGTCACCTGCCACCGGAAGTATTCATCGTTTTCTTACTCACCCTCGCAGCACGATAGTATTTTTCTCGCACTCTCGCCACCCTAGTTTCAGCTCGAACGCGCACATAATTCGACCCGAATTACGAACCGATAATCACAGAAAAATCAAGTCATACAAAATACGTAAATGTGACTTAAATTAATTCTGAATACTTTTTTCACAAATAAAGAAGCTGGACATTGAATTGTCCATGTGTGATCATCTAATTAAGCACAAAATTAATCTTATTAAATGATTCATCATTGATACGGAAAGTTTTCGCAAATTGAAGCTCGTAGATACATTATTGTACGTTCTTCAAATAAATTCCACTAAAACCGAAACACGTTGCTTATTTTTAAATTCTAAATGAGAATAAATAGATCATTTTTGATCGAATATCATACTAGAACTTCGCATCTTTTTATTTTTGTCAAACAATTTATTCTGCGATTTGAAAAAGTCGAAACATGCCGGAAATAAAAGTTATCTCTCTTTATCTTCCTCTCCGTCGTGTCTATTCATAAACATATCTCCATTAATTTTTACTGGTCGAAAATTCTTGGTCGTTTTCCCCTCAAAAATTTGATTTCCGTCCCAGCGGAAACAATTTATTTGCTTGCGTGCTTCACGCGGAGCGTTCTATAGCTCGGTCAGTGCATGGGAACGCAGGCTCTCTGGTTGCATGTCCGGCTGGGTAAACTACTATATAGGGGTGCGATTTCGGTCTCCAGAACGGGGAATGAGAAAGAGCGAGATATGTATATGCAATCCACTAGCACACACCGGCTCACTGACCATCAGCCCCTTCTTTTAGCTAGCTTAAATTTCTTCCCCATACTATACCCATAAGGACTCTTCCTGATGTATCCTCGACCCAATCGGCTGTAGGAGAGGGGACTAAGATGGAGAGAGTTAGACAGCCAAACCGAAAATCACCCTCGGACACGGTTCATAAACGTTTTAAACAAAAATACACGCCGAGAAATCTGAATTCGATCCGTCTCGTAACCCTGGACAAGAGAACACCAAAAGAATCTCTGGTTATAAATAATCGAGTCAATGTATATATGTGCATATAACAGAAATAATACTTCGTGTATCCGAATATTCAAGAATCCAACGCATAATCCCCCCCTTCCTTCTCGGACGGCACGTAATCTCTCGCAGGTTTTTCTTTTTTTTTCTCACAGGAATCAACCACATGCGGTCATCCGGTGCGCGACTTGCACCCCAACGTAAACTGTCGGCGAATGTTCATATGCGGAAGAGGAGCATTTCGGGTGCATGCGTTATATCGTTATTGACACATGTGGGAAACGTTTCCCTGATTCTTCATTTTCTCAGCCTCCTAAAAGAAGTAAAGTGCATCTGATTTTGTTGAGTTTAGTTTCTCTAAAAATAGTTTTCTATCCTTTGATTCTTGGTTCTTTGATCAAAGTTTTTTTCTGAGATTTATCATCTCCTCATCGAGAACAAACAATTTCTCATGTCCATTTTTTTATAGGTTGACAATACACCTGTTTTATTTTGTATGATGTTTTTGATTTTCTTAATGTCAGAAATTAAAATTTCGCTAATGGTTACGACGTATAACGATTTCTCGTGGAGTGTCTGAAATAAAATTTTAAGGACGCTGCAGATGCCTGACTTGACATGATCGTAAGAATAATGCATACAATATACAATCGCATAAACGCCACATGCAAATCATATTCAACTCGAATACGATGTTGACTGCATAAATGAGATATTAGTTACGGAATCTGCATTTATATGGGAACAAAAGTGTTTTATTGCCACTCGGTATCAAGTCCCATAGGCGCTTTTATAAACAATAAATATTGATGGAGTGTCTTCTATTAGACTTTCTTATGACAGCTCAAAAAAAGGTTGGACAACATTTTTTTAAAAATGCATTTGCTAAAATTCGACCCGATTTTACGACACAGTAAACCGTTTTAATTTGTACTGAATTCTGGAAGACATTAATATGAGATGACCTTTGAATATTTTTTTTCTCAAATTTCACATGCTTTATGCAGAAATTTCGAAAGTTCAATTGCTCCATTCAGTCCAAATTTAACCGAGAGTATTGAGCTAAAATGGAGGAGAATAAAATCTGAGGTTCGCTCTAAATATTAAAACATATATAAAATATAAACACATACCCATTTCATAATATCGTCGTTAAAACCGTTAAATCATGATAATCGCTCGGAAAACGACACTAAAACGTCATCGATATCTTTCATAGGAGTGGAGTGCGGGGTTGAGAGAGAAGAGGACGTTTTTCGGGGAAACGAAGATAAAATCTGAAGGAGGGATGGATGAGTTATGAGAGACGATCGCCCGTTGAAACTAGGAAAGCAGGAAAATATCTATCAACAAGAACGGAGGCTCAGAATATTTTTTTGTATATGGAAAAGAAAAAACTAGACATGAGGGATACGTAGGTGCTTCAATAAATGACACCATAAAGTTATAGTGATATAGTACTATATACTGTCTATAATCTACGTAATCGATGATATAGCTCAGAAATGACGATAGGAGACCCGTCGACCGGTTTCTTCTCTCCTCGTCGTTTAGTTCTTGTAATTCACGCGGTCCCAGGGATTCTCAAACGTATGAGCAAAAATCTTATTTCAGGGAGAAACGAGAGAAGGATGCTCGTAAAACTAAAGTCATATTATCGTCGTGTCGTGTGATGGTGGGCGAAGGCGTGAAGAACGAACTCTCGATGCACACTTCGTCTATATATCGACTGCCAGCAGCCAAAAAGGCACAATACACATATTTTCACATGTTCATTCGTGTAAATTACGCCGTCTTGTTTTTCAGTCATCGATATATATATGGACATGGTCCGGCAGTATACTCGATAGACCGACGAGAAACGAAACCGAAGATCGTTCAATGCGAGACTGTGTGGTACATACACAGACACACACGTATTTACTTTCCTTCTCTCTTTCTCTTTCCCTCTCTGTCTCGTCCCCTGTGTTTCTCATTTTTTATTTTACCCTCTTCCACCCCTGTTCGCTCTTCGGAAAGGCATTAAACCGACGAGGAGTCACGCTTCGTAGATTTCAGACACGCATTTATGGTCATTCGGGAGAGGAGTTATTTATACCGACTCGTTTGCTCGTTCGCTCTAACTCGGAAGAAGATGGAGGAATAAGTATGCGAGTGTCGTTGTGTTTGCAGTTTTGCGGCGAACCTTTTTTTAAAAAGAATAATCTACTTTTGTGTTCTTATATCTATATTTTCATTATTCGAGAGCAGTTTTTGTCTTTCAAACGATTATTTGACCAAATGGAAATTGGGGACGTATCGAGTTTCGATCAATCTAATATATGTGAAAACTTTGTCAACTAACTAAGACTTTCAAACTCTAACGTCTTGTCTGTCGAGCTCAGGTTACGTTTGATTTTCGTACGGTTTAACTCGAAGTGATGTAGTTCGGTACCTTTCTTTCAGGTGTCAAATTTATTTTGATTTTAGAGTCGACCGTGTCGACACTCTTTTCATATGGATCGACACCATCTTTCTCGGCTAAGTTTCTGTTAAAACCGTGAAGCACAACTCAAATTCCGACATTTGTGTACTGATATCATTTCGCCTTATAACTTCGAGTCATTTCAAAATATCATTTTTAAGGATGCACACATACACGTGTAACCATCAGGTATACATAGATTTTCTTTTTTATTTACGATGAAAGTATAGAATTAGCGAATCAGATACTAGCCATAAATACTTTCACGAATCAAGTAATAATATAATTACATTTCATTAAAGGCCTAACTTCGTTAAACGCCTAAATATAAACTTATTAAATTTTGAACGAAATGATGGAATTTTTGTGTTAACAATGACAATAATTAAAAACATTTATGTTGAAATGTTCACGGGTGATGAATAATTTATTTACAATCGTAATTAATTAGGTTCCGCGATCTTTAAAATACAGTTCATAGCCTCAGCTTCTTCCACTCGATCGGATAGTGTATGCTTTGAATAATTTCGTTTTCAGAAAGTCTGAAGAACATGCCTCTTTGAGGTGTATACATATAACAAGGGCTGAAAATTTAGAGTGCGAAGAATATGGAATATGGAAGGGAAAACGAGTACCTTTCTCAATAGCAAAATGTATTTATGAATATATATATATATATAGAGCTATTGGGTATGGAAGGATGAATACGTCTGTGATTGCCATCGAAGAGTAAAAGTATAATTTATTCGTGGGACACGGTCCGCGGCGGGTGCCTTATGGCGAACGCGCAAGAGCTTAAGAATTCTTGCCAAAGAAATATTTCTCTCGATTTATCATGAATTGATATTCCCGTCGTTTTCATCGTTCTTGTACAGTTGGCGAGAACATACACCCGCGCCGACGCGATGACGATGTAATGACGATGAGACGTTCAGAGACAGCCCAATGAACGGAGTATTGTTTTATTAATCTTATATACCAGGTTCGAGGATACGTGTCTCTTGCTTCTTGGACAAATTTTCTCAATGTTGCCAGTTTTGTGTTTTATCTTCCTAAGACAGAAAACACCGCATTTTAACGCGGTTTCCTCACGAAGAATACGAAGCACTTCGTTTATCTCTAGAGAGGAAATTCGGAAAGCCGGTTCTAATCAAATTTTCGACAAGGTCCGACGCCATCCAGTGTATCTATAGATAAATATACATATGGGGCTTTCAACAAGAACTTAATAACGGTATTCAAATATCAAAATAATGAAAACATCAATATGGAAAATAATGGTCATTTCTTTGTTTCATTTTCGGCTTTTTAATTATTCTACTAGTAGTTATATATTTAGGTAATATACAAAAGTATACATTTAGAAGCTACATTTTAACAGTATTAAATTATATTTCAGAAATAATTGGGTGGTAATAAATTTATTCACAATACATAACAATTCAGAATATTGAACTACACAAATTTTTAGGCATTTTTTAATAATTCTCACGGACTATCGAACAAATCTCGTAAAATTGTCAAGGTTTACTCTAAATAGAGATTTCAAAAGAATTAAGGGGCCAGTACACTTTGGAGCCACGAAAAAAGGCTATTTTCGCGATTTTTTTTGAGGATTTTATCAAAGATATGAATATAAAAGTTGTTGGGCTTGATAAATAAAGTCTTGAAATACATAAATAAAATTTTTTAAATTTATTTTTATTCATTTTTAAGTACAAAAACTATAGTTTAACGTAACGCCTCAAAAATAGGTGGGCTAGGTAGCTCCATCACAACTCGGCAACGGCTTGTCTGAAACAAAAAAATCAAAGTCCATTAGATTCAGTATGACACCAGCTACAAAATGACCCTCGGATATAAAGTTTTATCAAAAAATAAAAAAATGGCAGATGAAAAACGAAAAAAAGTAAAAAAACGCGTTTTTTTCGCAGTTTTTCACAAAAAAAAGAGTAAAAATCAAAATTTAAAAACTATCGAGGGTCATCTTGTTGCGAATCCTGTTTACAATATGTGGTTCAAATTTCAAGAGAATCGGTTTATTAGTTTGAGCGCGCTATACGCTCAGGTAGACGAAATGAGGTCCTGACGTTCAGGTAAAAAAAAAAATACTTAGAGAGCTCGGATTTTCATAAAATTTTGACACAATATTTCTGAATGTGTGTACTTTCGAAAACAGTAAAAAAAATTGATTTTTTTAAATTTTCAAAGTGGACTGGCCCCTTAGCGAAAACTTGAATTTTCATAGAGCCTAACAAAGAATATCATCAAAATTTCGAAATAGCTGAGTTTCGTCGAATTGGCATAGAATCCCCTATATTATGTATAACGTATATAATGCGAGTTGCTAGAGGCGGTGAAGCTGAGAGTGCGGTTGGTGCCGGAGTCTCGGTATTTCCCGAGCGGAGAGTGCGTTAGGGAGCTCTTTGGACCCATAATGGTCAATAAAACGAAACTGTAATCGATTTCTCGGCAATCGAAGAAGAGGAAGAAAGAGAACGAAATAAGAAAAAAGAGAAATGCATCGAGCGGGTGTAGTGAGTCCGCATGAGTCGATATGTCGGTAATACTATAGTCAATTTGCCTCTGTTAAGTGGTTTACATCTAGTGGCCAACACGCAGTCGTAAAAACGTTTACAAGACCGTTGCTTTCGATACGTAGTGTCAAGCAGACTTTAACTCAAAATTAATTCGTAATTCAAATAGCTCGATTGAGCTCCCTACAGTGGAGTCAAGTTGCTTATTATGAGATAGGTGTGTAATATGAAATAGGGTAATATCTCGAGATGTCAAGGCTACAAAAAAAGCAGCACTCGTATCAAGTGGCCGTTGGGAATAATATCTTCAAGTGTTTGTCACTGAACGGCGGACAGCACTTGTATTGAGTGTTGTGCATTTTTATTTTTTTCGCAGTTTTATTAGAAATTTTTTGTTACAATTTCTTTTAAATGTGTGCGGCCCGTGTCTAGGGTGTTTATGATTTTATTTCCGTAGTGAAATATTGAGTAGAATGGTTTATTAAGTATTTGAGCAGTTGTAAATTAGTTAAGACGTTATCAAAAACTATTTTGTTGTCCAAAAATTTTCGAATGCCCATAAATAAAACATGAAAATGGCTCGATGGGCCTAATAAGATATGAAATTTGTATTCGGAATGAAAATCTAAACGTTCCATCTTGTTGAAATAAGAAATACAATGTATTTGATCAATAAAATAAACATTATTAAAAATCAATTAAAGTATTCTTCTAGGATCTTTGCAGAGATAGTGTAGAATGTATGTATATGCGGAGTACTATAGTAAAATCAGATAATCGGAAAACGACCTAAAAGCGTGGCTGGCACGACCAGTTCATTCGATCTGTGTTTTTACCCTCGAAAACTATAGTCGTGAGTGGATCTGTTGGCCAGAATGTTTGGAGGAGAAAAAAGAACGAAAGAAAAAAGAAGAAGAGTATTACCTATAAAAAAGCGTTTGCGCCCAGAGACGAATGTCGACGGTCGTACTTTCCTGGAAGCGCTCAACGACTTTTTAATTAACGAGTAACGTCGATATCTATTTGCTTGCCTGATGGCTTGACTGATCGTATGGTAACGGTGTATAGTACAGTAATAGAACCGGCCAAACCACCCGGACCTTGTCAAGTGAAAGAGAGGGAAGAAGGGAAAAAGGGAGAAAAAAGAAAGGAAAAGAGAGATAGAATCGTATGGAACTGCACGGTCGGTACGAATTTTTCCTCGCGCCTCTTTAACTGGACGAGAACCTATTGAGACCCCTGGTCGGACAAGGGGGAGTTGCGGGTCTTGTTTGAGCGGAATAGCGAGAGACCGCCGTGTTAGAGAGGATAAAAAGAAGAAAAAAAAATAGAAACCGTAGTACACGCGGGTCGTTGAGTCGTCGAATCGGTCGATGTTTAATGGAGGTCCTGAGTGAGAATAAAAAATGTGCGAAGAACGAGACTTCCTGGGCTTGATGCGAAAATGTGGCACTAAACGTCCGCTAGAGGCTCGCATTGCCAGTCCAGTTCTCACTTTCTATCTTGCACGTATATCGATGCACTTATTTCACAAACCATAACTGTCCGAACCGCTCCCTTCTTTTTATTTTCCACTAGCACGTATTGGTCAATCGATTTTTTCATTTCGAAAACTAATGATGATTAGGAAAAAACCAGTTACCATAACACTGTATAACATGTTTTAGCAAGAGAGAGAAATGTTAGAATTCAATAAAGTGAAAAATAATATAATTATATATGTAGCGAATCAGAATTATTTATTTATATTTTGAATCGTTATTGATAGTGAAACCATTCCTAGAATAAATTTCTAAATATCTACAACGGTCAACTGTACCGATAACTGAACTCACTCTCATAATAATTACTACAAACAAAGTCGTTCAACTTTTGGTGAATAGAATTCAAACCGATTCTATCTTCTATGGTTACTACCAGGATTGTCGTTGAGTTCATGGCCAATCTAACGTATCATGAGAAAGAACGTTCACGATATCTAAAACACTTGAATATCAACCCCACAAATACGCGTTCCGTGCATAGTAAATCAATATGTAAATAACTCAAACGATACTTAGCATCTCATTTTTACTTCTCCAGGAATTTTTCTCGCTTGGAATGTTTTTTTTTTGCCTTGAATTCAATCTAACCCATTAATTGTTTTGAAACGGCCGAAAAGCACTTCAGCAATGATAAAAGATACTATTTCGAAAATAAGTCCCAATACATCTCTAATATACAGATCCTGGTCTCATCTGGAAAGTGTATAATGCACGTTGGGAAAGTTTCGAATGTTTCCGCAAGTTGGCAGTGGGTTTGATGAAGAGCTAAGCTATGAGGATATCTATGATGGCGTGTTAGGCTTGGCATTATACTTTGTGTACTGTATATTAGTGTATCGGATCTCAAGTGGATTGGTCCGTTTTGTCGAAAGGCGACCAGGCGAGAGGAGTATATAACGTTCAAACCGACTCGTACACTTTGCTGTGCTCCCGCCTCTTGTGCGTCTCTCCGTCTCTCTCTCGATGTGAATAGCGCCTATAGAGGGTAAAATGGTATAGAAATGTGAGCCCTCCAACATGAAGCGCTATACACTTCGTGTACAGCAGAAACACAGACACACAAGCACGCATATATATATTTATACACACGTATATTGTAAACGTAGGGTTTCTGCAATCTAGAGGAAGCGAGAAAACGAGCCAAGAGAGATGAAAGAGCGGGGGTGGTTTTACCGGGGCAACGTCGAATCAAGAGGGGGTTGCACACCACGCAAGTCTCTCATCCTCCGGTTGGCATATTGAGGGAAAGCAACCGACCGAGTCGGATTAATTCTGGCAGATTAACGCCTTTGCCTCGGATATACCGTGCCGCCCTCAAGCCACTTTCATACCACCAGAACAACCGCTAATGCGAGCTAATGAAAGTTTCCAAGATTTCCCAAGCGCGGCTTAAGTATATATATTACACAACATTATATGCGTTTCACCATGTACGTTTGTGTGACTGGTGGTTGTGTGCAGCGATCTACTTTCTGGGTAGCTCAACCCTCGTTGATTCTTCACCTTTATCCTATCTTCAACGACAGCGAGACACGAGTACAACAATTCAATTGTTACCACGGACTAAGGGAAAACGGCAATAATATTATATGTTCAAGGATATCACAAGGGGAAACGGACTCAAGGGAATATCCATCGAAAATGTATCTTCGACGTAAATTTAATAAATTATATCTACCGGAATAATATTAATGCAGTATATTAGAAACTTCTTCGATGTTGATTCGTTTGTGTAGATTTCGAGAAATTTATAGTGACTAACGTAACGATGGATGCCAGAGAAAAAAAGCATTTCTTTAAATTTGATTCTTTCACTGTAAAGAATAAATTTTCATTGATCGAATTGCTCTATGGATCGCACCACATCTCAATATTTATGATATTTGTTTAATTTATACCAAGCGTCATAATAGAATCGTCAAACTACCCAATAAAGTCTTACAGATTGCAAGAGACTCATATACATAGATTAAATTGTCCAAAGCGTGTTTAGATTATTAGCCAATGGTATATTGTCTTTCTGGTGTCAAAACATAAATGATCCATAGCTAAACGTCACAACGAGGAAATGTTTGCTGACCCCCGGGGTTACACTATACCCTTTGCATATTTATACCAGGAAACGATCGCGTTTGTTACTTGAAGCTCGTCTGAGGATCTCGATCCACCGTACCTATATACAGGGTGTTCCACTGCATACGAATCCATAAACTTCAGAATGAAATAAAAAATCAAAAAGATTATTAGTGAAAGCTTTCAATCATGGAGTTAATTAAAATTTTGCAACAATTAATCGACTTAAGCTCCCGCGCTTTGTTGATCGATAACGGGCCATCAAGAGCCACTCATCCACTCAGTTTTAAAAATTAATTCATTTCGCGGGATAGCGGAATGTCCGGTGAATAAGGGCTCGGACTCGCACGCCGCGGGTCCCGGGTTCGAATCCCGGCCAAAACACCAATGAAAATTTGAAAATTTCTTCAAGTGTTTCTGCTGCAATCCCGGGTGTTTCGGATTCCACCTTCATAAATCCATGGCTAAACACCTTTCTGTGATGCATGAGTGGTCGGTGTACGGCTTTGGTGGCCTCCCGTGGACGGTTCTCATTCGTGAGAATGGATGGCCCTCTAGTCGTGCACTGGCTGGCTCATTGCATCACAGCTGAGGAAGTGCCTGCCTTGAGCGCCTCTGGTGGTCGTGCTTGAGCATGCTCGCATTGCCACCCGCGGAGATTAGTCGGGCACCGGCTGTATTGGCAAGGTTTTTTACAGTTTCCCTTCGCTCTCGGTAAGTGCGATACAGTGCTGGAATAAGTCGGGCTTGCAGCCGCACGTGTGGGAGAGAATGGAGGGAAGAGTAGAGGAATAGTTGGAAAGAGTGGGGAGGCTAAGAGGGAAGGACCCTGGGCCGTGGAAGTAACAATCGCGGGGGCGATTGGTTACAAACTCCAATAAAAATAATAATAATTAATTCATTTCCTGAAAGTTGCTTAATCATAAAATGCCAATGGACATTTGCGACAAAATTCGGTTCCGAACTCGAGTCTGCGGTTTTACTCATTGATGATGGGACACTCTGTACATTGATATATGGATTTGCTATTATATGGTTGGATGAATACACGGCTCGTGAATGGACCCAGCCTCGTACGATTCGTTTGCAGCTCTGTGGCACGCGTGATCCATAATTTTGAATAATGTTTAGCTGAGTGCCAAACACATAATTATTTTGCAATTATACTACCGCAACGGGTCAACGAGATTCCAAGTTGGATTGTTTATGTCTATTGGTTCAACATAAACAATTTATGTATGGAACATAGCAAATCATAAACATTCACATAATGCGCCGAGTACTTGCTCATTTTAAAACGCAAAAATTTGTTTATTTACATTATTGATGCATGCATGACTTTTCTATGACTCCTGGCGAATAGGTCTTCGGAAAAACAATATTTCCTATGGACAGCCATTCAGGGCAATAACTCTAACAGAACTATACACATAAAAATAAAAATTATATATTAAAAGCAGTTAAAAAAAACTTAGCAGAAGTATTGAATTAATGCACTGATCTTAAATGCGATTCCATTTGATATCTTGACGTGTACTCTTGTACTGATGAGATTCCTCACCGAGTGAATGATCGGAAAATGCGGAAGCCATTAGCCATATGGCGAATATGTGTGGCACGTGTTCGAGTAATACATATACAAAATATACATCTATAGCTTAAAGTATATGTAGATTATCGATTTATGTTCATCAATCACGTACCGGAGAAAATTATCACAAAGTACAGGATGTACAAGTTCTTCTTACAGAACAGACTGAGAATTCTTTTCGGAAACTCATCTCGGTCATTTTGGTTAAAAGTAACAACTCACTTCACGTACTTCTCAATTAGTGTTTCACATATCATAAATGAATGTTTCACAAATATTTTGGACTCTAGAATGATCGAAGTAAATACTAGTGATTACTGTGGGTGATCAAATTACGAGAAGTACTAGAAAAAAATGTATTAAGCGTCTTTTAAATATGAGAAAAGAAAATAATATTAAGAAAATAAAAGAAATATTTAAGAGGGATTTGAATATCAATCCCTACCATAAAGTAGGTAACTCAACATTTTTTGATCGTGAGTAATTAAATCTCGGTTTCACGCACGGTACCGTGCAATGATCAGATCATAATGATCGAGTAAACTTTCCCAGCGTGGTTCAAGAAAATAAGACTGATGTTCTGTTATTAATCCGCGTCTCAATTAATAATCCCATGCCCGAAATACGAGGGGGTTAGTCGAATGCACAAGAGTGACGTTTGCGGAGGTGAAGTGTAATAATTGGGGCGAGAGGCTAGTGAGAGGCGCGAAGACCACACGTATATATATATATTGATTGCGTACATAGAAAGAGAAGATGGACGAGAGTTTCTCTGAGAGAGCCGCGGTGTCGAAATCTTGCACCGCGACGGGAGCGCGCACGCTCTTATTGACTATATCGTATCAGCTATATATAGTGCGGTTTGTAGTGTAATACCGTCGCGGGATCCGCACGCCAATTTGCGAACGCGAAACCCTGTCGTGAAAATGAGAGAGGGCCACGCGTTTATAATGGTATTGAGTTTCACGTGGGGTATAGTGTAACCAGCCGCTCGTCCGATGAGCCGAGGCTGTGGCCTGAGGGTTTCGTGGTCGTGCCACAAGGAGACGTTTCATGGTAAGGTTTTTTCTCTCATTTTTGCTCTCCCCCCCACCTCCCCCCCACTCTGCGACTAACATACACAGTCTAATCTATATACCTATATATTTAATAATGAAATACATCCGTCGTGTGTAGAATTAATTCCAACTAGCTTCAATTTATTTCAGTATTATTACATTTAAATGCCACAAAAACTGTGATTACGAATTTTCACTTCATGTTCTTCACTACCTTTAGTTGTACAGGCTTCTTTACGAATTTTGATATATATTTACCATTCAACCTGAAGTAATCGATCTTAAGGCGAGCAACCACTTTAGGAGACCGAAAATTAGATGATTTTTTGATTTTTTTTTATTGTGGAAAAAAAACGGAAATTTCCGCAACTCTGACAATAATTTATTCATATTTTCATACATCTCTGATAATTTTTTCAAGTTATTTCATGCATTAATTAAGGTGTAATCCGCTGTGTCCCCTGGCGTGTCCTCATCGTCGTTGTCGATTTGCAGGAATTGTGCAGCTCGCAATTCGCATTTGAAATAGTCCAATAAATTTTTATACATTTTTGAGATGTTTTTTAACGGACAACACCACTGTGACGGCATCAAAAAATCGATTTTTTGAAAACCATTTTAAAAAATCTAAAATACTTTTAAGATTGAAATGCCGTTGGACTCAGGTCGAAAAAATAATCATTTTCGTAGATATTGAATATTTTGTGGAGCGGTGCAGCGGTCCGCGACGCTCGGGGTCCCAACTTTGAACGCGTTTTTCTCAAAACCACTTTTTTGAGTGCGGCACGCAGCAGAACTCGAGCAATTTTTATCCGATCGACTTCAAATTTTTACTGTATCAATAAAAGTAGATTATCTAGAGAAGTACATAAGATTTTTTCGATATCTCAATAATTATAAAAGTTATAGCCTATTTTCGACGAGAAATTTTGCTCAAAAATCATTCTTTAATTTCAAAGGCGTGTCTATTTTTTAAAAATCAATATTTTTCCAAATCCCTATGTACTTCTCTTCAAACTATCATATTATTAACGAAAACACTCGGTATTTTTTTTCAGATCGACGTTGAAGAGAGTTCTGCTGCGTGCTGCGAGTTCTGAAAAATGTGAAAAAAATGTTTTTTGATACATTAATAAACAAGGAACAAAACCCAAAAAAAATTTTTCGAACAAAAAAAAATTCTTGAAAAATGTGAAAAAAATAGGGGGTCACGTGGTGTTGTCCGTTAAGAACATGAATCTAAATTTTGAAAAAAAATCGAGAATTGAATGTTGGAACGTGTTTGAAAAAAAATGATCGATTTTCAGCATTATATCCCGGCATTTTGCAATAATAAATATGTTTTAAACAATCTAATCTTTCCAACTTTAGGTTCATATTTTAATAAATTATATTATGTAAACGTGTTCCAAATTTGAAGATGATCCATAAATTAGTTTTTGAGTTATGATTCCCGCAAATTGAAAAAAATGTCGTTTCGAGAAAAACACGTTTCAAGTTTGAGCGCGCTTGGGAGTCGAGCGGAGAGTCTTTATCATTTATATATATATACCGTTAGAAGGAATCCGAATATCGATTTGAAATTTTCAGGGTGTATTCTTAAGATATTTTGTTAACGATTTATGAAATAAAAAAAAAATTATTTTTTGAAGCATCTAAAGTGGTTGCTCACTTTAAAAACTACGAAAGTCTCATAAATCTCTTATTTTTTGGCTGAGTATCGTGTCTTCTTTCGAATGAGTGTTAAAAATAATCGTCATCATTGAAACAGTTAACCGAGTAGGTGCAGAACCTAAATAGTGAGGTACATCATTCAAATCAAGTCAGTGAGTGATAAATTAAAAACATAAATAGTGTAATTCCAACTGTGAAGTTTACTAAACATTATATCAAATAACCATTCAGTTAACAGCTTCTTTTCTTAAACTTTTCCAAAGTTTCGTTCCAAATTTCCAAAGTTTCCAAAGTTCCAAAAGAGAGTTAAAAACTTCTCCAAAGTTTAAAGATTAATAAGTGTAATCGTTTCATGAGTTTATGAAAAAGATATACATTTAAATAATAATTTTCTGATGCACTCAATACAAAAAAATATTCATTCTGTCGATTTCCTTTACGCTGTTTATTAGTTTATCACATTATACGCCTGTGAATTACAAAATTACACAGAGGTAGTTGAAATTTTCTAAAGGAGTGAGCCGCGTTATGAATTACAACGTCGAGAATAAAATAGTAAACAATATTTTTCTAGTCTATGGGCAATATTACATATTTCTTAAGAAAGTAAAGAAGCTCGTAGTGATGAGCCAAAGGAACAAAAGTTTCTATAAAGAATTCTACACTGACTGGAACATACCTGGTATATACAATGGTATTAATCGCCCTTCCCGTGTAACGTACGGTTCGAGCAGTGTGGTGAAATAAGACAAAGTGTTGAAGATCCACAGAGAGCCAGGAGTTCTGGGATCTCGTCCGAGCGCAATAGCGTGAAGTAAAATAATGATAATAATAATAGTCATGACGATAATAATGATGATAATAATAATGAAAAAAAGAAGGCGCTATTAATCGTGACAGGTTGATGTACGAGCCGTGAGCGAGCAGCAAACGGACCTCTTGGCGCATGAATTCGACCCTCGGGTCTCTCGGACGCGCGAGCAGCTCGATGAGCTTCTCTCCCGGTCGAATGCATTTCTCGGGTAGTATAGTGAGCATAGCGGCGAGAGGCCTTTGGACTAGCTGAGCTGATGGAAATGCAGCACGAAAGTAAAAAAAAAAAAATAAAATAAAAATAAAACAAAAACAAGGAGAAAAAAAAAGAATAAGGTGAAGAAGGAGAAGCATTGAAAAAAGAAGATCGTACCGGTATCTCTCGCTACTTGCGTTTCAAGTATGTTTCAACCGACTATCTCGCAATATGTGTACTACATAGGTATATAATCTTGAATAAGAAGCATAGTTGTACTTGTGCGATACACTCTGGACATCTACTTATGATAGATATATGAAAAAAAAAGAAAGCTCACACATAGACACATATATATACGATGATCGAGTCCTTTTCCAAGCTTTTATTCCCTCTGTATAGATCGCATATTCTATGCACATAATGCATAGACATATAAGTCGTCACTCTCGTATTTACGCAATAATATGCATTCGAATCGCGTTTTATATCGACAATAGAACGAGAAGCTCTTGGTACCGCAAGTATTAAAAGCCTTCTCTTAGTGAAAACCCTTTCTTGGTGCGATGTACATCCATTTATGTATATATACATACAAGGTTTATACAGTGGTAAAAAAGCGTGAGGGAGTAAGAGGCAGGGCTCATCGCCGCAGTCGTCGTCGGCGTCGTTGTCCCGGGGGATGCACCCTATCATCGGTACACTCTCATTCCTTCCCCGGGGAGACAATGACGCTGTGCGTCCGTCCGACTCTACTATACACTATACCACACATACACTCATATTTACAAGTATATATAGCACCTCGTTCACTCGGGATCTCAATCGCTCGCAAAAAATCTCATTTATCCATTGTGCGGAGCGCGCCGCGTTAGTTGAATAGTCCTGTGTGCCGAATCTCTGCCTCAACCCTACTTGTACGTCTAACTTTGTCTCCTGTTCACTCTCTCATTTTGTCCTGTATATAACTTTTTTTTTCTATACGCATAACCCCTAACCACTCTCGTCCATTTACGTTCTCGAAGTTCGACTCTAAATTACGCTCCTGTCTTCACTCCTGTTGTCTTCATTCTATATATATATGTGTATAGACACATAAATCGATAACGACTAAAGACTAAATGACAAATTCTCATTTTTGAAGCAATTTCTATTTTCACAATGCCAGAGTTCACTTTCACTAAAGTTGTTAAACATAATAGGAGAAATTTATATTTTTCGTTACGAGTTTTTACAGCGACAATTACGATTTTATTAATATCGCATTAATTCAAACTCGCCCCGTCATATTTTCTCCCAATGAAACGATTTGCAGTGGTGGGGGTAAAAATTTGATGTCATTCAGCAAATGGCAAAACCTACGAGTCTTTTGGCCGCTTGCAAAGCAAACTTTAATTAAGCTAATTAAGGTAGTTCCCCTGCGACAAACTCAACCAAAAGTTATATACCGTATGTGCGTTACATATGTGTATAAAGGGTTGATAATTCGTAGTAAATAAATTTAAAAAGCACACAATATTGACTCGGTACCAATAAATTATATGACAGATATCATCTACTGTCGTAAAATTTATTCTATAAGTGTTTTTGATCTGACATTGCGAGTAAACTTTTTGCCGGAACTGTGCAGGCTATGCCCCAATACACAAAAAAGGTTACATCTCTCGCGCTCGCGCTCGTTTGTTTGTAGAATATGTCGTATAAGGCCAAAATCGTAGTATTTCTCGAGGTTATATCTTTTAAACTAGATGGTAAATCATCTTCATGTTTTTTCACAATATTCGTGATATCCTGCTCTTGCTCCTCCTCGTTTTTCATCAATTTCTTGATTTTAGTTCTGACGGTAGAATTAATAACGTACTGTTTACCCATGCATGGCCCATACGTTACGTGTTAATCGAGCCAACTTCAAGTATAAATATCTCGGGTTCGGGATGGCAAAACTTGTTAAAATTGGACAGATTTTTGAATAACGTATTAAATAACACGCACTGAAAACAGAATTTTGTTGAAATATTGAAATATTTTGTTGGACGTATTCAACAAAATTATTTCATCCAGGCAACAAAATTTCGAATGTTACAACAAAACTTCGTTACACTGAAACGAAACTTTATTGAAACGACAAAAATTTTGTTGCTTGGACGAAATAATTTTGTTGAATACGTCCAACAAAATATTTCAATATTTCAACAAAATTCGGTTTTCAGTGCGTATGCCAAATTTCAACCATTTCTTAATTCAACGATCCTGTGGGGGAACTACCTTAAGCGATGCTCTTTCGATTGCGCCTAAAATCAGTATGATTGGTTACGTAATTACTGAGAAAAAACTATGCTTAGGCTCAGGATTATGCTCGATTCTAACACAATCAAGAATTCGCCGTATCCGTATATGCGCGTGCAAATGACACAAACAAAGACACAACCCTTTTCTACGATGCGACTAGAGCAACAGTTTTCTGATTGGTCACGATCGCAACTACGTCATTTTCTATATCTATCTATATATTGCTTGTAATAGCCGCAAGTTTATCCGGGTGTTGACAAATAACTAAATGCGAAATGGCATGGAAAATTAAAAAAAAATAGTTATTTCAATGTTCAGTGGAAAAAGAAAAGTTAAACATTGACTTTATACGCTAAAGTTATACGCGCGGTAAAAAATATTTATAAGTTGATGCAACGAGAAAAATAGGTTCGCTAATCTATATCTCCAACAAATCGATTTTTAATCTTATATATCAATGAGAAAAAAAGCGCAAATATTATATGTTAATAAATTTAAATAAAATTGTGAATTTGTGTGGCTATAATAAGTGCTGGAAAACATAAAAATCATAATCGTATTGCACCCAGTGCTATACACTATTCATTCTAAATATTGTACGTATGAGTGCATCGTCAACAGAATCTAAATAAATAAAAATATGTAAAAACCATATCGAATTGATGTGATAATTAATTCAATTATAGTTGTTAACTCGCGTGGAGGCGATAAGTGCTCAGAAATACCATTATTGAAGTTTGCCTCGTTTGAATACAATGAAAATATTTTTCATATTCATGTAGTCCAAATTTGTCTCGCAGAATTAGTTTTTAGACTCATTGAAATCTTTAATAGAATAAAAAGTGTGCGAACTCGATTTGTTGGCAGTACTACAACTGCCTTCTTCACAACTGCATTCTTAAATAATTGTATGGTAACATAACTGTATTCTGATACATCTTCCTCCTTAAGTATCTTCATTCTGATACATCTGCATTCTTAATTCATGAAAAAAAAATCTGTATTCTGATACATCTGCATTTTTTTACAATTTCCTTCTTATTCATCTCTGTTCTTAATTAATGAAAAAAAATCTTCATTCTGATACATTTGTATTCTTTTATAACTTCCTTCTTATTCATCTGCATTCTTAATTCGTGCAAAAATATCTCCATTCTAATACATCTGCATTCTTTTACATCTACATTCTGCTACTACTCCCTTCTTTCAAAACCATTGATAATCGGAGTGCGCTGTAGCACAATCAATTATCTTCAGTCTATCCAGAGTATATTAAACTTATTTAACTTTCTCAGTCTCACACTCTGGTAATCACAGTTCACAATAAGCATGCTTCACAACAAAACAAGCTTATTAGTAATTAAATTGTGTAAAATATGTAAAAAAGAACTTCGAAAACCCATTAATCAGAAGAATAAATAACAGTGCATACCATTGTTAAATAAAGAAAAAAACTAGTCAAATATTAAAGTTTTCTGCTTAAAAATGGCCTCACTACATTATTTTCCACTATCTGCGTTATTGAATATAATGGTATTGGAAAACATATTTTCAAAGAATTAATTCTATTGCAAATAGAATGTATACAGTTACTACAATTCTTCTTAATTTTGATCATCGAAATAACTGGAATATTGAGAGTTTATCTACAAGTATTATTCCGAGAGCTAAAGTGTTTTTGTTTTCGTAGCTACAAATGTCGAAATTTTTTCACTCTACTCTATATAGACTGAAGATAACTGATTGTGCTATAGCGTACTCCAATTATCAATTCTTTTCAAAGAAGGGAGTTGTAGAAGAATGCAGATGTAAAAGAAGGCAGTTGTATCAGAATGAAGATTTTTTGCATGAATTAAGAATGCAGATGTATCAGAATGGAGATATTTTTGCACGAATTAAGAATGAAGATGAATAAGAAGGAAGTTGTAAAAGAATACAGATGTATCAGAATGAAGATTTTTTTCATTAATTAAGGATAGAGATGAATAAGAAGGAAATTGTAAAAGAATGCAGATATATCAGAATACAGATTTTTTTTTTATGAATTAAGAATGCAGATGTATCAGAATGAAGATATTTAAGAAAGAAAATGTATCATAATACAGTTATTTTACCATACAGTTATTTAAGAATGCAGTTGTGAAGAAGGCAGTTGCAGTACTGCCGATTTGTTGTTGGCATCATCTTTTTAAAAACTTGTTTTAAGTGCCTCCATTCGTTTCAGCTTTGCCTTTCGGTCGCTCTCTTTGTTTGCCTCATCGATACGCAATGAATCCATACCAAACCTTATCATATTGTTGGACGAAGTGTGTGCTGAGTATGTCTACTTCTTCACTTCAATTGCGACATTCTTGAATTATAAAATTTGTTTCAAAAAGTCTTCGATCGCTCACTTTCGGATGGTATCAAAATTGATGTCTTCGGAACGTAATGGATATATCCAAACTTTTGAAATTTTGTTGGACCCAATGTGTGCTTAGTATTTTTACTTCTTCGCTTTGATTGTGGCATCATGAATTTATAAAGTTGTTTCAAAAAGTCTTCGGTCGCTCATTTTCTGATGGTGTCAAAATTTGTGTCATCGGAATGCTGTATATAGATACATACAAACTTTTAAGATTTTCTGAGGAATTTTTGTGAGGGGAGGATTTTTAGAGGGTATGTATATTTGTGAAAATCCAGTTTCAATATCACTAAAAGATCGTGTCCACATTATAAACGTTACAGAATTCAGAAGCCAGCTAGTGAACGTTAATTGGTAAAAAAAAAAGTATGAAAACCGGCTTTCGAAATGATCTGCGAATGTAGTAAATCAATAGGGAAACGATATAATTAAATTCAAAGTTTTTTCTAACCCTCTTTTCGACTCGACTGGAACATGCATTACATTTATTATTTTTATACTAGACGATTGTGACTCGGATCATTCCGATATTGCAAAAACAATGTCAAAACAATAAACTTAAAAATAACAGAAATAAACTATTAAGGCATTTGTATGAATACTTGTATGTAATTTGTGACAAAGTTATCAGAAAAAGTGTATTATTGTAAATAAACATGATTGAAATATTGGAGAGAATATTAACTTGCAAAAAGTTGCTGGATTTCGAGTCCTACCTTAATCCCTTCATTCATTTAACCTTTTCTTGTATGTTGTATCGGTATACATCCCTGTATAAGTGTATACGAATAAACTACACCGCACAGTCATCCGCATACCCTCAACATCCTCTCTATAATGCGATTCCCCGATTTTACACCATCCCTTTTTTTTCAACTCGTCTTATTCTTTTAGAACACGTACTCACGATCCCTCGTGGCATACATATGGAGTCACCGTGTTGATGCTGCGTGTGGCTCGTGTCTCGGTTCTCGGTTTCTGTTCCCCGTCCTATTTATGCGTGTGTAACATATGTGTATATATGAAAGTGTATATACGTTTTTATATACATGGACAGACGTCCACCTTGTAAGACATGTTTATTAAAGCCTTTTTCTCCGTTGCCATATCATTTTCGTTTTTTTGCTCGTCCTCTCGTCACTTTTTTCTCTCACGTCATCTGTCATTGCGTCGTGGCGTATAACTGTAAGAGACTCTCTCGACTTTTTACTGTAGATATATATCCATCTGGAGAATATTCTCTAAATTAATCCTGAATTACGATAATTGATTCTAAAAAAATTATTGATTTCATTTCCAATATATTTTCATATTGGATTTGATATAAATTCTGTCGATTCTATCAAATTTATCGATCAATCGAATGTGTGAATTGATTGCAATCTACGTTACTTAAGTGGAAAGAACACTGTTTAAATGAAACAATGTAAATTGCCGTTATATATATTGGTGATAAACAAATTTTTAATATTTTTATTTCATTGTATTAACGATTTATTTTTATTTGTTCATTTATCTTATTTTGAAGCTTCTCGATATAGTTTCGTCATTTCACTAGTTATTAGAATAATAATGAAAACAAGTTGCAACATTTACATCTATGCATTTATGCATTTACAGAGCGTTATAAATCAAGTATATGAGCCAAAGTAATGGTTATATATATATTGAGCATCATGGTCATGAGTACGGCCACATTGATACACAGAGACAACACACAAATCACATTTTCCACTCGCTTCTATGATCTCGAAGAATGAGCAGTTTTTTTCTTATTGAAGGGTTATATTCCTCAGGCAAATACATCAGGTAAGTATCTATACAAAAGCCATCTTAGATTCTCATTCTTTGGGTTCCATATAAAAGCCTCACCTGTGAACACGGTGATTTAACCCTTGAAATGAGAATAAACCTAACGCCAACTGTTCCCCTTGTGATGCCCATCACTCATGTGTCCAAACAAAATAACAGCATTTATATCACAATGACGTCACGTCTACTAATTCAGTGAATAATTAAAAATATAAATACAGCTTAAAACAAAAAGGAAAATGTAATAAAAGTGATTTTACGGCGTAGTTTTCATACTTACGTTCAAAATATTTAACAGCACACCAACATTGTTTTGTTAGCTCCAAAAAATATCGAACATCCCGCAAACAATTTTATTTCATTTTCGTGCACATGTAAATTAACTTGAATAACAATCCGAATAATTGAATATCCTTATTGTTTATTCTTCATTTCATTATCCGTACAAATCAGTATAACAGTGTCATTTTTATAGGTAAACAAAATTAAAATAAAATATGGGACAAAAGCTCATAAGTACACTGAAAACCCAATTTTGTTGAAATATTAAAATATTTTGTTGGGCGTATTCAACAAAATTATTTCGTCCAGGCAACAAAATTTTGAATGCTTCAACAAAACTTCGTTAAATTGAAACGAAACTTTGTTGAAACAATAAATATTTTGTTGCCTAGACGAAATATTTTTGATGGACGTATTCAACAAAATATTTTACTGTTTCAACAAAATTGGGTTTTCAGTGTATATAAGCTAGGCGGGTTCTAGCCCAGGTCCTCTGAGAGCGGTTGAGGGAACGGGGGAACGCTGGGCCCGGTCAAGAAAGAGTGGGGGAGAACTCCGAGAAGGGGGAGAATTGAGTCTGCTCGAGAGAGATGAGTGGATGGACCGGGGGAGTGTAAGAGAGATGGATTTATGGGAGAGCATTTGTTTAAAGTCAGAAAATCTAAGAAAACACTACCGGTAAGGGGGGGGGGGGGGCGTGCATACCTTTTGTTCAATGCTAAGGACCTGCACAAACCTGTGCGATAGTACACCAGTTAACGAATGCTATTGTGATGTTAGAATCACAGTCCTTAAAAAAAAAGTAAAATTTATCACCCTGCAAAGAAAGTTTTTTAGACGTCGTAAGATGTCCAAGTGGCATATTACTCCTCATAATTAAATTTATGTCCTTAAGGAAAGTGGAACTCCCTTTTTATGTCTTTAATATCTCGATCACATAACAACCTGCGCTTTTCTGTGCTTTTACCTCTACACTTCTTCTGTCGGTCTTCATTTTCCAAATACAATCGGATGTATTCCTGGCCAGACTTATCGCCATTTTCATACATCTGCTTTGCACCCTCTCAAGTTCTTCTCTTCTCTGCCACCTTCAGACTTCTACCCCGTATAAGGCTCCCGCTTTTGCTATTGAGTCAAACAAGTATAGTCTTTTCTCGGAGTTTGTCTATTCTCGCCCGTTTCGTTATTCTCCAAACCGTGTTAGCTGCTTTCTGTGCCTTACCTGCAACAATTTTTAAGTGTTTCATCATTTTCCCATAAAAAATTAGGAATCCAAGTACTTAAACTCCTTAATGGTCTCTATATTTTTCCTTTTAAATTCACATTTCTTTCCTTTTGGACACTTTCCTCCTTTCCTGAAGATCATAACCTCCGTTTTTTCGGCGTTAAGCTAAATTAGTTGCTTCACACTAGTCAAATAAGTGCTCAATTTTCATCATAGTTGTCTGCAAAGTTTAATGCACTAATTGAATGAATTAAAGGTGGATTTGTATTAGAATATATCTTTATTAACCTAGAAAAAATATGAATAACGATGGATTGACGAAACCATCAACCAATAATTGCAATTTTTTTCGATTTTCATCGCGATTTTTGAAAAAAATAATCCGTATTTTTGAACCAATATTAATACACAACAGCTTATTATTATGTTCCTCAAGAGATCCTCTACGAATTTACCGTGTAGATTTTTTTCTAAGCTCGTTTTCTTCTAAATTATACTAGTTTGTTTATGGAACTTTTTTATTACCGATCAACTCATAGAGAATCTCTTCAAGAACAAAATGAGACGTCGTGCATTGAAATTGCTTAAAATATACGGATTATTCTTCGCAAACTCTCAATAAAAAATATGGCATCGTTGAATTTTGCATATAAATGCAATATTAAATAATATATATTAGATTGATAATATTTAATTTAATTAATAATTAATAATAATTAAATTAAATAATATAAAATAAAGAAATAAATGCAAAAAAAATAATGCAAAAAAAAAATAAATGCAAAAAAAATGCAAAAAAAAACTGATAAGAGTTGACGATTTCGCAGATCTATCGTTATTATTATTTTTCTAAGTTCACAAGACATGCTGTAATAAGAATCCACTTTCAATTTGTTTAATACTAGCTTATATACCGTTATATCGGACTAATTTTTTTTCATGAGCCGAGTAATACCGTTTTATAAGCGCCCCATTTATGTACGGATGTGACTCCTTGAGCGTGCGAGCGTTGGGTGTGTGTTCCATCGGTTAATTCAACGGCTGTTCGGGTGGGACGGGGGCGCGAACAGATTCAAGAGTACTCCGTGTTCGTTCATTCGGTATGTCGTGAATTCAGTGTGCACACACACATATATAATATGAATATACGCATACACAAATGTTACTTCGATACATTCCCCTTTCGCTCCTTCTCGCTAGTTCGACGAAAGAGAAAACCCCGCCGCAGGGACGCGAATGAACGGATTAAGGGATGATCCTTTGCCGCGGGAGGCTACCCTGTCGACAGTGCTAACAGGATTGACGATTAACGTTCACCCGCGCGTTCTGCGCGCTTCTGTACTCTCTGCACGTACACACACATACATGTACATTTACAGACACGCGCTCGTTTGCACATGGGAAGCTTCCGTGTAGCATGGATAGAAAGAGAGAAAGGAACGATGAGAGGAGTGAAACAGCCCGAGGATTTTGGTGTGCCGCACGATCGCCCCCGCTAGTGCTTTCGCTGTTGCGTATTATCAACCCGAGTACCGTAGCGTCGTAATTCGCGTGCCAACTCGACGTTTCGCCGATTGAGACGCAGCCACGCGTGTTTCACCGTGTTTACAGCTTTGCTAATACTCCTCTCGAAATATATGTATATATAATACGGCATTTTCGTACGTATATATATGCCGATTTCGAACATTGGACTTGAGGAGCCGAATAAACGCCTCAACGCGTTTACAATCACCCTTAACAATTGAGATTGAAAATCATTTAAGATTTTCTTATATCAGGACTTCTCCATTTCTCCTTTGTACACATGCGCTTTGTACTGCATGGATCACGTTGCGAAGCAAACTAATAAACATCAGATTAACTATTGTACACGTGGGCCATGATTCAAATTAATTACCTATTAGAGACGCGACAGAGTTTCAACACCAAGTAGATTCCCCGCATATCTATACTCGAGACTAGGCTGTTTTCGGTTGGCACGTTTGAACTTCAAACTTGACGCCACGCAGAAACTCGTCGACTAATCAAAAATCTAATACGATTTACTCAATTCCTTATTTTGTTAACAATCCAATCTATTAAGTTTCTACCTATGAAATGTTTCTTCCCGATCCTTTCTCTACACTGAAAAAAAGGCATAGTGTTGAGAACAGAGGCGTTGGTGGCTCAACTACGCCCTGAGGTTGGATACGACGAAACCAATGGCATACTCCATTGGTTTCGTCACCAATGGCAACCTCCGCGCGTAGTTAAAGGTATTTTGTTGAGCCAACTATGCCCGCAATTTGAAGTAAAACTTTAAATATTCAATAGAACCAAAACATTTTTTGAATAAAATTCAATAAATATTTGAAATTGTATCATCGCATTGCTCGGGAAAGGCGGAAAAGTATTTCAGTCAATTGTATCAATCATGTTTGGATCGAATGAATTGCATTGTATAACTAAAACGTATAGTGATTGTACCGAACAATTATGATTTTGAAATGACTGTAAGAAATATTTGAATTTTTTTTTTTTTATATACATATTTTTTAGAATATGTTTTATTTGATATTTTTGATTTTGTATTTTGCGACTTTCAATAGTAAATACGATTGATCGATTTTTTTCTCTAGTAAGAGCGTCTATCCTGACAACTAGGTGGCAAAACCTTTCTATATCAGCGTACTTTCATTGTACGATAAGGTCTTAGACCTTTTTATCTCGTAAAACAAGGGTTCGGATTTTCTCGACGACCGTCGGACGGAGTGATCGATATTTAACGATTCAATGTCGAAGCCTTATGGGCACACAGGCGGTGCGACGTTTACGCGAGAGCGCTCCGCCCGTGGTCCTCTAGCGGATTTCTGCCACACCAGAAATCTAGCCAGGGAATAAGGCTGTCCGGTTACAATATATATAATTCGTGTTAAACAAAACTTATTGTTTGCGCAACGAAATTTTAGTAGCTTTAGCAAAAGGTTTATTTGTTTGAATAGTAACAAAAGATTTCATCCAAATTACTACTAGGTAATTAGCTTAAAGTAGAACTGTCGATACTGCAAGAGCCAAATGTATACATCGTCATGTTTGACTTACGTAGTATTTAGAATAGGCAACGTCGCGATAGACTGAGAGAGACAGAAATGGTCTGTTTCGCTCGAGAGGTGTGCAAAAGCTATACGTAAAGACTGACAGGTGACGGGCGCATAATTATTCGGTTCTGTGTGTCAACTCGAAATGAAACATCTTTAAAATGTCAAAACCACGAAAAGAAAAAAAAATCTACCACTGGAAGGGCCGCAGAGTAACAGAAAAAATGTACCGGAAGAGATTGCAACAAATTGAAATGGCAAAAAAATTGAAGGCAACTAGTGGCAAGTTCGTTGTAACCTCTTCGCCACGTTGCCACGTCTATACTGAACTACGATATAAACGTACATTTGGGATATTTATTTACTAATTACTACTATCACATGCTCTCAACCTGTATTAAGGATTATTAAGGATTTCAAATGTTCCTTATAATATTTTCTCTTATTCCACCCTTTTTTATTGAAATCTGAACGGTACTTTTTATAAAATACAATGAAAACTGTGATTTCTCATAAGACTCAATGTTAAGGTAGTTCCCCCACAGGATCGTTGAATTAAGAAATGGTTGAAATTTGGCCTACGTGTTATTTAATACGTTATTCAAAAATCTGTGCAATTTTAACAAGTTTTACCATCCCGAACCCGAGATATTTATACTTGAAGTTGGCTCGATTAACACGTAACATATGGGCCATGCATGGGTAAACAGTACGTTATTAATTCTACCGTCAGAACTAAAATCAAGAAATTGATGAAAAACGAGGAGGAGCAAGAGCAGGATATCACGAATATTGTGAAAAAACATGAAGATGATTTACCATCTAGTTTAAAAGATATAACCTCGAGAAATACTACAATTTTGGCCTTATACGACATATTCTACAAACAAACGAGCGCGAGCGCGAGAAATGTAACCTTTTTTGTGTATTGAGGCATTGCCCGCACAGTTCGAGCAAAAAGTTTACTCGCAATGTCAGATCAAAAACACTTATAGAACAAATTTTACGACAGTAGATGATATCTGTCGTATTATCTATTGGTACCGAGTCAATATTGTGTGCTTTTTAAATTTATTTACTACGAATTATCAACCCTTTATACACATATGTAACGCACATACGGTACGTAACTTTTGATTGAGTTTGTCGCAGGGGAACTACCTTAACTGTATGAAATTACCAATACCAATATCTTTTTTCTGGTTCTCTGTATAGCCTCTTGAAAGTTAAACTGGATCTTTTTCTTATCATAATCTATTGCTGTACCAAATTTGATTAAATTCTGAACGGTAATTCTAATTCTTCTGTATCTCAAGTTTTATTTTATTTTTTCAATATAACCATTTATTGCGATTGTATCACATGAAATACACTCAATTCAAATAAATTAAAATTTAGCGACAAAATCGTGGCGTAGTTGTCTCAACGACATGACTTTCAATGGATCAACCAGCGGGTGATTAATTAAACATTATATGACTATTGGCGCAACGAAATTCGTCCAACCTCATCGCGTAATTGGCAATACTTTAATTTTTTTTTTTTTTCAGTGTATCTACAAAAACATATGTGTTAGTTAAAAATGATTTTGGAGTCCGGTGAAAAAAGGTGTCTCGTAACAGGCATCTTTACCCTGTACATAATGTATATAACTAAGGCTTGTATAAAATATTCCTTCAGTGACCTCGTCGCCGCCGCTTATGTATTGTCTTCGTTTCGGGTGATTTTGGCCGCGCGGGTCTTCCGTTGGGGCGTCCCGCTGATTAATGCTCATGTAATTCATTGCGCAGGACGTTAAAGGTATAATCTTCGGACCTTAACTGCTTCCGCGCGTTTCTTTCTTTTTTTTTCACGGCGCGTGTGGTGCAGAGCACAGTTACCGTATGAGCCACGTATCATGGGGTATTTTTGCATATTATTTTTTTTTTTCTACATCGTACAGCAGGTATAAGAACGACCAGTATGTCTCTTGCTCATAGATGAAAGTCCCCCGAATTTAAACGTACATATGAGAGAGACTGTCGTTTATAGATATATCCGTGGATCGAGAAGGACCTAATATTTTGTTTCTCACGGGGAACATAAGACCCGAGCCCGGCAAACTTAATATACAACACCATTGTTTGCACATTGGATGAAGTAATTACCTTCTATGTTTAGTCCAAAGAACAAGGGGTTGATTTTTTTTCGTCGTTGACCTTTTATCTGTTATTCCCTCGTCACTGAGACTGATGTACTTTTTGGACTATCAACGGCTTTATAACGCAACTTATAATATCATAGAAAATAATCGATTGATTGCAAGTCATAAGAAGTTTGGAAAGGATACAATATTCAACAAATTGTATATGACAGAGTATAGTTAACGATGAATTAAAATGATTTATCTAATAATGATGTTTCGATACATTTTTATGACATGATTAGGGAATAATTATCTTTTGCTGCAAGAAAACCTTCAATCTGCGTTTTAATCGAAGTTTCCTAAACTCAAATCTCCCCTGGTTTATACTGCAAATGTAATCCAGATCCGGCCAGTTCATTCTACTGATGTCTCGCGGCGACCACTCCGCGACCAGCGGCCAGTATATTATATACACATAACTATATGTGCTATTCTATTCAGGCTTGCCCTGTATCTGTGCGAGAGATGCCTGTGCCGGCCCAGAGCCCTTTCACGGATATCGGATTGCCCATTAGCGTACGATGCGAAGAGAGGGTGTCCAGTAATTACGGCTTAATTAATCTTCCGGAGTTCATCTCGCTCGCGCGATAGAGTCGACTGATTACCGTCCGGGCGCCTCCATACCCTCTCAAAGGCAGAGCGAGCACCCACCAAACTATACACATGTTTGTATGAAAGCCGTATATATATGTATATAATATGATCATTTTTGGCTTTTCATTTTGAATATTTATGTATGTTATCCAGCGACATTACCAGATTTTAGAGAGCAGTCACTCCACGCTTTAATAACCTCAACGTTTCGGCAGGTCTGCCTCGAATCATCTACAGCAACGATGAATAAACACCGCGCAAGGATTCATTTCAAATCGGCGTTTTTTCTAACTCAGACTGCATTCTACAAATTCCAGCAGCATAAGTGTAGAACTTTTTCACAAACATTTTTACATGCATGTTCAGATTTCTATGTCACTACAGGTGGTAATGTACAGTGAGAATTTCCACCATAAACTGTGAACCAAAGCACATCTCGAGCAGTGAATATCGTTAATTAATGCAAAATATATAAATGTAAATAGAATCTGAGAAAAATGTTGAGAGCTTCGTTATAAATAAAAACGCTCAAAACAAAGTATTTATTCGGAACATTTTAGTCGTTTGAATATAACAATCTGAAGATTTTCAGGTTTATTGGATCTCATTTTTTAACCGACTTCAAAAAAGGAGGAGGTTCTCAATTCGACCTGTTTCTTTTTTTTATGTATGTACACGGATAACTTTTTATATAAAGTTCACCGATTTGGATGAATCTTCTTTTGTTTTCAAAGCAGGAAATCTCAAGATGGTCCCGTATTAATTTCGTGATGATCTGATGGTATCTTTAATATTTTTATCAACGGTTTATGTCTGATTAGAATTTGAATTTTTTTTTCTAAACAATGCAAAACTCTAATATATTATTAACTAAATCATTTCGTATATCAAAAAGTATACTTTTAAGAGCATGACATTTTTTTCGGCACGATTTTTTTTAACGACGACGACTGAAAAATACAAAATAATAAACTTTTTAACAAAAAAAAAATCGATTTCAAAAAAACTCTAAAAAGTAAAAAAAAAAGTATTTTAAGGTAGTTCCCCCACAGGATCGTTGAATTAAGAAATGGTTGAAATTTGGCATACGTATTATTTAATGCGTTATTCAAAAGTCTGTGCAATTTTAACAAGTTTTACCATCCCGAACCCGAGATATTTATACTTGAAGTTGGCTCGATTAACACGTAACATATGGGCCATGCATGGGTAAACAGTACGTTATTAATTCTACCGTCAGAACTAAAATCAAGAACTTGATGAAAAACGAGGAGGAGCAAGAGCAGGATGTCACGAATATTGTAAAAAAACATCAAAATGATTTACCATCTAGTTTAAAAGATATAACCTGGAGAAGTACTACGGTTTTGGCCTTATACGACATATTCTACAAACAAACGAGCGCGAGCGCGAGAGATGTAACCTTTTTTGTGTATTGGGGCATAGCCCGGACAGTTCTGACAAAAAGTTTACTCGCAATGTCAGATCAAAAACACTTATAGAATAAATTTTACGACAGTAGATGATATCTGCCGTATTATCTATTGGTACCGAGTCAATATTGTGTGCTTTTTAAATTTATTTACTACGAATTATGAACCCTTTACACACACATGTAACGCACACACGGTATGTAACTTTTGGTTGAGGTTGTCGCAGGGGAACTACCTTAAAAGTCAATAGTGCAGAATCGTTGTTGTATAAAAAACATTTGAAGTCGGTGTCAATAGGGTTCTGTTTCATTTATATAGCATCGACTTCAAATTTTTTTTATGTAACAACGATTCTGTAGTATTGACTTTTAAAATACTTCTTTTTTTACTTTTTGGGGCCTTTTTGAAGTTCGTTTTTTTTTGTTAAAAAGTTTTTGGTATATAACGTGGAATGAACCAGAAATTAATTACTAAAAATTAAAATCGGTTTACCATATCTTGAATTAGTTCCAGTGGCTTGGCGAACGTGTGAAATTCCCACGATAAAATATAGCGCATTAAATTTAATCGTTTATGATTAATAACATTTAGTAAGAATTAAAGAATATACGGGTAGAGATGTGTTTTAGGGACAATGATATAATCACGGCCTTGTTCGACACATCGTTACGAACTCTGTAACTCGGCACCCTTCATCTGATGTACACACCCTTTTTGGTTGCACCGGCGGAAAGAGACATTGTGAGTCGGTTGCTGTGTGATGTCGCGGACAGGTGAGCAGGTAGATGACGGACAACTGTATCCGCTTACCCGAGCACATATCAGGATAAACGAGAGTGATGCTGATGCTGGCTTTGTTCAAAGGTGAAGAAAACACACACAGACTTACACATAAACAAATATAAACAATGAAGTACGTCATTAAATTTTAATTATATTCATTCCAACCCCTACGATTCAAAGCCATTGATTTACAATAATATTTAATCGAAAACAATCACACTACTGCAGTTAAATATCGTCATCGTTTCTCTTAATGTCGAAGGTAAAGGATGCGAGGATCGAGAACAAAAATCGATCACGATGCAAATTATAGTGAATCGCATAGCGAGTAACGATCAATCCTCGATGAAGGTAGATATTAGAGGCGTGAAAGACCGTCATAATCGGGCCAGGTATATATTTAATGATCGATTTACCGACATCTAATGAGGAGAGTTACGATATTCATGGGGGAAGAAAAAAAATGTTTAAACGAGATAATGCCATAAGAAGAAATGATTTTAGTAAGACTTCGAAGCAAGATATTTTAATGTTTGAATTTGAAAAAATGTTTGGTTAATTCGACGCGTACATATGAAAGCATCGTTTTCGTCGATAACTGTATTTTAAAGGATGAGGAAGAGAGAAAAATGGAGATGCGGATATGGTAAAGGTGATGGTTTTATAGGTGAAAGGTATTGTATATTGTCGATGAACCTAACGATGCCCGTACATGGAGCGATAATTTTGATCGACACTGGTGTATTTCAGTTCGTAGTACACTTTCTTTAGTTCTCGGTGTTTTTAGCTTCGGTATAAAGCAGCATCAACCAGCATGTGTTACGCCCCGAGCGACGTTCCTATTGATGCAAGAATGCTGCGGCTATAAAACTATCGTGCGCATCTCTACTATATTTTCCTCTCTTTTCCCCCTACCCGTTATGTCTAATTATCCTCAATCATAATCACGCGCTGAGCGCTAGCTCAAACAGCAGCAGTTCCCTCGTCATCATCGTCATCGACGTTGACTAGGCACACGATCCGATCCGCGACAAATTGCTGTTTATCGTCGGCTTCGAATCACGTGCCCATATATACGCATAGTCACATTTATTCATCGTCTTCACTATACATGGATATGAGACATAAAGATGTATATTTCAAAAATTCAAATAGCAAAATATTTTTGCGTTTTTACACAATTACACGCGGAGTGACGCACGAGAATTGTTCTAATTGTATCAACTCACATATTTCAACGATGAGCAATTTGTCAATCGTAAAATTGCTTCTTCTTCGCATATTTAAATTAACCTAAGATATTTAAGACAGCAAAAAACACTTTTTTAAATCTATTAATATTGTCCTTTGATATAAGTACTAGAAAAATTAATAATTATGCAAAGTTACGAGGATGATATAATCCTCTGTCACAAAAGGTGTATTCAGCTAGTATATAGAATGTTTTCGTGTCAAAGGAAACTGCTAATGCTCGAGAGTAGAGTGGCAACGTATTTTTTTTCTACATTTTTGCTTGTCCATATATATGCGGATACACACTATGGATACCTACCTACGCAGAAAATTTCGTCTAGAGTCCAACGTGTATATGTCAGGGCGAAAGCGAAGAGTGGTTAAAGCGAGCGAGCTCACGGGGGAATGGGTTTTTAATCAGTGCATTCCGGACAATGGTGCGCCCCCGGGGGAGGTCTCCCAACCCCGAACTCCCACCACGAACTCTACAACCGAAGCCACCCTGGCTGTGCTCCCATCCACGTAGATTTTTCGTCTCTCTCGCTCTTTCCCTTTTTACTTATACCGAGGCAGCGTACCCGCTGCTATGTGAAAGAAAACCTACCACCTTCTTCACCCCCATGCTTATCTATATATATATTCATGCGTGAGTTCTGTGTGTATTTGTACAGATATATATTCGCACACAGTTTTTTTTTTCCATATCTCTGCACAGTGGAGCTTCGTTCGTTTGGTCCTGACCACACAGTGACGGTGGTTGTGGTTGTGAGTTACGTTTTAGACCGGCGCCGTTGTGCTTCACCGGGATGGTGCACTAATTCGAACGGGGGAAAGTATATACCACTCACGATGTGTCGGACTCGGGGATTATTACACGAACGCGTGCGACGAGCCCAATGCTCGTCGCGAAAAAGAGACCGAGAGTTGGACTCTCGCGGCCTTGGGGCATATAAAGGGTGCCTGGCGAACGCGTTACAACACTATACATATGCAATATACTTTGTGTACGTATACAGCAGAGGTACGTGCAAGCGCCACCGCACAAGGGTTGTACTTACACAGACTGTTCACTCCTATAGACATAGCCATATACAGAGGGGGAGTGGATCAACAAATTGACGACGCATCAACCGCGCGCAAGCTTCTTCCTTCTTCGCGTCAGCCCTGTATATACGCTGCTGCCTTTGCGTGGTTGAAAGTGAAACCGCACACTACAATCAGCCTGTATAATACATGCACACATAGTGGGACGAAATCGGCCATATGTCACCGAGGGTCTAACATTAGCGAGGCGGAGCGTCAATCGAGGGGAAAGTATATATGACTACAAAACCCTTACAGTGTCCCTGAAGTATTGCGCATCGTGATTTAGAGATCTTTCTGCAATTTACACTCGTCACGAGCAGTATAAGCAAGGGTTTTCCTTGATCGAACTCTTTTACTCGGTAATGACGGTTTTTAAATAAAATACGATCGGTTTTTCGTCTCTCTATATTTTTCTACTCCAAACTCTTCCGATTGAATTGATTTTTTTGTTGTTTTGCTTTCAAAACCCCAAAGACATGAAATATCTGAGTTAAAACATAACTACTTCACGGTAGAATGATGTTTTATTGTTAAAGATACACGGTGACTATTCGTAAAGCGTATAAAAAGGTTTCCGGCGTACGGTTTAAGGGTTAACGCAGTCAGCATCGAACCGTGGTAGCAATCACCGTAGGGGGCTTCAACCACCCCAATCTCTTCATCGTCCACCCATGGACATATTGTATTGTCTAGTTATGGATGAAAAAAAAATTTTGTCGTCACGCCATTACGTTCTAGACCGCTGCACAGGAAGACCTCCATATCTTTTGCCCGGAAATTAAGACAATTGAAAGAGCGGCAGGTGGCTTAAAGTGTTACCACTGATTACTGCGACAGTCTCTTTATTTTTTTTTTAAATCACGTTCCTTATTGTTCAGTTGCAGCTGACATTCATTCCTGTGAAATTGTGCGTTTTAATGCCACAGGAAACATCAACGATCTACGAGTAACGAAATTGAAAATGTCTCATTCAAACTTCAAGTTGAAAAAATGATACGTTGTCACATGGCACATTATATTCATAATCTTGAATAACAATAAGAGTCTATATTGAAAAAAAAAAGAAAATTTACCTAATTTTGGAAATGCCACGTCCTTCTGATCTTCCAACTTTGCCCCAGTCTTCCCTACTCAAAACTATTTTCTCCATGACTTATTTAGAGTAGACTAAAATTCATATACTTCTTATGTCTCGTTCATAAAAAGGTTTGTCAGACTCTTGAAAAAAATTATCGTACCCTTTTTATGAGTCTTTAAGTTGCGCGTGCTGTGCTATCGCAACTTCTTATCGAACGGAGCAGTGAGAGCTCCTTTTCTTCGAAGTATTCCGAAGCCTCTCGCCATGTACTTCTCCTGTCACAATAATTTACACATTATCCGAGCAATGGGATTGCCTCTTTAGATAAGTATGATCTTGCGTAGCACAAGATATTATTATGTATTACACACAGGACTGGTACGAATATTTTGAACATCTGCGGCTGCGCAGGCACCAAAAAAGGCCGCCACAGATTATAGGTTCGAACAGATGGATTGAATATTTCGACGATGGAACATTTAAACATTTCTTGTAGAAATTTTGCTGCCTACTGAATTTTTTCCGGACCCTTCTCATCAAACGGGTGGGAAATCAGTTTAGCTATGTTTACACGAGCGACAAAATTTCACGGAAGATGGATGAAATCATGATTTTAAACGATGTTCAGCCGGTGTTTGTTGTAGAACCATTAGCAATGTAGGAACAGTTTTTCACTCTGCTACAGTGCAATTCACAAACTCAATATCTTCCTTCCGTTTTTAATGCTTTTCTACAGGATCATTAAGCATACTGGTCATCGTGTCCTGCTGTCGTTAATTCTTTGTGTACGCGGAAATCCTAAACGCTTTCTAGTGGCGGATCGTTTATACGTATATTTTTTTTTCTCTGTCGCTTTCTTTACAACGTACTAGTTTACCAAAAATACTAAATGGAGTGGAAAAATAAGGAAAACAGCAGATAGATCCTAACCGTCCATGCTGGACTTCAGAATCGAATCTTATCGCAAACTTTGTCGGCTAACATATTAATTTTAAATAAAACCTTAAGGTACTAAGACCTTTTGCAGACTTAATTTGAAGTTTGACGGAAAAAAAATCTGCATTAGCGCAACGATTACTCCTGAATATCAATAATACAATTTCTTTTACACGTGCTATGAAACTTTGCTAATTTTTTAATTCTCGTATAACATTTTACTTCATGACAGTTACTTTGCCATAATAATGTAATTGACTCCACATAAAATTATTACTAGTACTAGCCAAAATCAGATCTTAGACTAATGACCGTTGTCGCAGCTCAATGATACATTAAGGGGCCAGTCCACTTTGGAGCCACGAAAAAAGGCTATTTTCGCGATTTTTTTTTGAGGATTTTATAAAATATATGAATATAAAAGTTATTGGGCTTGATAAATAAAGTCTTGAAATACATAAAAAAAAAATTTTAATTCATTTTCGTTCATTTTTAAGTACAAAAACTATAGTTTAACGTAACGCCTGAAAAATAGGTAGTAGGTAGCTCCATCACAACTCGGCAACGGCTTGTCTGAAACAAAAAAATCAAAGTCCATTAGATTCAGTATAACATCAGCTACAAAACGACCCTCGGATATAAAGTTTTATCTAAAAATAAAAAAATGGCAGATGAAAAACGAAAAAAGTAAAAAAAACGCGTTTTTTCGCAGTTTCTCACCAAAAAAAAGAGTAAAAATAAAAATTTTAAAACCATCGAGGGTCATCTTGTTGCGAATCATATTTACAATATGTGGTTCAAATTTCAAGAGAATCGGTTTATTAGTTTTAGGGGTACGATGGAGCTAGATTTTGAAAACGTTGTTTCGAGAAAAACGCGTTTGAAGTTTATACGCTCAGGTAGACGAAATGAGGTCCTGACGTTCAGGTAAAAAAAGAAATACTTGGAGAGCTCGGATTTTCATAAAATTTTGACACAATATTTCTGAATGTATGTACTTTCGAAAACAGTAAAAAAAATCGATTTTTTTTAATTTTCAAAGTGGACTAGCCATCTAAATCTAAACTCCATATAAAAATGAAAATTAAAAGTGAAAATAAGAACGAATATGAAAACAAAACTAGAAATAAATCTAAACACAAATAATAAATACAAATAAAGCTAAAGTATAGTGCCAAACACCACAATAAAACGTTACAAAATACCTAGAGTATTGCATACAGTCAGAGAAAGAGAGGAAGAAAGAGCTTAGGCCCGGCGTAAGAGACGGGGTTACCGAAAACCATTAATTAATCGTAAACTGCTACTACGACGGCAAGCGCAAAAAAGGGGGGGTTCTTTCCGGTGTGTGTTCATGTGTTTTATTCTCCTTCCGTGGAAGCACAAGTTCCCACAACAGTGAACAAGGGCCGTGGACACTAGGAATCTTGACCGGGACTAATCGTGTAGAGGACAGGTGATCATGATGACCGTAGTGCGAGCAGGCCTATGCAATATCCCTTTACGGTTCTAACTGACCATCGAAGTTTCGCGCCACCCCTGTGATCCGTACGTGTTTAATACCAACCAAAAATCTAGGTTCCCTGTCCATTTACCTGCGTGGCTTCGTTCTCGGGACAAGATGGGTTGTCGGTGTATTGGTTGAATACGGCCAGTGGCTGCTATGTATATATAAATTTAAGATTGGAGGGTCCAGTCTGCCTTTAATATATATAGATATATGTGTGGATAACATAGCCGTTTTTCCCCTATGCAAATCTCACGAAATTTCTACCAGGCAACGTTGGGGCTCTTCTTTTCACCAGACCATATTCAATGTTATGTATGGTAGTAAAAGCAAAGTTACGCATATGCGTAAAATACACTGCCAGTCTCCGCATTGAGGAACGCCATTATTGGAAACCCTATGATTTATAGTTCAATATGTACCTAATAGGGTCAGACCAGGTAACGATCGCGTTTTCACCAAACTATTATAATGATGATAATAATATTTTAAATTATTATTATCATTATTTTCTTGTTACAGTAGTAGTAGCACATTTAGGCATGGTATTTGAAGAATTATTGGGAAAACCATAGCAACGACCGGGCACCACAATATTCTCAAGATTATTATTGAACTGCATTTTGATTATAATTAAAACGGATTTTGATAAATTTTCTATTTTACCTATAAATTTAAAAGAAGCGTGTTACAAATAAATAGTTACAGAATTTATAATTGAGGATTTGAACAATTCAATAAATGATTCTTTTAACAAAAATATTAGCTTTCACCTTTATTTGTAATTAAATCTTTTAAATGTCTTTCCATTTAAACGATGTGGACATTCATAGAATGAACGAGACTTGGTCTTAAGCTGAAAAGAAAGAGAATCGTACCTCGGATGAGCTAGTAAAAAAAAACACTCGAATTTTAAGAGAATAGGGCGAAAAAGGGCTACCGCACTAAGAGGTATTTTGGGGGTGAAGAAAAGTAGCGAAGAATAAAAGAGAAAAGAAATGAATTCGAAGGAGCAACAAGTTTAACGCGAAACGATATAAATGAGAGACGAGAGACAAATGAGCCTCTCGCGATCTCTTTGCTAATTATAAACCATTGAGTGAAAGAAAGGAGAGAGAGATTTTTTTCTCGTAGATATATACATAAATAAATATAGCACATAATCCACGGATGGAGTATTCATTCTTCGCAAGTTATTACCCCAAACTCTCAGTCCCAGTGATGCTACGGACGTCTGTACTGGCCTTCGCAGTTTTTAGTCGCCCCTTCGTCCATATACCCTCGCTCTTTTATTCGTTTCTTCCCTGGTCATTCGTCCTTTTTGTTCTCGAAGGCTTTTCCTTCTCTTTTTAATTGTATATGTACATCGCGACCATCGCCCAAATTGCAGAGTTCGGGAGAGTCACTCTCATATAACATCGCGAAAAAGTTTCTTTCTTCCAAGCCCAGCAGCGATAACGAGAGATAATAAAGCGAAGAAAGTTATTAAGGTCTCGTCCTTTGGTGGTTTCTCTTTTTCGTTCACCCTCGCTCACTCGCTCGCTCTCTCTTTCTCTCGGTACCGTTCCCTCATCGTACAGAACCAAGCGAAAAGGTTTAAAACAAGAGTTCTCAGAGGTAAATATCTCTCTGCAATCCTTATCCTCCTGCTGTGAGACGGGGGCGAATAGAACATATAAAATGAAGGAATTCAGCAGGGGTTGCGAAACAGGTTCATAAATAAATTAATTAGGAACAACTGATAATGATGAAATAACATGGCAAACCAGGACAATCGTGACTGGGCCCCTTGTGCAGTTGCAGGCAACAGATGTAAAGATAAAAAGCATTACAACTAAACGCATTCATATGCGTACATATGAAGACCTTACCCCTTTAGCAGGTACCTTTGCTTATTGAAAGCGAAACAATATTGAACTTAATACTATTAGCATACCTGTTGAAATCATATAAATATCTGGGAATACTTTAAGGAGGTTGAAATGTTGGCCAAACATATTGAAAAACATCTGAATTTCATTTCATATTTATTCTTTATTTCGTACATAAAAAACAGTAAAAATTTCAGGACAAATATGAAGTTTCTTTTTTCATAAACCGTATTGAAAAATACTTTTACCCCTACCAAAAATCCATCAATTCGGTTAAGTAATATCTCATTTTAATTTGTAGTTTAAAATAAATAGTTTCAGAGACATGACTTTTAAATATGTTGGGTTTGAAAATATTATACGTATTCTTCGAGGATTGCTGTCGATTTAAAGTACTGCCAATTTTTAAAAAATTCAAATACCGCAATAAGCCTTGCACCGCGTGTACTTCATTTTAAATCAGCTTTTCAAAAAAATCAGAAAATTTTTCAAAAAATTCGTTCATTGATCCTTTCATTACGATAATATCGGAAGAATAGTAAAAAATTGGTTTATTTGGAGTTCTCTTGCGAAAATTCGAGTTACAAAAAGGGATTGGTAATTTTAGTGGTATATTGGATGAAAATACATCGAGAACATATTAAAAATCTGCAATATTTCGGCATTTTTACCACTTCATATAAACGACCATAGCACTTTTTCTATTTGGAGTCAGCACTCCACTGGATGTTCATCAGATTCAGGTCATATTCGAATCCCATTCAAAATGGTGCTCGATTTAAATGATTTTTTGGATTTTTTTTAAGTTTAAGTTGTATTTGAAAATTGTCATGTATATCTTTTTTCACCGTTATCTAATAAACAACACATCAAAACATTAAATAGCTTAAATTCAATTGTAGATTAACTTTTTGGCTGTGAAAAATTTATTGGAATCCGTTTAGTAGTTTTCAAGTGATTTATAGACAAAAGTACAAACTGACAGACAGAGAAACTCTTTCCTCTTTCATAGAGATAAAGATCATGAACGAGCATGTATTAGTGGAAGAAGTTCTATATATAATATACATATATAACCGTTCTTTTGCGCAAAGCAACAGAGTTCTTAAACCCCGTTTTGCTTTCTCCCCGCTCCCTACGTTTTTCCCTTCTTATGCCTGCTCTTTCTCTCTGTGGTTCTCGCTCTTTGGGCGCAGTTAATTTCGCGGCATTATCGGACGAGAAAAGTGCGAACAAAAGAGGACTCCGGGGAAAAGGGGGACCCGTAAGACAGGACGCTGCTAGCGATAAGGGACAAGAGGCAAAGAGAGCTAAAGCTCTCCAAGGGCGTCTTGAAATAAACCGCGAGCGAACCAAAAGCTCGGTTCTCTTGGGTGGCTGTTTTTCACCTTCTTCGCGCCCCTTCTCCTTAATAATCTATACCTTTATTTGCGCTATTTCCAGACGTTCATACTGAACAAGCATAACTATTTTTGTTAACTCGATACAATGAATAGTTTGTAAAGCAAAATTTGAGCAAATGGTGAAATACAAAGGATAGAATGTTTGTGTTGCAAATTAGTGTGTAGAATTTCAAATGATGTTGAAGATTTTTTAACCGACAGGGGTCACTTACCAAAGCCGTAGAATTTCATATCGACTTAATTATTTTACAATCTCTTGTTTACAGATTTGGTAATATAGGCAGGAAAGTACTTGCATAAACCAACCCGTTTTTGCTCAAAGTTACGATGCTTTGTTCGCTTCGTCTTTGCAAAGCTTATTGAGCATGATCTGCCGGAATCCACAAAGGAGAGATTTCCAGGCTGCGTGTTCTGATGTACAATGACACACTTTGATGTTAGTAAGTATTTATGAGAAGTCGGAGGACACTGCGTTTGGGTGGGTGTCTATATATTAAAGCCCCTGATAAGGGCGGTACGCCGTGACTGCCCTGCAAGCTTGGCTGAAACATTCACACAGGTATACTGGGGTGTATCAGAAAGGATGAAGTGTGTCCATTAGTGACTGCGTGACTGCGCGGGAGTGTCCGTTGGAGGATCTAAGGCGCACGTAACGGGTTTACCGGATGCAAAATTCTACGTGAAGAAGAGGGGAGACAAAAGAATTAAAAGTGCACACAACTGTCAGTGAGTGTCCGCGAGCCTAATATTCGAGTGCGTCTTTCCAATATTTGATGGGTTTCAAAGGGGCACAAGCTCGTTCTATTGTGGATATAGATACCTGCTCGAGATTACAAATCACTGTAGAAATCGGCAGTATATTTCACGCACCCCATCGAAAAAAAGCCTCATCCTACGAGCAACCGCAGCGAACGTCGTTACACCAAGAGTCGAGTTTTGCGGTACAAAAAGTAATTATGGGATGGTTTCCGGTAATCATATCTAACGCATTGAATGAACGCATTGTTCAGGCACCCCTTCACCGATACGCAACTTATATGTACTGTGTATGTGTAAAGTGACGGCTGAAGACCTGCCATATACGGGCTACATTTACTCACGTTATATATAAACCTATAACTGTGAGCTATATCGAATATACACGTGTAGTACATAGTATTATATTTTGTATAGTGAGCTGATGGGGTAGTAGCAGAACGCTCGACTTTCCTCCACACTCTAAATACCCCGGACTACACTGTACTTGGTGCACATCAAAACGGACGTACTATTACGAACACCCCCTATTTCGAATGAAAGTGTGTATGAGAAAAAAGAGAGAAAGAGAGAGAGTCAGAGAGAGAGAGAGAGAGAGAGAGAGAGAAGCGAGTCCTGGCTAACGCTGTTGCGTTCAGTAGCCCTCAAACCGCAATGGGACGTCCGCCCCTGTGGTGAGGCACGTTGAACTATATATTGCCATACCGCGCAGAATTACAGACCATCGAAAAATAATCTATATCTATACATTTTGCCGTAGGCGATCCCATGTCGATTTTTTTTGGCTTTTGAGGGCACGCGCCCCATCGCCCACCCTGAATCATATTTCGTATATACGCCTTCTTCTCGAGTACATACATGACTTATTGGAAATAATTGAGTTCTGGATGAGCACCTCACTTTCTTACCTATTAAGGCGATGCATCATACGCAGCAACGATCATTTCGATGCTTCGAATTCTTTCTGGAACGACACCATGGATGAAAAAGCTTTGTCCGCCCAAAAAAATGGTACAAAAGAGCTGAGCTTTTTTTGTTTCGATCGGTTAGTCCTCTTTGATGAATTCAGATTTCAAAATTTATTGCAGAACAACGTTTACTTCAATTTATCCATTTTTCGATCAATTTTTAGCATATCTAAATGAGAACGCGTGATGCATATTTATCAATAGATAACTCATTACTTTGATTGCACTTCATTAGCATTCATCAAACTCAACTGATGACTAGATATTTTCTCGACATCTAATTAATGTCTAACAATATATAACTTTATAATTACTATAAGCAAACGGTAAAAAATGTTAATCCAACGCTGTGCGTTCGTAGAGCCTAAATTTGACCCTCGCCGTCAACACAGACTGTAAATGAACGGTTCAGTCAAAGGCCGCATTATTGACTCTGGTTCAAAAGTCTCCCGGTAGCGCAGATAGATTAAGAAGAAGAAGAAGAAGAAGAAGAAGAAGAAAAAAGTATTCGACGAGACAGAAACGTGCCAAAGAATTTTAACTTACGTTACGCGATGCCGACGGCGCGAAGAGATCTTTTGCCGCATACGCCGAATCACTCACGTTGCTACTTTACTATTCTGTTTCTCTCGCGTCTTCCCTTACATGTTGATTCTTTCATTGCTTTTCTCGATCACGATCGTCTGCTATATTTATTTTCGATCGCTCGACACCAAAAAGAACCAATTCATTCACTCGTGAACATTCTTTTCAAATATACGAATATAATTGCAAAAATAATTTTTACGTCGAGTCACCATGTCTTCAGTTTAATTGAATGAAATTCATTTCATCGTGGTAAATTTTATTCGGTTACAAACGTTTCGTCCATATAGCATTAACATAACAATTATATATTTTTTAATAACACCAATTCAGTGTTTCAAAAATTTCCAAACGTATTTTCAGCATGTAAACGAACGCTCAATAATAACATTTTACATTTATTATTAGAACGGCATTATGACATCACGTGTCTCCGTAATTCCTGATATTTTTATGTTTAATCAATAACTTGACTATCGATTAATTTCAACTTACCTTGAGTTTGTACAATCTCGCATACCATATTTGTAAATTGAATTGTTTTCTACTTTCATGCATGCACTTTTGTTTACATCCATAAATCAAATGTGTGGCAATTTTCCTGTCACATATTTAATAAATATCTGACGATGCGTACCAGTTTTTCCCGCATAATAAATGGTCGACGAGTCAAAATTTCCAAATGTTTTGGCTGTTATCTATACATGTGTTTCGAATACAATTTTTCGAAGTGAAATTGAAAGTTTGCAGAATAAAATTCGCTACCTGTACACTTTTGAAATAACTTTTATAATGAACGTTTCTCGTTCTTATCACAAATTCAAAACTATCGAATAAAAAACGGATTCAACAACTTCGAGGCTAATTTTCATGTCAATCAATTCTATGTGCCTGTAGGTTGAATGCAAAAGACTGCAACAGACGAATTTTTATATGAGCGAATTGTAGGTTAGATATGAAATTTATCAGTGAAATCATTTCAAATGGGTTTGCAACTGAGCAATTCTTTGGAGGAAGCGAAAAACAATGAATGTTACATAAACGAATACGGATAAGCTCTTCGTTCAAATTTCATTTCCACGAGAGGTTAAAGAAAAACAAATGGAAAATCCTGAATAATTCAGTAATAACTTTGGTATATTAATAAAGATATTGAATGACCATTTGTTGATGAAATCAGCTCAAAAAAAGGCTCTGAGTATTAAACGAATGGAAACTACTTCCGAGTGATATAAATTACATTCAAAATATTGAAAAACCGGCCTACTTATCGGCTTTTTAAAACTCCCAGTTTGATCGAAACTAAGCAGCAAAGTTGAAGAGAAAAAAAACTGCACAAAACTATCAAAGAAGCACGGAAGAGTATAGAATATGGATTTTAATATATTGGTTAAGAAATTCAGTATATTAAACGAATGGAAACTACTTCCGAGTGATATAAATTATATTCAAAATATTGAAAAACCGGCCTACTTATCGGCTTTTCAAAACTCCCAGTTCGATCGAAACTAAGCAGCAAAGTTGAAGTGAAAAAAACTGCACAAAACTGTCAAAGAAGCACGGAAGAGTATAGAATATGGATTTTAATATATTGGTTAAGAAATTCGGTATATTAAACGAATGGAAACTACTTTCGAGTGATATAAATTATATTCAAAATATTGAAAAACCGGCCTACTTATCGGCTTTTCAAAACTCCCAGTTCGATCGAAACTAAGCAGCAAAGTTGAAGCGAAAAAACTACACAAAACTGTCAAAGAAGGACGGAAGAGTATAGAATATGGATTTTATTATAATGGTTAAAAAATTCGGTATATTAATCGAATGGAAACTACTTCCGAGTGATATAAATTATATTCAAAGTATTGAAAAATCGGCCTACTTATCGGCTATTCAAAATTGCCAGTTCGATCGAAACTAAGCAGCAAAGTTGAAGCAAAAAAAACTGCACAAAACTGTCAAATAAGCACGGAAGAGTATAGAATATGGATTTTAATATATTGGTTAAGAAATTTGGTATATCAAACGAATGGAAACTACTTCCGAGTGATATAAATTATATTCAAAATATTGCAAAATCGGCCTACTTATCGGCTATTCAAAATTGCCAGTTCGATCGAAACTAAGCAGCAAAGTTGAAGCGAAAAAAACTGCACAAAACTGTCAAAGAAGCACGGAAGAGTATAGAATATAGATTTTAATATATTTGTTAAGGAATTCGGTATGTGTAATAGATGGATACGTAGTAGAAATATACGTGACATATATACATGTGGTTCATTGGTTTAATACTATATATGGGGTGGCAAAGGCGCGGGGCGAGTGCAAAGAGCAGGGCACATCGAAGAGACGGAACATCCGAAACAGGGTGAGTAGGGGTGCAGGGCTGCGACCCGACTGACCCTGGCTCGGTGGCCGAGGTGCCTTGGAAGCCCCCTCGTTGCCCCTTCCACGTTCCCACCGCAGGCGCGCACGAGCTATGTGCTTATTCTTCCCCCACCCCGCTTTATTGCTCTGCCTCGGTCTCGCTCAGTTGTATATAAATGTATATACATCTATTGAGACTCATCCCGCGCGGCGCTATACATCAGCAAGCTCACCCTCAACCCTCACCCTTAGCCTCGACCGTATATATACCCCGAGGGAACGTGAGGCGCGCAAGGGGATGCTTGAGGATCGCGGAGGAAAAGGAAGGCGGGACGTCCCATTTTTCGCGCCCCACTTGACTCTCCTACCCCATTGGTTGGCCCGTTTCGCGCTCTGACCTCTTCTTCCCTCTACCTGCACCCACGCGCCGGGCGGCTCTCTCAATCCTATAAAGTGTATAGGACGCGTCTTTATATGTCTTTCTCTCTCAGTTTATATACATAGTTATATATATACTCTAAATCCTAAATTCTCCCTATTAGATGCTCTATATGTCACGCTCCGTTCGTGATCTCGTGCCGCACTCTCGGCTCACTATACATCTAACGTAATCTCGTGTCTTCTTCACCGTCGATCTATCGAACAAACGGTGGATGTAATCCCGATTCGACAAATAGCGCGAGAGGATGAAAGCGTGTTTTCAAACCGATGAAAATTAGTTTTCTTGAAGTGACAATCATATTGAAAATCAACGTAATAGAAATGTGATAAGATTTCGATAAGAAGGGTTGAAATTTAGAGCCTCATTATTAGATTTGAGGAAGATAAAAACATTTCGTAGCATTGTCTATCATCAGTTTGCAAGAATCTCGCAATTCCGTCAAACGCATAGAGGAATCGAAAAGTTTTGAGAGCTCAAGAGGTAGAAGAAGAAGAAGAAGAAGAAGAAGAAGAAGAAGAAAAAAACATTAGAAAGGTTCCGAGGGAAAAATAAAACAAGAGATCGCGAAAGAGCGGCTACTGCCGAACGGTATATACATAGAATCTGAGTACGAGAGGGTATGAAACGCACACAGAGAAAAAGTGAAATGAAAAATAAGAGAAATCAAAGAAACCACACTGTTCCATAATGTTCGAAAAACGTCGTCTTGCTCGTGTACTTGGTGTAGCTTTTGCCTCTTTGTGTTTGTACGAAAGAGCACGCAGTATACGCGTTAAGGGGTAGGGGTAAAGGCCCCGGTAGCCAATGAGAGGTGCACCGGGGCGCGCCCTGGTCTCGACCCAACCCTCGGTAGTCATGGTTACTGGGGAACCCGCGAGAGACCCCGCGAGGCAGTCTCGTTTGAGAGCGACACAGCAGCGGAGGAGGAGGAGGAGGAGGAGGATGACGTGGAGGAGGAATGGCGAGGGGTGGGGGAGCCAGGTCGGTGTCAGGGGTCGCCTCAGTCGGCAGTCGGTCTCTGGTCGGCCCCAAGAATAGTTGTGCGGTCCGTGGAGGCATCGGATATCTATATTTATATATATATATCGTTATATACATATATGTGTGTATATATACATACATATATAATATATATACACATACAGCTGTATCTACTGTATAAAATACTACTTGCACTTACTGGTCTCTCTATAATCCTTTCCGACCTCCCTCTCCTCCCTCACACACATATATACACATGTAGTGTATATCCAACGGTAAATATCTCAAAAAATTAATCTCTCAACGGACAATAACGACAACGACATTGACATAAAATATATTTTTCTCTAATAACTTAAATCCAAATGCAATCACGTTGAATGTATATTTTAGATCTCATTAATCTCACATAAAGTATTTTCAAGTTTTGCCATTTCCGAAAGAGTCGTTGTCCTCAATCGGTAACCAGACGCAATCCCATCGATAGTCCATCTATTTCTTCTTCTACCACTTTTTTCCACCACCTCGTCTCGGTCCGACTTGATCTCTCGTCATCCACTTCTCTACACCTTTGCCACAGTCCCGTACACTCGTCGCCTCCTACTCGTTCTCTCTCTCTCTCTCTCTCTCTCTCTCTCTCTCTCTCTCTCTCTTTTTCTCTTACCCTGTCCACCTCCACCTCCTCAACGTTAACCCTACTCTTGCTCCTTTCTCGCGACCGCTGACGGAGCTCTTACCGCAACCCGCTACTCCTGGGAGACTCCGGAGTTTTCATAGTAGAGTGCTCGAGAGACACGAGGAATCTCTCTCCGTCTTGTCTCACACGTCGCACGTCGAGACGTGAAACAGACGATTTTTTGCCCCACCTCGCGAGATCCCGCGCCTTTTCTTTACACCTTCGGGAATCCCGGTTATAAATTTTTTACGTTAAACAATGGTGTTTATAAATGTATGTTTCACACGCGTACACGTGTACTATTCATGTATACATACACACGTGTGAACGAGTGACGAACGCTACTTGAGAATACCCTCAACCCCTCGATGGATTGATTTACCCCCTGGTGAGAGCAACCCCTTTCCTCCTCTTCATCCTGACATCATTGTTAACGTGACAACCAGTCTCAATGTACGTTCGCGAAAGAAAAACAGTGAAGTGCGCGAGATAAACATCTTTAAAAAAACGAATTTGCACATAAATTCGATAAATCATAGCTCATTCCTTGACGATTAATCTTTATAAATTGATTATTCAAACCCTTCATACATATGTTTGATATATACAAAAAAAATATTGAATCGCCGCGTTTTACTATGCACGTAGTTCCATCAATCTCTAGTGTGTGATTGTGCGCGAGTGTCTCTCTACAAATTTACGTAACTATATATATTTATATACAAATGTACGTGTAATATACAATCTGTATGTGTATAGTCGTAAAGTGCGACGAATTTATGGAGTCAAATAACAATTTCCGTCATGCTGTCGTCACCCCCGGTGTCGACCTTGTAGCCGGTGTCGTCGAATTTCACGATGGTCTCGTTAAAATCCACGAACAATAGAAAGGGAGAACGTTAATGAAACGTAGGTGTCCTCTCATTCGCTGTTCATAGTCGATATCTCGGAAAACGAGATAGTGTCTACTCTAAACAAAGATTCTCTGCAAATTTAATTACGTAAAACGCGAGTGACTTGTTGTTTAATGATCGCGCGCGCGCGCGCCATTTTGGTGAACTACGCGGAAAAATAAGTTCGTCGGATAGTGCGTCACTTAATTCACTTCGTCATCAAGTATATTTAATAATCATCGAAAAACTGTGCACAGCGAATGAAAAACAATACACTGATGAAATTGTGTGAAGGGTGTCGTACATTTGTTCGCTCCAGTGGTTTCTTAATAGTGTAATAGCTTAATTCACGAAGAGTGTTTCGCAGTTTGAAAAAAAGTATACAGATTCTAAATACATGAAACATTGGACACACTGAACGTGTTGGGATTTTAATTTTTCACAGTTGTACTCTAATTTAAACGTTTGTAAAAAAATCTTTTTTCATACGTCGGTCAACCGATCGCGAGTGGAGAACGATCGTTTCGGTAGTTTAGTGGCGGCGGCCCCTCCGTGGGTAAAGAAGTTTCGCACGAGTGCCCGTAAAGGCAGTCAGGGTGGTTCGCGGGGGGTCAGGAGGTGCGGACGCCCTGGCGACTGCCGGGGTCGTTTATCCGCCCGCGACGGCGAGCCTCTTTCCCGGCCGTTTACCAGCGGGACATCATCGCCCCGATCTCACCAGCACGTTGGAGCTGGGGTTCCCGGCCCGCGGCACCACCGCCTCCATGGCGTTGGTGGCCCCGCCGCCCTCGTGGGCCTCGCGGGATCCTGGCTCAAATTTAGGCGGTGGTGGTGGTGCACCAGGTAGCGGCGGACCTTTACAAGTTTGTCCTCCGCCTATGCCACCAACGCATCTGACACCATCCGCGACCCCCGAGGACATTACGTGCCTCGTTCCCGTCGGCAGTGTTTTAACACCGAGGGACCCTGTCCCACCGAGCACGACACCCGGAAGTCAAGCTAATAGCTCGCAATCCGGCAGCTCACAGACCGACAAATCGCCGAACATTGAGTGCGTCGTATGTGGAGACAAAAGTAGCGGCAAGCACTACGGTCAATTTACTTGCGAAGGTGAGATATGGCTTGTCATCTTTTTTTTTTTATAATCAAACCTTCACGATGTAAAGAACTACCGTAATAATATAGTGGGATCGAAGTAAAAATACAGAGAGAAGTCTTCAAATTATTATTGAACTATATTTCAATTTCTATAAAATTCAATCAAAATTTAATCTCAGAATTAAAAAAAAATCAAATTTTTTGAAACGCTTCAACTTTCACTGTGCTGCAACTCATTATTTTATCTTTTTCAAGATTTTCACACGAAAAATGTTGTATTTCGAATGAGAATTTCAATATGTGTTTCAATATTTGTACTGAACATCACACGAATTTTACTGCGCTGCACAAAATAAGTTCCCGTCCAACGATTTTTTGCAAAATTAAAATAATTGCATACTTCACGTGAAGTCTTGTACTTATCGATACTCAAAAGAAAAACGTACTTCATAATTAATAATAAATGCCATTTATATGCTACTCCCTACATTTTGGAAAATCATATCATGATTCATTCGTAATTCCTTCTATGTAATTCGGCGAATTAGGATCAGCGAACGGAGTTGCACAATTACGGGCTGATAAATTAATCAGATAGTTTAGGTATAGGTATTTGATAAATTTGTTGATGAGTTACTGTGCACTGAGGCTTCGATAATTTCAATGAAAAATTTATTGTCGTTTCTGGAGGATTGTGAGGATATCACAATTATAAAATTATAGGAAAATGTAACGGATTTTTATTATGATTTTCCACCGAAAAAGTTACCAAGGCAGTGATATTCGTCATGTCATTTTGCATCCTATGAATATGCGTGAATACATTTGAATAACTATTTTAAACTGGTTCAATACAGACTTTCTTCTCGAACTCAAAGTCCGTTTTCTGAAGACTTCTTCTGTACGACATTATTACTAGACGACATCCATCTGATTTAAATAATCAACTGGAATTTTATATTACGAAAACAGTCGTGCAGTAATGTGTCAAAAAAACGGCAACGTAAACAAATTATTACGATCATGGAGTACAATTAAAGAATTCATTCCTACGACCTTCAACAGACTTCCACTGAATAATCATTTATAAAGAACGGGAAAAATTTAAAAATGTCAATGCAATTTTTCTTTAGAGCTGGTGGCTCAGTCCGACGCTTCTATGCTTCATATCACAGAAAATGCAGAATGCGACAGTGTTCATAAAATATCAGAAAATACTTATAAAGGAACCGACATTGATGGGTGCACGGTCAGTGTGTGGCTTCGGTGATCACCTAAGTTAAGCAGCCTCGGGCAAGGTCAATACTTGGTTGGAAAACCGCTTAGCCATGTACTGGCTCGCGCATCAATCGCTGAGCAAAGGGCAGTTTTCTGAGTTTCTGATGGTGCTAATCAATTGAAACTCAGTACAAATATAGCCGCCTGTATCGGCCGGGTTTTCCACAGTTTCCCTTGGCCCTCGTGCAAATGCGATATAGTAGTGCATTAGGAAAGAGTGGCTGTGGGCAACACTCTTGGGGAATCTCTCAGGAACATGGAATTTAGGAAAATTGGAAATTAGTGAAGTGGGGTTAAAGTGATGGGATGAGCTCGTAAAAACCCGCGAGGGTATACGCAGGAAGAATAAAAAAAAAAGAAAATACTTATAAAGGAAAATCGTTCATATAAACCTACTAATCATAACGTAATGATATTCATGCAGTCACAATTGATCATAATGGATATCGCATTATATTCAAAGTATTGTATATTAATTTAATATCACTCGATAATTAGGAAATTAACTAGTGGCAGGGGCTGTAATTTTTTTGAGTTTTCTTGTCATTTAATAAAACTAACACGTGTCACATCCAAGCGTTAATCGAGGAAAATGAGAACTCATAATTGTAAATAATTAAGAAATAAAAAGTCACTATTAACATAAATGGATAACTGAAATGAAGTTTGTTGCAAACAAAAGTTACATTGCCTGATATTTAGCCAGGTATTTCAAGGGTAGTTTTATCCCTCCTGTATCATTTGTACGAGCGTTGATGAGGGTGAGTCAAGGAATTTCACCGAATGTCGTATCCATGTCTCGAAGCTACTGATAGGACGACCTAAAGAGTGTTTAGCGTCCATAAATCGTCATTTATACTCGTTAAATAAGCGACGAACAAGCACCCGGACATTTGCAGTTGAGAGGAGACATGCCGAATGCGGAAACGAGGAATGTTGGTTAATCGAAAAATACGAGGATTTATACTGACATTTTCGTCGAATAGCAAACGAGAATTTATATAGATGCGTTGTTTTTTGCGTAATCCCTTTTTCTCGATTAACCTTTTAGCTGCTCGTGCATATTTTAGAAGCTTGATTTATTTGTTCATTGCGATTTTTCTTACTCAATGATGGCACAATTTTTATCGTCCTATTCCTGATTATCTATAAAGTTAGGGAAAAACACATAAAAACTAGATAATATTTACAACCATATGTACGAATATTAAATTGATGTAGATAAACGAATAAATTATACTGATTTCCATGAATCATTGGTGGAATCTTGTGGTCGTCACATACAGTTCGCAACGCACGGGGCGCTGTATATTTACTGACAATCTGGGCCACCCCCCAATCAACCACATTACGATGGTAAGAGCAGAAAGAGATGAATATATACTGAGACATATGTGTGGTATAAACGTGCTTGACAAATTGACGATAATTCCCAGTCGTTTGACATCGCTTGACATCAAAATCAATTCGTCCATGTAATAAAGTGATCGCCGACAATCAGCAGAGACGATTATTACGCCAATGAAGGATCGATCCCGCGAACGAAACGAGAGCCTCGCTGCGCGATTTTTGTTATTAAGGGGGAGGCTTACACTGTACATTGAGAGAGAGTCATTCTTATTTTCATATTTTCAAAAAAAAAAAATCAGTTAAACAATCAGCGAAAGTTCTTCACTGTTCGTATCAAAAATATTTCGGTTAGTATTCATTAACAAAAAAAAGTGAAAAAAGAGCTATCGGTTTTACAGATTTTATTTATTTCAGAAAAAATACATCGTCTGCAGATTTTGTTAGATATTGCGCCGAATATTCTACTTCCATTACCAGGTTGCAAAAATTACCAAAAACTTTTAAATTTAAAACTTTTTAGATAACAGTCACAATGAGGCATTGTAATTTTTGTAACTCGCACTTTGTCTTTGAGTACGATGTAAATAGTTCTGTATAAAAAATAAACGATATTGTGCACAAAACAATATTTCGATGTACTTTCATGAAATATTTACAATGCTCTTTAGGAACTATAACTGATGAGTAAAGATGCCTTGAAAGTGAGAAATTTTGAAACACAGCATAGTAAAAATCCACTTTCAATAAGAGAATAATTACTAAATGCGTGTCATATTTCAGTTCAGACATAGTCTTTCATAATAGCAGAACTTATTGTCTGACATAGAAATTTTTCATTTCCGTATTTTTTATGTTGCTTGATGGCTAACGGAACTGTTACTCTTATGAAATGTATTGGCTGCTCGATTTTCGGTTTCGCCGCTGCGAGGCGCAGAGGGTTGAGACTTTTCTCACATAAGGTATCACTCTGCGGCGAGTATAAATTCCACGAGGCAAACGAGTTCGTTCATTCGAACCGATTCTATACAAGAATTTGGTAACGAATATTTATTTTTACCTAAAGCATATATGACTTGATGCTTTCTCTATACACAGAGGATAAATATGTCATGTAAATATCCCATGGATTATACCAAACAAAAGAAATGATTCATTACAACTGCATATTGAATTGTCTAATGCATGTAATCACAACGCATTTTTTTACTATGCGCATTCTAGGATAAGTTACCAATGCAGATATTTAATAGGTGTGCAAGTAGAAACTCGGCTTTTTTTTGTCAAATTCAAATTTTTCGAAAAGATACTTGTTACAAAGATTAATAATCGAAATATTCGCTATTACTATCCATGATCTTTTGCCATTTATCGGGGTTTCATCCAGTAAAACTTGAAGTTCTTCGTCTTCAAATTTGTTACTGCACCTGGACGTGGAACGTCCTCAAGACTAAAATTTCCGTCACGAAATCTTGCAAACCGCTTTTTTTACTGTTGAATGACTCACAGAATGTTCACCCAAAGTTGAATTAATCAATTCCATAGCTTGAGCAGCATATTTTTTTCATTTGAAAACAGAATAGAATGCACTAGCCTAAATGTTGCTTATCGACATCCATCTCTTATAAAATTGATACACACGGAATGACAGCTTGTAAATGACTGAAACTTATATCATAAAAAGCTACATATATCCAAAATGGCGGGCGAATTGGATACGTTCAAGTATATTTTTTAATGCAACCAACTTCAGAACCGAGTTTCTACTTGCACACCTAATAACAATATAAAGTTCGGGATTTTTACTATGTCACAATATACATTCTGATGTTACAATGGTAAAATTTACTATGTCACAAAATAAACATTCTGATACCACAATGACAAAATTTACTATGTCACTATATACGTTCTAACGCTATAATAACAAAATTTGCCTCGTTTATATCGATTTTTTACTGTGCCCATTGTGAGAAATCCATGTGTAGACCCTAAAAACCAGTATGCCAAATACCAAATAAGGCTATATGAATCACAGCATTTTTACTATGCCGGATAGAACGTTTTTTTATTGCGACATTTGAATAAGTACTAAAATTCGGTACTCTCCTCACAATACTACGTTATTTTAGCATTGATCGTCTGGATTTCTAGCACTATTTGTTTGAATTTCCGTCCTCGTTTTCTCCGTGTATTGTTTTAACACGTTTTCGATGTGCTCATGATGAAGCCGATTTGGACACGCTTTTTGCTGTGTTATTGTCTAAAACAACACACATAGTAAAAACAAATCAAAAGATAATCTCTTATCCTTTCACGTAGAATCAAAGGACTTTAAAAATGTATGCCATCATATTTTTTTCGTCAAATTTTTCACAACTGACAGCTAAAATTTATCTACATAAAATAATCACTTTAACGTGATAAATTTGGGCAATATTTTACTCGATATTTCGTTATGCACGTACAGAGTGAATGACGTAATAAATGTAACGGTCATATCGAAGCTCTCGATGCGAAGGAACCATGAGAAGCGTACCATAACTTTGTACGGATGTAAAATACTGTACCGGAATCTAATGTATGAGGATGGAAAACTCGTCCTCGAGACAGGACTCGTATCGAATGCAGAAATATTTTGATTAATGGGGAGAGCTCGCAGTCGGGGTCTGTCGTATAAGATGCGCGTTGCGAGGGTACCGAAGCTTTTCCGGTCATCGAACGAGCGAGTCGAGTAGAAAAGGCCCGCGAAGTTGGATAAATGAATGCATATATGTACATACGCATAAGCTTACACTCTCAAATGGGCAACGGCCCGATTCCAAAACCGGACACCCCTCCTTGGGACCCCAAACCTGGTCCTTCATCCAGTGACACGTTCTCTCCTTCTTTCTCTCCTTTCGATTTAGCCTCGTCCATTCCTCCCTTTTTTCTCTCTCGTACATACACACTCGGTCATAACCGTTGTCCAAAATCGTCTCTCTCGCTTCAGGACACACACTCAAATGTGCGAGAGGAAACTACCACCGCAGTCCATTATGACAAAAACAGCCGCGACGCGATTTGAGCGAGAAGAGAGAAACATTCTCTCTGTCTCTGTTTCGCCACGCAGGGGTCATCGCTGGACTCTCGCTCCCTTTCACTGGCGATGTGACCCCTGGGAAAAAATGTTTGATCGGCCCGTCTTGGAAAACTGGTCTTATACGTAATTTATGTATATGCAGCCTCGCACGAGTGTTTCTCATTCACGCCTCGCGAGAGACTCAAACCTATTTTTTTTTTTTTTTCATGCGGCATATAATCGATGCCTTTGTTGTTTATATCAAACAAGAGACACCGCTGTCAAGGACGCTTATTTAATCTTCGGCCCAATTAATTTAGCAAAAAAATATTCGAAAACAAAAGCTGACCGTATTTCGTAACGGACTTTTTTGTTGAGAATTTATTAAGACAATTGAAGAAAGTCAGGAAATATATCAACTACCCGAATTTTTGCCAGTCTCAGATTTGGAATGTTTGATTAATGAGGCTCTTCTGATATCAGTACGAACTTTTTATACTGTACTCATTTTTCATGTATCCATCTTTGTCCATTTTTAACGCGAAGGAACAATTAAGAATCGTTTTGTAATGGGAATAAATCTGGTGAAATATAAATTAAAGCATTTCTCGAAAGGTTTCGTATGAACGCGATTGATCGAATGATATGACTGAACCTTTTCACAAACTCTCTTATCACTGGTAAAAAAAGAAAGCGTTCGAGATATACGAAGACTTTAAGCCTTAACCTTAACTGGGGGTTTTACTTCCCGTGCGTCAGATCGAAACACCCTCTTTCGTATAGCTTGGAGATCCCCTGGAACAAGACGCATGTAGGACCGTGGCGGGAACGCATTAATCTGCCGATTACAGAAAGCCGGGTGCCTCCCATTCCAAGTACCGAGAGGTCCAACACGGTTTCTCGAATTTCTCTTATATATATTTCACTGACGTCCAACGACGGCTACTATATGGCGTCGAACGATTTCGCGCGCGGTCATTGCGTAAAATAGCAGCTAGGCACGAAATTCTCTCTATATGTGCCGTTCGGCACACTCGTCGTCGTGATCGTCTTTATAACGAAAGGGAGAAGAGAGGTCGTCATCTACTCCGCCCTGACTCTCCTTTACACACGACGGCACCCTTTTCCTTTCCCTTGCATCGCGACGTTTCCCCCTTCGCTTCGTTGCTCATTGCATGCCGTATGCGAACTCGTGGCGTTTACCGGCCTATCTCGGACTATCTTCCGTTCGCTATCGCTTTATATCAGTGTACACGAGAGTTTACCGGGGCGACCGCATAACCGCTGTACACCGTCAGGGTGCGTCACGCTGATTTAACAGTAAAGATTATTTCATGTCTATTCTTAAAACCTCGGTTCGAGATCTATCTTAAAATCCTGTTATATCGGCACCGTGAAATTTAATTCAATACATATTCACACATGAGGACATAACATAGACGTCGGGGGTACAAAAATTTCCTATGGGAATATGCTATTTTTTAAGACTTCAGATTGGCAGGTAGAGGCAACAGTAGAAAGGGTTGCTTTTCAATTTCAACGCATATGTCTGTAGAGGTTTTTCTGTAGTTATTCAGGCAATTTTTTCACCTTTTTCATTTTTTACATTTTTATTTTACACTCTGAATGTAGTTTCGTATATATTTTTGAGCGTGAAAAATAATAGTAGTTTCAGGTGTTGATACCCAAACTATAGTTAAATGTATGTAAAAAATATTGTCATCACGAGAAATTGAAAAAATCGTATGATTCTCACGCGTGTCACAATGCAAAAGACTTTATGATTAAAAAAAAAAACACACGATACGATACTTTAATATCACCAATCATGGTTAACCTCATTTTTTTGTTGTTTAAATATTTATTTTTTCTTTCCTGATTCCCGACTAATACGATCCACTTCTGGGGTTCTGGTTTTCCGTTGAGAATTGTAAACTTCGTATATAGCGATTACTTTGCATTTTCTCTTGTTTAATACCGAAGGGGTTGGCAGTTACGGTCTCGGGGGTGGAGGAACAAGAACCACAGAACGACGAGTACCCTATTCGACTCATCTTCCGTTGCGTGTATTCTATTCGCTTGTAACTTTGCTCCGCTAACTCACTCAGTCTCTTCCCTCTCTCTCTCCCTCTCTCTCTCTCTCTCTCTCTCTCTCTCTCTCTCTCTCTCTCTCTCTCTCTCTCTCTCTCTCTCTCTCTCTCTCTCTCTCTCTCTCTCTCTCTCTCTCTCTCTCTCTCTCTCTCGTTTCCCAATCTACTTTTCTTTTCTGTCGCGTGCTTGAAATTCAATTCTACCATTGTGGTTTCTTGGGCGCGTGTGTAGATGTACGAGAGAGCGCGACAGAGCACAAGGGGCTTCACCCGCAATGCTCCTGGGGTTCTACACTCCTCACCCCTCATCGAGAGAGTCTTACGCTTACTTACGGACTTACCGCTTCGTCCGTCTTGCACAAAAGTCCCTCTCCAACCTCTCCACCTCCTTCCTTTTCTACTCCCGACTCCCAAGTACAACGACAAGAAGAAGCCAGACATTCTGCTGTGGAAGACGAAGAACCAAAAGGAAATCAGCAAACTCCCCCGTACACCGCTACCTCCCTCCCCCTTTCCTCCCGCACTGGCTAATCGCTCTAATGAGATCATATTATATTATTCAGTTCTGGCTAATCTTTATTAATCTCATTTCTACGGCTGTGTGCAATGTGTACGTCTCGCCCTTTCTTACTCTCATTTCTCATATATCCTTTCATATATTACCCCTTTGTGTTTCTTTTAATCTCTTCCGTCTAAAGTTTTCTTATTTATATAATACGCTCACAGAATGGAAAGTTTCTTTCTCGTACTGTCGATAGTTTCATTCGAACCAACGTTTTTTTTATTTTTTTACGAATTTCAATATGGAAAAATGCAATGCGTAATAATTTGGAAAGTATTCCATGTTTTTGAATATTTTTTCTCTCTCTATTTTCAAAATCTCTTTTTGTATAGTATATCAAACGGAATTTCCAAAAAATCAACAAATTATGGAGTTTCGATGATCAATCACATATTTTAATGAGAAATTTGGCTCGTCAATTGTCGATAACGATACTATTAATAATGAACTTTCATGAATTGCCCGACACACTAAAAAGAAATAAATTTTGAAGAATAAAAAACACACTTCCCACAAATATAGAAATACGTTCGCATTCTACAAACTCCAACAAATTTAAAATTTTTAGAATGCGAAGAAAAATCACGTTTCAAATAAAAAAACCTCTCATTTGTGTCTTCTTTATACATTGATTGAAATATTTCAATAATTTTTCTAGTAAACATTCAGTACAGGAAATAATGAGATGACTAAGTAAAAAAATGATGTTTTCGAAAATGCTTGAGGGATAAAATCCTTCAATTAACAGATTTATGGTTAAGTTTTTACACGTAGAAACTTCGCGTCTCATCTAGAATGAAATATAGACAATTCGATCTGGGTAGGAAGCGCACGGAACTGCGGACACTGACTCTGTGAGCTCTCGAGATCTCTCCTACCTTCATGTCTTTATATGTATGTATGGGTATATATATATATTTAATCGCGCTTTGTAAAGCCTTATCCGTAGAAACTATAGTTATAAAACGAGTCAGAAGATTCATTGGCTGGCTCGTGTACACCTGTGTACACATTTGCAGTTCACCTATCCATAGATATATCTCGATCTATGCAGTATTAAACAGAAACAGAAGGAGAGTACCTAGCTATACTTATGCGCCAGGCGTAGAATTACCCGGCGCAACTTACCTCGACGCATCCTCTGTGACCAATTATCCCGCGCTAACGAAGGCCGAGAACGCGGGCGCATATACACCAGCCTCACACATTTGACGCCGTTCGCTGCTCTCTCAAGCCACACACACACACACACACACACACGTGCACACTCCCGGCGATTTTGCTGCATTGAGAAGTCAGTACTTAGTATACAAGGCATTATACGTATAGTCATTTACCACCCTCGAGAACCTTATGTCATAGGCACACACATAGACGCGCCGCCGCGTCTAACGCTAATTAATTATAACAATGTCGTTAATTTTACGCGGCCGAGTCGAAACGTTACTGACCGCTCGCTCCGATACTCACTGCGTTTGCTCTTCGCACAGAGCTTGCAAACTTCATCCGACTCTGTGACCATATATTTAATGCCGTAATCGCTCGCGAGGTTTATCTACACTAGAATGCTCCTTGACCACGATCCTGTGGATTACCTTCCGGCCGAACCGGAAGAGGTAACTTTTTTATATTTTTATGGTAGACAACAACATCCGAAGGATTTTGTTGCCGGGCAAATATATCTTAATTTAAGTACTCGTAATCATCGTTTATTTAATCATGTAGGGTACTTGATTGATAATTAAGTTAGTCGGTATAAGATATTTTTCATTCTACGATTTGCTCATACGTCCGGGGGGGTTCAGACTTAAGGTAGTTCCCCTGCGACAACCTCAATCAAAAGTTACATACCGTGTGTGCGTTACATATGTGTGTAAAGGGTTGATAATTCGTAGTAAATAAATTTAAAAAACACACAATATTGACTTGGTACCAATAGATAATACGACAGATATCATCTACTGTCGTAAAATTTATTCTATAAGTGTTTTTGATCTGACATTGCGAGTAAACTTTTTGCCGGAACTATCCGGGCTATGCCCCAATGCACAAAAAAGGTTACATCTTTCGCGCTTGCGCTCGTTTGTTTGTAGAATATGTCGTATAAGGCCAAAACCGTAGTACTTCTCGAGGTTATATCTTTTAAACTAGATGGTAAATCATCTTGATGTTTTTTCACAATATTCGTGGCATTCTGCTCTTACTCCTCCTCATTTTTCATCAATTTCTTGATTTTAGTTCTGACGGTAGAATTAATAACGTACTGCATGCATTGCCTATATGTTACGTGTGTTAATCGAGCCAACTTCAAGTATAAATATATATCTCGGGTTCGGGATGGTAAAACTTGTTAAAATTGCACAGATTTTTGAATAACGTATCAAATAACACGTATGCCAAATTTCAACCATTTCTTAATTTAATGATCCTGTGGGAGAACTACCTTAAGGATCTTTATTGAAATCCTTCAATTCCTGTTCTTAGTATACGAAGGTACTATCGATAACCTTTGCCTGCGGTGCTAGAAATAATTGAAATAATTAGGAACGTTGTAATTGGAGTGAATTGGACAAGCTATATTTGGAAATCTAGTTTTTAAATTTTGTTGTACATTTTTTTCCATTTCAAGTATCAGACGTGCATCTTTTTATACAGGCCATACCCACTTTAAATTAACTTGTACCAAATAAGAACGAATTACGTTAGGAAGCAAACCGGTGTCACACAGTCCGTGAAAAATGAAATGAGGAGACTAAAAACAGCTGCTATAATACGTCATGTTTATTTCCCGTACAAATAATAAGAATATATAGAGAATTGGCAAAAAAATTGATTCATTACAGACTATAAATTATTCTGTTTCAACATACAAAAATTGTCCATTTATTCTTTTTGCATTTTATCGCTCAATATTATTACACAATTCGTCACAATTTTTTACATACCTGATTGCTCCTGTAAGGAAAGTAATGAAGATTCAATGTCATTGAAAAATAAACAGGAGAATAGAAAGAGAGAAAGAGAGAGATAATACAAAAAGATCGTTCCGGGGACTCCCGTGGAGTAATTTAAAAGTATAAACAGTAGTATTACCAGTGCGTATATAGTAAACTCATGATGGCCCGTACACGGTGTTTCTGGTATGCTTATATACGTGCCTACTATATGTACACAGAGCTCACTGAGACACTATAGTGGACCAGAGCATCAGAGAGCAAAAACAGAACGTCTGCCACAGGACCATACCATGCACCCGATTAACCATCCCACAGCTTCTTTCGTTTCTCCTTCTCTCACTGTACCACATACTGCTAATGTATATGTAAATATAAAGGATATATACATACGCCCATATACGTCATATAAATATCTGTATACATGTACGTGCACCGCCAGCCGTCGTAATCGCGTAATTTGCGTGTAACGATGCAATTTGTAGTTACTGGCAACGACGACGACGACGACGACGACGACGACGAAGAAGACGACGAAGACGACGATTGCTCTCAGTTTCGTTTCCCTTCCTCCTACTTATTCTGCAATTCTCTTTACGTATCCGTTAAACCATGTTCCACACCGGTTCAAATCTCCGTAGGAACGAATCGTAAGAACATACTTTTGGTGACCCTGCGAACGATTTCCCGATAGAAACCATGCCCGAAGATGGAAATGCAAAAAATAAATTCTTCCATCCCCTTTGCCATAAAATTGCGCGTAAATCCGACCTTACACGTAGAACTGCCAGCTCAATATGTCTCAGCGAAAGGCGAGAACAAAAGGGAACAAATCTGTAAAGTACTATTTAAATTTTTGGCAAATATTTCGCATGTTTCGTAAGTATATAAGTTGAGATAAAATTGTGCACATTTCTAAAATTTGAGAAATTTTGGTAAAATTTGAAGAACATTTTTTGGATTCGTATCGAGTAGAAAAAAATTATGTGATTTTTTATTAAAAATTCTCTGCTGTATAAATATTTTGATTCATTCACAACAATATTATTTCGCCAAGATGGATTCAGCTGGAATAAAATAGCTCAATTCGATCATTTTTGAGTATGACACAAAAAAATGGTTATTTATTTTTTTGAGTCGGCAACAGTGGGTATTCTTCATATTCTTCAACCGTCTAGCCGATCATTAAAGACGTGCATCGTGTAGAGGGCGAGGGAGTATCGTTTATGCTACACAAGTAGCACTTGGCAGAATTTGCGTAATCACGTATCATTGTATCCATCCCTGTTGAAGATCACGAAAGGATACTTCAAGTTTACACGGGAATTCCTCGCACAGAGCGTATAAAATCTGACGACTCGAATCGCCTTTCGCGCTCTTCGGTAAAGTTGGAAATTCTCGTGCGGTGTGTTATATACAACGAAGCGGGATAAAACGCGAAAACGTGAGCCGAACGAAAGTGTATGGGAATCACATGAACACGGCAGTTTGCTCTGCGATACGCTCTCGCCATGCTAGTCATTTCCACGGCGTTTCCATGGCGTGGGATTGAATTACGTGCGTGTAACGACCGAGTCTGGTGCGGGGGCACCGTGGAATGACCGAGCGCGAACAGGGTTGTGATTCTTAAGGGATTTTGTATATAGATATATGCATACAAGAAGCTTTAGAACGAACCTTCAGTGCTACCTTCGGTCTCGTTCCTCAACTTCTCAGTGAAATCCTTTGCCTCCTTGTATTCCTCTTTACTTCACTCGGCTTTTTACAAAACTTTCGGAGTACACGCATTTGGTGAGCGAAATACGTGCGTGCACCGAATGAAGCTATATTAACTAGAAACCTTGTTGGTCCGAGTATGCACCACGGCCAAGGGAGAGCGGGCAAACCGTGCCCTGACTCGTGATTATTTCGTCACAAAGTACATCCACAATCATCCTATAAATACATATAAATATAAGCATTATCGTTGTTTGTACGTCATACTCAGCTCCAATTCGAATGTCATTAATATTTCTTATTTTTACTTGTATTGCAGGATGCAAAAGTTTTTTCAAGAGGAGCGTGAGGAGAAACCTTAATTATTCCTGTCGGGGGAACCGCAAATGTCCCATCGACCAACATCATAGAAATCAGTGCCAGCACTGCCGAATGTCTAAGTGCCTCACGATGGGCATGCGCCGGGAAGGTATGCATTGTACTGAAACTTTTATCAATTATCTAATAGTATTTTAAGGGTTTTTTATCGCTTGTATAATTTTTTGAATACCGCTCGCATTATGAATATTATTATCACTCCTACTGTTATTTTTTCATTATTGTTATTGTTTTTGCCACTATAATTATTATTTAAGGAATAATTAAGTAAATAAGTAAGTAATGGCTCGATCTGCATAAAGTTTACCAATTTTTTTCTCAAACGTGTGGGTTTTTTCTACATTTAAAAAAAAATGTAGTCATAATTACCTATAATATTTTACAGAAGCATAAAAAATGTACGATAGCGTCATTGATAGCTGCTATCTCGATTATATTATCGCATCTTAGGTCACCAGTATTGTTCGTCCCCGCGCGAGATCGAATGATTAATCGCTTAAATGGGACCGTGTCGACGTACTGATTTGAATACCCAATATCTTTTCGCTTCATCAGGCATCTCCATCGATACCTGAGATGCCAGCATGCATACTAGTGATACAAAAGTCGATGAGACGATTATTCTTTTTGGTCGAGTTACTAAGCGTTGCCACAAGTTTGGATCCGATTTCCCTCACCAGAGAAGCTTTGCGTAGCAGAAATGACCTTTACTTTTATAGTATTTCATGATTTAATATATCAAATCTCTACATTAAAGAAAAAAGACATGTCCGTCAAACGTTTATGGATTTCATAAATCACATATCTTGAAAACGACTGAAATTTTACAAAAGACTCTTTACATGAAGCAGGGTAAAATATCCTGATATTTTAAAGCTAGAAACTGAGATAACTTTTATGATGAAAATCATTCATTGGTAGTTAATTGGCACCTGAAAATTTAATTTTCGAGAAAAAAACGAATTCAGCCTTCATTTGAGTACTTCGAGCATCAAGTTTCGCAAAATTTCAAACATGCATTCTTTTTTCATTATATTTTATGTAAACATTATAAAATATATGCAGTAAGCGAGGGTCGATTAACCTTGAAATTGAGTTCTGCTTGACCGATACGCTTATTTGGCGCCCAGTTTCGTGATAATTACAAAATCAACGAAAATACTATACGAACATCAAACATTGACAAAACACATTGAGGTACGACTGTATAAATGTGTTTTGTCACTGATTACACAATTATAGGCGTTAAATAGGCAAACATTTCTAACTTTTTTCTATCGATACGAAATTATTAAATTATTTAGCTGGTATACATGAAATTTTCATCTTTTCAGTAAATCGGACCATTAGTTATACTATCATTATTCTCATTCGTATGTTTGCTGTAAGTACTTTATGGTATTTTTATGCTGAATTCTGGACATGCATACATCCGCGAGATCGTTTTGCTATTGCCACAAATACTTATTAGTTGCATACGGGAACACACACGCACACTTCATCACGGATGTATAACCGAGAGAGGCACAAAACTGCCGTTCGAGAGCTCGGAGAGTGTATAGATCCTGGCTATAACATGAGTTTAGCACTCGCGAGACCGGGGCTAGTTGGGTAAACATTTAATTGCGGCCCACTCGCGGCTCTACCACGCCGCTCGCGGAATGGCCGCAGATACGTTCTCACGCCTCTCCGGCTCGCTCTCCCTATCGTGCTCTCTCTCTCTCTCTCTCTCTCTCTCTCTCTCTCTCTCTCTCTCTCTCTCTCTCTCTCTCTCTCTCTCTCTCTCCCCCCCCCCCCCCTCTCTCTCTCTCTCTCTCCCCCCTTCCCCCACCTCTCTCTCTCTCTCTCTCTCTCTCTCTCTCTCTCTCTCTCTCTCTCTCTCTCTCTCTCTCTCTCTCTCTCTCTCTCTCTCTCTCTCTCTCTCTCTCTCTCTCTCTCTCTCTCTCTCTCTCCCCCCCCTCCCCCTCCTTCCCTCCCTCTCTCCCGCTCCCTCTTCCCCCCCCTCTCTCTCTCTCTCTCTCTCTATTCTTTCTCTACATACTCATATATACCTGTGCCTCACTCTCCAATGCGTTCTGTACCACCGTGCTCCAAAGGTGCACCTATCCTTTCTCCACCTCCTCCCCTTTCTTCTCCTTTTCTTCTTTCTCTTGCTCTTCTTCTTATCTTCGTAAGAGTACCATCCGGAGTTCTCGCTCAGAACCGATCGCCCGCGTGAAAATCCTGCAAGGATCTTACCTGGGACCTCGCCTCTACTTCTTTTCCATCTATATTTTATCGGAGCTCACGTCCAATAGTTTTAATGATGCTTAAACTTATCTCCTCAATATTATTACACATAATATTCGACAAAACAAACTTATAGATCGTTTTTTGTATAGAATTCGATTAATTATCATAAGCTGTCGTAAAACGTAATTAGTTAAAACCCCATTGCTTGATTTTCAAATGGTTTAGCTATGTTTAGTTACTTATGGAATTCAGCTACGTATGTCGATCTTCGAGCTCCGTGCCTCATTGATTAATACCTCCAAGCCGATCGAAGAGCCTGTTTAATTGACGATTAAATGAATGCTCCTTATTGATGATCCAACAATACATTCCCGAGGTCATGAACTGGGTGTGAATCTCCAGAACATTCACCACGAGTGCTACAAAATCTCGAAAGAAGATAATGGACTTGTTTTTATTACGAAATTAGCAATTTTATTTATCTCGAAGAATTATAAAAGGTCGCAAAGAAAAATGGAATATCGCATAAAGAAAATACAGAAGAAAGGAGCGAGATCGAACGGTTGGATGTTGGCTGCACTGCAACTCAGCGGAGCAAGGTCCCAACAGGTAAAAATGACGAAAGAGTGGGGAGCACCAGGAACAGCAGCAGGAGCACCAGCAGGAGCAAGAGGAGCACCAGCAGACCAGCAGAAGCGGCAATAGCAGCAACGGCAGAGCGGTGGAGACTCGCGAGTCGAGAGTGGAGAGTCGGTGGTCCGAGGTCAGCGGGGTGCATGACCTTACCTGGAGGCCCCTTCCTTCCGTGGGCCCCCGGGGCATCCAGGCAGACAGGATGCGCTTCAAGATTACCTCGCCCGATACTGTCCACGATGATTACAGAAATCTCGTGGTAGCGGCGCGCGCGCGCGCTCTCTCGTGTGGGCATATGTGTATATATATATAAATATACATAAAACTATATAAATATCAACACGAAATAGTTGGATTTCTTCGTCCTCTATTATACCCTCGTCGCATATCGGACGAATAGTACAGCGGTTAAATCCACTATTTAATTAATAATTCGAAGTTTTCCCGCGTGTTTCAAAGCAACCGAGCAATGATGGAAATATTCTTTTTTTTTTTTTTTTTTCAATTTCTGCGTTCGTATCGGAACTTGCAGACTCGTGGTTCTCGTTGTTACCGTATTAATATGTTTTGTGATTATTATTTTACTATTACTATTATGATTGTTATTATAAGCTACACGGCGATTCTTGAGTGAGCCAGAAGCCAGGTGAGCCTCTATGCACACGCGAGTGTTGCCGCTAGCAACTTAATAACCACGTACCATGCGGTTTAACGTCTATGGATAATATGTATGTATATATGTTCGTAAGAATGCGCTATACAGCATCGCTGTAATGCACGAAACACTCAAGGGGAAGAGGGAGAGAGAGAGAGAGAGAGAGAGAGAGAGAGAGAGAGAGAGAGAGAGAGAGAGAGAGAGAGAGAGAGAGCGAGAGAATGACTACAGACCAAACGAAGCGAGTATCCTCGAGCTCACAAGACACATATATATGTGTTAAAGATTCTACATTCACACAGAATGTATAACACGTATGTTCTCAATGTATACATAAACGTACCTGTGCTGAAGACAGACACGCGAACTGTGATATGTACGCGGCACACGGGGACAGGACATTCCTCGGTGATCGTCGTCGTCCTCTTCATTTCATTATTCCTCTTCGAGGGTCTAGCAATAATTGAAACACACACATATCCTATTTACACATATGCATATATGCCTATTATATTATTATACACATATCTGAAAATTACTCTCTGGAGCAACGAGGTCACAGGAAAGCGAGCAATGTGACTGACTTACTCTCGTACAAAGAAATTCGTTAGCCCCCAAACGCGAACAAAAGCATGTGATGGGAGAATACCGTCGAGGGTCGATCGTTTTATTCGTTATATACATCTTAAAGTTGAGCATTTTGTACTTGTTCTTGTAATATGCTTGAAAAGTAACATTGGACGGAGGTATATCTATATATATATAACTGAGAGTTTTTAGCCAGCACGCGAGGTATAAAAAAGAAAAAAATAGAAACAATGTACGAAAGAAGGGAACAGATAGGGAGCGATGGAAGGAGTCGTGGAAGAGGAGCCGAGGGCGGGCGCGCAAATAACCCTAATTTCGTCCTCGCGGAGAAACCTGCATTCAGAAAGTCATTATCAAACGATCGCGAGTGTGTGTGTGAGAGAGAGTGTGTACGCCCGTTATTATAATTACGCGGGCGTTGCGCGATCTCATATATAGCTTTACCGCATATACACCTACCCATGCCGTACACATACTGTATATATATATATATACATATGCACACTTAGGTAGTACAGAATAAATGTAATACGTACGCTGTCCTGTGTTTAAGTACTAACCATTTCGCTCCTCCACATATATTCTTTTCGCAACCTTGTATATCCAGTCTTTCGAAAGTTTCCGAAACTCATGGATTTATAAGGACATTGTTAAGCGTAGCTAGTAGTCAACGAAATTTTCGCATTTTCAACTATGATCTGAGATAAAATGCTCATTCATTTAATACCATTCAAAAATCTACTTTCGTATTAACTTCAAATGAACGAAATGCACTATCACGATTAATAATTTAGTCGTGCAGGCCACATTTTTTGTTATGGTTTTGAATCGAAAGCGTTGGTTAATATTGAACTAGTTCAATGTACATCATCGGGTTTAACGTGCATGAATCCTCGGGGATTATCATAATTCCTTCAAGCAGATAAGAACTGGCTGTTCAACATCTGTAATTGCGGATTATCAGGCTTAACATGTAGCACCTAAGGATTATCAAAAGTTCTATGTTTGGGTATGTAAGGGTACCATTAAGGTGTTTACTCTTCCTTACCGTGTCAGGTGAAGTGTAGAATGTATTTCCTTAGTGTCTGTCTCGAGGAACACTAATTTTTCACTATAAACTATAATATTTTTCCTGCAATACATTTTAACAAGTGTAGAAGTTTGCTAGGTGTAAAATGTCGATTTGTTTTGCATTTTGACGAGGTAGTAATTAAGAAGGGTTGAACAATTGTAATAATTTCTTGTCAGGCCATCAATATAATTATGGAAATGCTTTTGGATTCGCTCCTTCGAAATTGGCCAGACGTATAGATAAGGGCAATTGTGATGGAAAATGCGTGGCAGAGGGCCGAGAAGGACGGCATGTAGTACTTGAGGACTGCAGGGGCGTGTAGAGCATCGATGAAGGACGGAAAGGACTCCAACGAGCTTTCACCTCTCTCTCTCTCTCTCTCTCTCTCTCTCTCTCTCTCTCTCTCTCTCTCTCTCTTTCTTTTACTATCTCTTTCTCCCTCTGCTTCACTGTCTCTTACATGGTAGAACTGGAAGAACGCCTGCGGGACGAAGCTTCACGAGATTGCGCCCGATATTACGGCTCTGGGGGGTCAGAATCGTGACTTTAATCAATTAGCGGGGGTTTCTCGGCTCCGGGAAATCGACAACGACGACGACGAGGACGACGAGGAGGAGGCGGAATACGACGACTGCGACGAGGATGATTAGTAATCCCCGGATCTGGTATGTCCCAAAGAGCCATAAGAGAGCTCAGAGATTCGATCCTTCGGACCCCATGCTCACCGTGTTTCTGGCGCAGGCCGCTCGTTCGCTATACATTCTGTTAAGAATTGATTTCCAACTCCGATAGTGCGATTCATGTTTACCCATACCGTATTGATAATTATACTCGAATTCTCATCGATACGTATTTCCTCTTTTTTTCAAACCATACACATTTCTCCTGCATTACTTTGCTGCTTTGAACGGATCGACCAGACACCAGAACACATAAACAATGTAGTGCCCCTTTTTCGAGAGTCCCGCGCATTACAATACAAAGTGGTACATTAGCATGTTGGCTCGCGAAGCGTCAGAGGTCAAGCGATCGTAGTCAAATCCTCCAATGACCGTCGCGCTCGTAGTGACCGCACGCAATACGAGCAATACATATTCAAACGCAGCAAGGTCTTTTTCCGTAGAGCATTATTTACAACCAGCTTTTAATGTATGTGTATTTGCTGCGAATATATATTCAAGTGTATTTTCAATGTAATAAACACAGTCGCACACATTCTTCGTCTACCACGCTTTGACGAGACAAACATGCACTTAACTCTTCAAATATTATACAATAAAACTGTACTTTTATATTATTGTAATCCACGATAATTTTTAATATTTCAAATATTATAAATACACACCAGACAAGCGAGTAAAGCAATGTGTGATATCGACCGAGTTACCATAGGTGCAAGAGAGATAGCAGCAAAATTCGAAATTTAGTTTACTCTAAACCTCGCAATGAAGCAGAAGGGAAAAGACCTTTTTTGTGTGTGTGTTTTTTATGCGTGTGCTAAGCTTTTCACTCCAATTGGTTGTGCCGTTTTAGAACAATTCGATAGCGACATTTTGATAACGTAATGCGTGCGCTACATCGCCTTAAACGTCACATTTGCATTGAGTCGCAAATTTTATTCAAAGAATTATCTTGTCTAATTTATCAAGTGAATTTAGAATGGAAAACAATCTATTAATATCATTAGCTTCTGCGTTTCAACTCGTTTCTGTTCATCCAACGAAGTCGTCTTCAAGTCAATCTTCCATTATAAAATATTTTGGCGTCGGAATTGTCGATCGTCGAATATTTTAATGAGGGATTGTATTGGCATGCAAATTGACGACGTTATTTGTGTCCTTCCCAAAAAATACCACTTTCCATTAAACATACAACCAACATTCAATGTTTTCCACAAAATTATGTGTAACTAGTACATTCTGGAGTTTCCAAATTGTTTAGTCAGTGCATTGTTTCTCTGTGCATAAAGTAGATTTACTCCGAACTCCCGAAACTCGAGAAACTCAAGATGGCCTAGTTATCCATAAAGTTAAAGAATTCAACGAGACGTCCAGAACCACCAAAGCCTCTATTCAAACTTATGATTCCCTTAGCTTAGACCAAGTTCCTTTTCGTAACAGCACGCGCGCGTTTCACTCGATCTACTCACCTAATATACCGGAATGTATGTTTATATATCACGTATCTTATACCGTGTACTATACATAAACCTATGTACATTTTAGACAGTACAGTTTCATAAATATTTGTTACATACGGATATACATGTATGTGTGTACAGTGTATAAGCTACAATCAGAATGTGAAAGTTCAGCGGTAACGCGGCCATCTGCGAGACAGCTAGATAGCTCGTTGCTCTGACACACGCTCTCAGCTCTCGCTCGATCGGGCACCTTCGTGAGCTCTCCTTGTGCTCTACAATATACCTTAGACATTCTGTGCCAATTCAACCGATGTTTTAGCACATTTATCAATTGTTGCTAGTACACGTGACTTTTTACACGGAAAATGTAATTCTTAAAGATATTTAGGTTAGTTAGAAGATTTTTTTAATAATCACTATCCGTAAATAACGTTTTCTTCATTCATGTTGTAGTTGGATAAGACGTAAATCAAGAAATAACTCGAATGCAAACGCTTAATGAGCCTTTCATAAAAAATGGCTGGGATATCAACAGTTTTTTTCAGTAGAAAAAGATGTTCAGAGAAATCCACTTTATTTTGGGTTTACATATTAATTTTTCACGAGATTAAACGCCAAATGTATATATGAATAGCACTTTCAAAGCATCAGAATTACAAACTATATTCCAAATCGGTTAGTAGTAACTAAAAGTTATGGACGTTTGCAGGATCGGCTTTGAACAAGATCGTGAGGTAATCGAATTAGGAAAATGATCTTTATCAAAGAGTCCACGTATGTGGCCCCAAATGGAAATGATCCTCGATCAACCTGTAGCACATCTACCCTGGTCTTTACCCTGAACTGGTTAGTGAATCCGCTCTTGCCTCTCTCGTTTCTGTATGCATTTGTCCGCGGTCCGCCGACAAGTCAGGTGAAATCTATGTGGCTGTGTATAACGGTTATTGCTATTTGCATCGTCGCTCTCGCTGCGGTATAATTACACTGCTGCCCTCTCGTAGATCCATTCCAATCGGAAACTATGTTGCTAGCGGGCACCGGTGGATACACAAGGCTACTAAATACATAAAGGTACAAAATGCCGCGCACACCTAGAAGAACGAGGATGAAGAGACTCCTGCTGAGTTTGCTACATATGCGGCTTTTGCGTTAGATATACAAAGTTGGACTTTCATAGTTCGCTTAGAATTCCATAACTACCAAGCACGCGTTATTAATGCTTGGGCAAAATGATTCACCAGCACTTTCCTCCCCTACTTCTACTTCTTTATGTCGACGTAACTCGGCATTTTACAAGCACATCTCTAATGTTTGTTGCTTTGCTAACAACGTGATTCTTTGGGGCAAAGAAACCATCTATGACTAAACTGTAGCTGGTGGCAATTATTTCATCATCTGTTCCAGCCTGTGGAATGTTTAATTGATTCTAAAATTCACAACTCAGTTGATGTAGTGATATTTGTTCAAAATCTAGGTCTCAATTAGTTTATGGCTTTGGAATAAAGCGCAAACATGAACATTTTTCTTTTAAAGTGGCAGAAAAGAAAGAGTCGTGCAACGTTGAAAGCTAAAGAACAAAAAAAATAAAAGTTAGGAACGTAAGTTTCGTTGGACTTATCGCGATACTTTCCTCTGGATCGAAGAGAATTTCTTACCATGTAGAATTAGTGTATCGATGTTGGATAGTTCAACGGTCTTTACCGTCAGGAATATAATCCACATGTTATAAGAGTGGAAGATGATAAAGAAGAGGAAGATGAAGGAAAAGAAGAATAGCCCGAAGAACGAGAGCAGATATTAATAACGCGGGGCCCGCTGGGCCCTCTCGCGTACTTCGTACACGCTGTATAACGTAGTATATGATTGTTGCGTGCTTCTCGCTCTTCTGGCTTTTGCCTTCCTCAATCTAAATGTTGCTCGCATAGCGTAGCTTGTAAGAGGGAAGAGAATCGAGAAATAAGAGGAACGAGAGGGGCGAGAGGGCCTCGTGGCCGTTCTCGACGGCGGCGGCGGCGGCGTGCCTCGCCTCTCCTCGCCTCGAGCAGACACCGTGGGAATCTTGGGCGGACCCCGCATCGGGCCCCGTCCTGGACGCGTGTAACCTTGTAACCTCCTCCGACCTCTCTATCCCCTCTTGCTATCCTCTTGCACGGCTCTTCGCCTTTTGCTTCTACTTCTCCTTCTTCTTCTTCTTCTTTTTCTTTTTCATTTTCTTCTTCTACTTCTGGTACTTTCTTTAGTCTCATTTCGCTATACTTCGCGTTCCACGGCCTCTCTTCTACATACACATACAATTTACATCGCCCAGACAAAAAGGAATACCAAACTTAAGAGGTATCGTACAATCACGAACATTACTCCGAATTTGAGATTCCAAACTGCAGCATTTTTCCAAAAACAAATTTATAAACTCGTGACGTTCGAAATGCTCTATACTTTAATATTAAGAAAGAAAGTCTGTTGCAACAACATTCAGATCGCAATCGCGATTCTTCATCAAACGTAATTTCATATCGATCAGAAGCATGATTCCAATCCATGAAGGCTCGCTTCACTGGTCATAGAAATGGAAAGAATGCTGCAGGTGCCAACATCTCCATCGCAGATATTCTAAAGTGTTATGCGAATCGTGAAATACTTAAGTAAAGTTAAGTGTCTCCGTGCAACTTTATGAACATACAGAACGATAAAGGTCAGTCGAAATTATGGAACAACCGCGATGGTCAACGATAAGGATATTAAAGAATAGAAGCAGAGTATACGGATAAAGAAGGACCAAACTGAAGAACAGAGGAATGGGCACGTATATAATATATAGACGAAAAGGGTTCCCGGAATGTTTTTAGGGAGTCCGGAAATTTTAGCAAACTTAATAGCACGGTTTCGCGACCACATGGATACACGTGTATTTATGTTTTGACCAACCACATATGTATACAGACGTGTGCATACATCTCATGTACAAAAGAAAGCAAAATGATTGGCGGGGGTGGGGATATGGGAGCTAGATGCGTCGAGCGTGCCGGTAACCCCCTTTCCGAGCTGAATTATCATAATGACTCGAAGAACAGAAGCATAGCCCGGAGCGAAAACATCATCTCTCGCCGAGACCAAGCGTTCAGTGCATATTCACGTGCTGTTCCATCTCACTCGCTCCTCGTCCACACAGCACGCATGGACTCTGCTTTCTCGAGATCCTTGATACATATATGTATTTAGACATGTATGTATGGAAGCTCCCCACTGATGCCGGAGGCTCCAAACAAGAGGAGAAAGATCGCGGCACACCGAGAGTGAAGAGGCTCTATATGTAATCACAAACGTACAGCCAATATGCAGATATGCATGTACATCATTTTCTTGATGCTATGCTCACACAATTATAGCGCATATGAGACCAATTAAAATACATACAACACTATTCCAGTTCGAACTTATTATAATTATTATTCTGCGTTCTATTTGTAAGCAATAGACTTATCTTGCGAGATGAAAAACCAGAATCTCAGATTGCAGAAAGAAAATATTGATAAACGAACATTGCGATTTGCCTGCGCTGGATTCAAAGGTAATAATAAGGATGGGCCTTATATTTTACAGAATGTATTTTAACAAGACTCAAATTAATTCCCTTTCAATTCATTATATTGTTCAATATTTAAAAACGATAAAACTTATTACAAATCAAGTGAAGTAAGATGTAAGAATAAGTTTGTTCCGTATAGTCACTATAATGGGGATCTGAAGTTGGTTGTTCACATGACAAAAAGAATTGAATTGTAGGTGAGAGTGAAAGTCACTGACTGCATGTCAGAAACCTGCTCATTTTAGAATGTATATCTCATATAGGTACACGTTCATGTATAAAGACTCGAAGACGTAATTATGCGACGTATTAATACCAGTTATTCCCTTACACCCGGTTCTCCGAATGCGCTATTCATCATCTCCCTTTTCAGGACATGCACGCTTTCGCTCTCTCCATCGTGGTAGTTTCAGCACAGAGGGTACGAATCTGCGAAAATCTGATGAACGAATTCAAGTTCTCTCCAAACAGCGCGTTCATCACGATACAAGATTTATACCGACACTCATCGAGCAGTAAAACTAACGCTCTCTTCGCACACTCCCTTCAATGATAAGTCGTGAATTACGTCGACGTGTATTATTCCCTGGTAATATATATGCGTATGCTATCTATCCACATATTGAAGAATACCTACATTCTCAATACATGAACGCTCGACTAGATTCACGAATTTCAATTGTATCGCTATGTATACGTATATGTTTTGCCACAGTGTATTATCTTCGATCATAGTGCACATATACAGTGTACGCATATTTTATATGTACCCATATAGATGTTCAATACCGGAAACTCAAGCTCGAGACTCTCTTATACGAGTCAGAAAGTCTAATGGCCTTTTTGAAACGAATCAAGACTAAAGGTCTGATTTAAAAAAATGCTATCAGTTCCAAAATTCATTCCTGAACTTAGGTTTGCAGTATTAACCATAAGATTACTACCCTTTTTCCTATAGTTTATTACCATGGGTCTACATTACCAAATCAAGTTTGGCTGTTTATAACTCTTCAACGAATTTGTATTTTTCGATAGATATTTTTTTCTGATGATAGGCGAATGATAACATGGAACAGGATTTAGCTCCTTTACTGTGTATGACGCATATATGCGCAAAAATCATATGTGCCCACCATAAGTGCTCACAGGTAAGGGGTTAACGTTGGGAAACGATTTATTCCACTGCAATCGAATTTTGAAAAGAATGCATTTTATCTCAGTCGAAAGTAAGAATTTTGGCCTAAATAAGAAGGACCCTACGGTACTGAACCCAGAGTTGATCACATGCGTTGCGACACCCTGTACATTTGTACTACACGTATAGAATTCACATGTGTGTTGTACCTATGATATCTATCATCTATGGAATTCCATGAGAGTGTCAAACTCGCATCAGCTAGCACACTGCATAGGGGATGAAGCAGCCGTCGAGGAATGACCACGCGTCAACCGAAGTACAGAGAGATATGGACGCGACAGACGCACAATCCATGCTATATATAGGAGACACATCTGAAAGCCCCATATGTATATATGTACTCATGGTGTCAAGAGACGACGAGAGATGAAAGATCCGGCGTTCGCGAAGTGAGCTCGCGGAACCGCAGGTTCTCTCTCATCGGATACATCGCAGCATACGTTGAAGCCATGAAGGCAACTTGGATCTCATCGTGCTACTTGCCTCGGGTAACGGGACGCGCGAGAGCGTAAAGCACACGAAATCGTGATGGCATCGCTTGTCCCTCCGGTCCCCTCCTTCACGTCGTAATCGTCTTCTTGTACAGTCGAAACGTGTATCTCGCTTCTGCCTCAACGATCCGTATATATATTCCTGTGCACGCTGGGCCGTTTCGCACCTTCGAATGAGCCGAAACTTATAGCTCTGGTATATACGACCGTGTGTCATAGGGATACGTATATATACTGCGGACTATAAAAAGGTCCCACGTATCTCAGACGTATATACGCACAATAATAATAATAACAATCAATCTACATATAGTAGTAGTAAAGTACATGTCTCTCCGAAATCATAAAATTCGCACAAGAACGTTACAGCCACAGTGACTCACTAGTGGACACAGAATTCCCGGCAAAAGGCCTCTGCTGCCGCAAATACTTAAGTAACATCGCGCATTAAAATTTTAATCCTCCCGGTACTTAATGGATAAAAGTTGCCTTTTTTAGAGTTTAACGGAGAATTTCGTAATTTTACTTTTCTTTCTGACATTCACACAAAGTTTGAAAGTGGCAAATTTAGCGTCATGTATTTCAATGTATACCTGAAATAGTCTAAGAAACTTTTTCCTCATGCCGTTATTCAACAACGTCAAGAGGAGATTATAAATGATAACTATCATGCACACCCTCAAGAACTGTTTTGTTGGCCATCATGGGGCTACAGTTTTTTCATGGGGAATTTCACTTAGTATGCGAGTGAGATCCCGGGAACGCTCGAGCTTCGAGAACCTGCTACAACACCATACTTTTTAAATTTATCAACACACACGAGCAGGGCCGCGAGGGAAGTGTCCAAGTTGAAAGTACCTGGTTAATAATAACAAACCACATAAAAATAACGCGTGTCGCACAGATCACTCGGATATCACTGATGTTCACAACATTATAGCATGCAGTGGGTTTTGTGAGCACATAATCCTTCCAGACACTGTCAGACACTCGTCAAGACACAAATCCATAAACCAATGTACACAAAACGACGTCTTCGTGTGAAAACCGGCTCACTAACACTCTTGTTCTCGAAGACACACTTACATCCACTGAGACACTATCTCACTATACAGCAGTGTCATGCTCAATACTTTTTTTGAAAAATCAAAGCAAGCATGACGATGCCTCTGCGAAGAACACATACAGAGCTTAGAAAAATATAAGTCAATGATGAACGCAGAAGTGTTTTCCTCAATTTCCGTTGTTTCTAATTGTAATCCAATCAATGTCTTTTCATTCAATTAATTTGGAAAACAATTTGTACACTAAGCAATGGATTCACTTCTGATGTATTAAAAGAGGCCATCGACATGTACACTCAAGAGAGAATGCTAAAAGACGCTAAATCTCAATGCACAGGTGCAAGCTCACGATTTCAGTTGGATGTCGTGATTTATGCACATTAAAAAATAAGATACGAGCATCGAGATCTTTACTTCGGCGAAATCGCGGTATCGGACTTTGTGCGCTCTCGCGGTAGATCATTCCGCTGCTATATAACTCTGACGCTTTCAAAGAAGGAGAAACAGAAAGAGAGAGAGAGAGAAAGAGAGAGAGCGAGAGAAAGAGAGAGAGAGCGAGAGAAAGATCCCGTATAGTCACGCATCGTACTTAATTCTAACTCATTGATCCAATACTCATGTAGGTCGGATAATGTGGAATTCTCTATTTCTTCTTCTTCGTTTATAAACATTTTTCTTTCTCTCTCATTCTATTCACACTACAAAAGTAAAAGTTTTGTAGATTTCAATTTAGTGGATACAAATTAATATTTAATCTATATTTATATTAAAGTGGACTCACAAGAATTCCATGTCATTAAGCCATGAACATCGACATATCTAAACGTTCATCCAGCAGTTTGTTGGTCACAATTCTCAGTTAACAATTTTCTTGTCCTATATTGACAATATTAAATTAATATAACCGGCGACTTTTTAAATCAAACGGCTTGATTTAAAGCTGGCTTCTCTGATATAGTTATAGATCTTTTGGCTTAGAGGTCATTCGTTTGAGAATCATACGAATTACCTCGTTCTTCAATGAATTACTATTATCCGTCAGGGAAAAAGCATGACGATTTGTGGTATATTATCCAGTCTATGTAAATATGTATGAAAAAACAAAAAACTGTGGCATGACTCTCTATAAGTTTGTATCATTAAATAGCCCGCAGAATTTTTCCAACTTTATATGCACCCATAAATGTGTACATACGCTTATAGGTCGATGTGTTCGAGATTTCACGGAGGACGATGCATTCATTACTTGAGGCAAACTCGAATAATCCAATAGCAATGGCAACTCTGTCGCGGCCTCGTACGTCACGAAGTATTAATGAATTCCGTCTTAATAAAGGCAGATGTGGTGGGATGTCGTAGAGAAGGGGCAAGGAGACGAACGCTACGGTAGATTAGCATTTCAAATAATCTAAGCGCTGCGGGTGAACATGCGATGGTGAAGCTCGCAAACCATCTGATCGGCTGGTCATTTTCTCTGTCGTTTATCTTCCTTTCTTTTTCCTTTTTTCCGTATGAATATTAGATCTATATTAACAAAACCTATAGGGGCGTAAAGACTCTTGGCCCTTACGACTCGTTTAATCATTTTTAAAACTACTATTGCAACTCAAAAATCATTATTTTCGTAATCTCGCTGTTGCATTCTACAAATTTGCAAGAATTCGTTGAAACAGTGGCTTTTTTTGAAAACAATTATACAGATTCTATAATCCATGATAACATTTGATACTTGAATATTTTTTTCTTCTTTTTGGATTTCCAATTTCGATTAAGTTTCAAAATCTAAGAAAATTAAACGTAAAATTAGCTCTGTGGTTCTAAAATAATTAAGCAAATTGTGAAGCAGGCAGTACAAAGTCCGTGTATTACATCGAAATAACGTCGAACGTTTCACGTACACCTAAATATAAATGTTATTCTCGAGTAAATTGTATTTTTATAGATACATTATAAAATTATTAACCGACACAATGAAACACTGAAAAAGTCAGTGAAGTGAGGCAATAGTACCAAATGGAGTCGTAAAAACTTAAAAAAAAATGAAAAAACATTGGAGAAATAAAATCAAAACTCTACCGGCGGCTCCAGATCCAATTTTACGTATGCCTGAAAGAATAGATCTAGCTTCGATATTGCACATTGACCTCAAAGATTTCTAAGACTATAAACCGGACTATTTTTTGGCGAAGAAGATGGAACGATGAAAGATACACTCTTATAAATTCCAATGCTACAGTATCGATGCATATGTATATCGAAAAGCGAATATATACAGCATTCCATTTTCAGAAGACTATAAAGCGAGCGCTTTGATCGCGATTGTTCCGACTGTCATGTGGTTCTCCTGGAGTCGACCCCCGTTCATTGTGTTCGATGTTCGGAGGGCGCGTATTATTATAGTGTGTATTATGCGTATTGTACCCGCGCTACGAGAGATAAGCGATAAGAAGAGCCCCGGCATACTAGACTGAACAGTGGCAAGGCTAACTCGATTCTCTAGTTTATACCTTGCACCACTATATACAGCAAATATATACATATATGTAAAAGTGTACGTGTGCGGTGCCCAATTCTTTGCTGTGGGTTAGCCGAAGATGGAACACACAGCAAGGGGGAAAGAGAGGTAGTACGACGTTAGATCATCTGTCTTCTTACCAGAGAGAAACGACAGTTCTCTCGTTTATACTGGAAGGAGGCTACCATATACATATGTACAAATATACTCTCATATCCATATGCATATAAAACGAAATACGTGTATATTCTGTATATACACAAGCTTATTCGAAGATCTACGAATCTCTCACAAAGTTCTGTCCCAACGAAGACGGGACCCTTCGAGATGTGTCTGACATTTGGCGTCGACTTCTCGCAGACCCTTCAACTTCTTGTCCTCTATCACCGCTGTGATATATACAGTTACTGCAAGTCGTAGTGGTAATGTTAATAGTGTGAAAGCCCCACCGAGTCTTCCGACGTTGGGTTACGCTAGACAGAGTTGAGTTTGGATGACTACACAACTGATGTGTACCTTCTGTGTGTGTGATGGCCTCGCAAACAAGCGTGCACCGAGTCTTATGTGTAGTTGATGGACTATACATCGTGAAACACACCGCCTCGGTGCCCTTACGTAGTCTTTGCCTTACGCTTCGTAACTATTACCAAACTCGAAAACTACCGTCACTCCAACTATTGCATCTATCGCTGTATATGGGAGTGGGCATCTGAAAGCGTCTCCTCAACGTACTTGACCGAACCTCACGTTCAGCACGATACACAACCAAGCTACGTAACGCTCCGAAATCTGCATATCCGCCTGTATACTTTAGCTCTCCTGCAATTCACGTAACTTATATATGCGAACTGCATCGTCTCGACTCCTTCAAGTTTCCATCGGCTGGTACACGAACAAATATTATATTTCTATGTTTCGCTGTATTATAATTTGTCCAACTCAATGAAACATTATTGATTCAAGTGTTTGTTGAGTATTTTGCCATTTATGCAATAACGCATTTAATCGCCCACATGCCAATTTTTTAGCGTTCAAATAATCGATCGAAATAAATACAATGTTTGATCTTGCAATGATTATTTATTTTCCAACTATTCCACAATAACTTATTGTATTTAGGTTCATTATTTTAAAACGCATCTGTACATGAACGAATGTAATAAAGATTTTTACCATACGGGAAATAAAATTCGAATATAACATGAGTGTTTGGTCCGTGATGCGAGAGAAGAAATCCCTCTCCCCCTCGCGTTGGATCTCCTGTGCGAGCGCTCGGGCGCGCGCTCGCCGTTCAGTGTCGAGGGTGATAATAATGTCGAGAGAGGGTTCTCCCCTCTCGCGATTCCGCGTATCGTTCTGCGCGGTTATATAGATAATACATATACCAGCGGTTCGTTAAAGTTGCAAGAGAACGCTTCGCGAATGTAGATAGATAGGGAGAGAAAGAGGGAGGAAGAGAGAGAAAGTGGAAGCCGTCCATCCTTTGCAAAGCCCGTCTGTCCGTCCGTCCGGCCGTCCGTCCATTCGTTCGTTCGTTAGGTACGGGGCTGGAGGTTGGAATTCAGGCGTTTCTCAGTGGGGTGCCCACCGTCGCGCGAGCGCGCTGTTTTCTCCTCGAGAAACCAAGAGAAGAGCCGCAAACCTCGTATAAACGTGTACATAATGAACTACACGTATATACCGTGCGGAGAGCAGGACTTCAAGATGCGCGACCCCGTGTACTCACTGGGACCACTTATGATAGCCTCTCTTCTTGCTCTCTAGATGCAATATATATACGGTATAAAGGTGTGCTCTTTTTTGTGCTGATGTACCAGAAAAACATAACCTTATTCTCCCTTTTCATCTTATCATGCTTTCATATACATTTTATTAAGTATAAAAATAAACTTTTAACTTCCAAACGTTTTATACTCCAGTCGCACTGAGCAATTTGTATACTGTATTTCGGGATATTCTGAAGAATATTTATTTATATTTAAATAAGATGCTAAAATGCCTTTCGCTCTTTTACTTGTCATATTTTCAGTGCTGACAAAATATCGAAATCGATTGAGCATAATGAGCTTTACTGATTCGAACAGATTTCTATGTCTCAGCTGCTTTTTTACGGTTAATCTGTCATTCACTTATGAAATGATTTACAACAACTTTGAATGATGACGAAAGTACTTTTAATTACTTACCATTAAAACGCTGCTGCGCTTCTCGATCATCGATTATTTAGAGGCTATTTGTCCTTCTGTAAGCGATGATTTTCAAACGAAATGAGCTATTAAAATAGCTACAATGTTTACAGTCAGTTATAAACTATACGATTTTAAATAAATACTTAAAAAATACATGTTGTAATACAAGTTTTAATGGAATAACATAATTCATAATAGAATCATATGTAATAAATATTCGTTTAATAATATAAGGCATAAATTATTTTCGAGAAAGTCACTTCCTGACAGTGAGGTAAGTTATTTATCGCGTGTTTCAATTTGAATTTGAAAATTCATATGATGAAAAAATAAAACTACATTGCATTATTACTCTGAATTATAAAATAAATTTTAAAAAAGTTGAAGCAATTCACAGCAAAATAATACAGAAATATCGTTAAGCACAAAATTCGCCGGTAATTCCAAAATATTCGATATACCTCTATGTATTTTGTTATTTGATCGATCAAGAAAAATATTGTTTAGTATTTTTTAACAGTTCGTCAATAATGAAAACTATAATCTAATAATATGTGGGACACATTTATCCAATTTATTTCCTTTCAAAAGAGTCTTAAACTTCGATTAAGTAATCGTAATTTCGGAATTAAAAAAACTGGATCGCTGTTCGATCAATAGTGTCTCTGCAATGAACATCCATTATTAAAATTGATAACTATTGTCTGAAATTATATGACTTTTAGAAAATATGATATCCATAGGTTATTTTGAATAAACGAGTAAAAATATAAAATTGTCGAACGTTTGATTTGTGTTTCAGCGGTTCAGAGAGGGCGAGTGCCACCTTCGCAGCCATCGTTACCGGGACTACCGGGACAATTTTCACTAACAAATGGTGATGTAGTTGCGTGCGCGAGTCTAAACGGACATTCATCGTATTTGTCGTCGTACATAAATTTGTTGGTAAGAGCCGAGCCATATCCGACCGCGCGTTACGGACAGTGTATGCAACCGAACAACATAATGGGTATCGACAATATTTGTGAGCTCGCGGCGAGGCTCTTATTTTCCGCAGTCGAGTGGGCTCGTAACATACCGTTTTTTCCGGATCTTCAAGTTACCGATCAGGTGGCATTGCTCAGGCTAGTCTGGAGCGAATTGTTCGTTCTTAACGCGAGTCAGTGCTCGATGCCACTTCACGTTGCCCCGCTGCTAGCAGCGGCGGGACTTCACGCCTCTCCAATGGCCGCGGATCGTGTCGTCGCATTTATGGATCACATTAGGATCTTTCAGGAACAAGTGGAAAAACTTAAAGCGTTGCAAGTCGATCCAGCGGAATACAGTTGTCTCAAAGCCATCGTTCTCTTCACGACGGGTGAGTTTCACATTATTTATTTATTTACTCTTATTTATATTTAATTAGAAAAATTCATAGCCATTTTTGATTGTCATTATACCAAAAATACTATTTTGGATCGAAACATTTGTGAGTCGAGTTCTGGCCTCCAAAGTGTATCTAAAACTCAAAATGTTAATCAAATTCAACGAAGTTTTTAACTTATTACGATTATTAGAATCTAAAAAATTCATCTATGCTGATCGTACCAAAAAAAGCCAAAGTAATATAAAGAAGCCTTAAGCACATTCATTCAAAAACGATTCCAAATCCGGATTTTATAAAATGAATTACTGTGGTCTGCATTCAAATCGTTGATCATTGTCTCGTGTATTCTTCATTAATTGAGTTACCTTCTGCTTTGTGTAATTATATTTAGGACTTAAAGATTCTTCTGCTCTTACTAATGACTCACGAACAATATAAATATTGATTAAATGACATCATTTATTTACCCGCGTTCAGTATTATTATAGTGATGATTATTATCATCAGAAATACTTTGGACTAATCTTCACTATTTCGTCATACAATTCTCGCGCCTTGACGAAAACAATAGCTCCTTGTATATCTCTTTCCTTGGTCCGGAATAAATATGTATATACATTCAAGTATATATCACAGGTATTGCTTTACCAGAGTTTCTGTATAGGCATCCTGCTCTTCTACCGTATATCTATAATATCTCCCCGCGAATGGTACCTACATCCGATGACAAGCGCGTCCTGTCCGAACGCTCTGGGAGCTAAGAGGCTATCTTTGGTGGCCCATCTACCCATTCCCTGCTCTTCCCCCTTGCATCCCCTTGTAACCCACTCCGAGTCCCGTTTGGGAGGCGACATTTCACGTGCTGCGTCGAGTTAGCAACCCCTGTTGGATATGTACGGCGATGGTCCGACGCATAGCTCACACATACACGTAAACGTCCGCGATATATAAATATATATAATATATTTTGTATGTATATATATATATATATATATATACCGCGACGATTCTCTCCGCGGGTGGAGAATCCGCGAAGCACCCTCACGGTTTCGCCACAGGACAAAGCTCGTTCAACTCGCGTTCGTCCGACGAACGGTGCTCTTACTCTCTCTCTCTCTCTCTCTCTCTCTCTCTCTCTCTCTCTCTCTCTCTCTCTCTCTCTCTCTCTCTCTCTCTCTCTCTCTCTCTCTCTCTCTCTCTCTCTCTCTCTCTCTCTCTCTTTCGTTCTTTATCTATCTCTGTCGCTCCCTCTATCATTCGCGTCGCGCCGACTCTGATGCTGCTGTATGCTGGGTCCACGAACCTCTCTCGCCATCCGCAGAGAGAGGCTATTTATTTTCGTGCTATATGGCTGTTCGTTCGTTCAGTGTGTTCCCGGGCTCTGCCTCTCTCTCTCTCTCTCTCTGTCTCTCTATCTGCAGCACATAGATGCACACTCATACGAACACTGCCATTTTATCTCTTTTTTTCTTAAGCAGAACTTTCCATCCGCCTTTCTTTCTCTTGCGCTCACGCGGTTAGTGCGCATACGCGATCGCTGAGCTCGCCCGCTTGGCTTATGCTAATGCCCTCGATTCTCGAGGATCTTATGTCGATCCTTTTTTTTCTTTCTTTATCTCTCCTCCTGTGGCTTCTGCCTTGTAGAATATATATAGATCCTACTACCTATTCTTCGTTCCTTCTTCTCCTTATTCTCTTTCCTCGTCTTCTCCTCTCGTTGGTTTTACTCTCCTACTCTTTACCCTCACTATATATACTCTCCAAAGGTTCTCGAAGTCCCTATCGCATACTCTGTCTCTTTCTCTTTCGAAGCATTCTTCCTTTCTGAGATTTATTTCGTGTTATATATTATTCCATTCGTGAGTACTCGTCGCCCAGTATTGGAACTTTAGTGTATGGAGACAATATCCGCGTATAACTGCGCACGGATAATATTTTATGATGACGATGCTCAGTCGAAATCATACAACGAGGGCAACAGCTTAGATCTACCGATCCCTGTCTTTTCTAGTTCGATACTTTGCTACCTCGTTTATACGATTCTTTTTCTCATCTTAAATATACAACATTCAGCTTTCTTCTCCACACTCGAGTCTATCGTAACGTATATGCATCCATGCCGTCGATGACTACGGAACTCAAGATTCGTATATCAATGGCAGATATATGATAATACCTTAAGGATGCATCTGAGTGGTTGAAAATAATGTAAACAAAGTATAAATTTCGGATTAGTGAAATAGAGACAACGAAATCAAGTTGGTGTCCGATTCATCAGAATTTTTTCCATACATTAGACAAAAATCAGCAAATATATTTGAAATTTAAAGAAATCCCACATATGTTCACCTAAATCATTCAATTCTACAAAAAAAAAAAGTCCTTCAATTTTTCCTGCACTGAAAAAAGGCATAGTGTTAAGAACGGAGACGTAGTTGGCTCAACTACGCCCTGAGGTTGGATACGGCGAAACCAATCACGTAGTTGACGCAACCTCCGTGCGTAGTTAAAGGTATTTTGTTGAACCAACTATGCCCGCAATTTGAAGTAAAACTTTAAATATTCAATAGAACCAAAACATTTTTTGAATAAAATTCAATAAATATTTGAAATAGTATCATCGCATTGCTCGGGAAATGCGAAAAGTATTTCAGTCAATTGTATCAATCACGTTTAGATTAAATGAATTGCATTGTGTAATTCAAACGTATAGTGATTGTACCGAACAATTATGATTTTGAAATGACTAAGAAATATTTGAAATTTTTTTTTATATACATATTTTTTGGAATATTTTTCATTTGATATTTTTAATTTTGTATTTTGCGACTTTCAATAGTAAATATGATTGATCGATTTTTTACTCTAATAAGAGCGCCTATCCTGACATAATTAGGTGGCAAAAATTTTTTATATCAGCGTACTTTAATTGTACGATAAAAGGCCTTAGACCTTGTTTCCTCGTAAAACAAGGGTTCGGATTTTCTCGACGACCGTCGGTCGGAGTGATCGATATTTAAAGATTCAATGTCGAAGCCTTATGGGCACATGGGCGGTGCGACGCTTATGCGAGAGCGCTCCGCCCGTGGCCCTCTAACGGATTTTTGCCACACCAGAAATCCAGTCAGAGAATAAGGCTGTCCGGTTACAATATATATAATTCGTGTTAAGCAAAACTTATTGTTTACGTAACAAAATTTTAGTAGCTTTAGCAAAAGGTTTATTTGTTTGAATAATAACAAAAGATTTTATCCAAATTACTACTAGGTAATTAGCTTAATCACAAATTATATTCCGTTGATCTGTGATGTCAATGAATTCAATTCTCGCAGAGAAATTTATTCGATGCTATTATTTTATCGAGTCACGGACAAACCATATACAATCCAACCTCCGTGTGATTATTTCAAATTCAATCGATTCTGTGTTTCAAGTTTTATTTTTTTTCAATGTAACCATTTATTGCGGTTGTATCACATGAAATACACTCAACTCAAATAAATTAAAATTTAGCGGCAAAATCGTGGCGTAGTTGTCTCAACGACATGAGTTTCTATGCATCAACCACCGGGTGATTAATTAAACGTAATATGACTATTGTCGCAATGAAATTCATCCAACCTCATCTCGTAGTTGACAATACTTTAATTTTTTTTTCAGTGTGCCTACTTTTAATCGTTTTTTCACCATATAGAGTCGATCGTATCGGGAAAAATCCTCTGGCTTTTAAGAGCTCGATAAGAAACTTAATAAAATATGTAAACATGAAACCATCGTCAGAGAATCTCTATTAACTTTTTAACTCAACCGATTCGAAAAAATACGGAAATTTGATAGTATCCATAACGTAACTATCACCGACATGAGATTTGAAAAAAGTACAAATTCGAAGATCGTGGCTGCGCGAGCTACCGTTGTGCTTTTCTAATTCCTAATTGCACTGCGCAGCGCATGAACAAAACGCGAGAAACATTCAAGGTAATTCTTTGAACGGCGCGGAAACGCGTTTTTGGATGGAATACAATATATATGCACTGAAAAAAAGGCATAGTCTTGAGAACGGAGGCGTAGTTGGCTCAACTACGCCCTGAGGTTGGATACAGTGAAACCAATGGCCTAGTTGACGCAACCTCCCCGCGTAACTGAAGGTATTTTGTTGAGCCAACTACGCCCGGAATTTGAGATAACACTTTAAATATTCAATAGAATCAAAACATTTTTTAAATAAAATTTAATCAATATTTGAAATAGTATCATCGCATTGCTCGGGAAATGGGGAGTATTTCAGTCAATTGTATCAATTGTGTTTGGATTAACGGGAGAAACTAGTTGAGGAGGCCGAAATTTTGGTATTTTTCGTGAATTTTTTTACAGGGAAGGAATAATCAGAATTTATTTAAACTTGGAGGATATTTTATTCACATTTTGAAGTACACTTTATAATTTTTTCAAGTCATTTCCGCCGGAAATAGTGGAGTTAGAAGCTGCTGTCCATGGACGATCGCCATCCGAGTTTTTTGCTGGTGGGCATTCCTGAAGTCACAATTTTTATCTGTAATCATTACAACTTTTTTTTCGTTAACAACATATTTCCTAAGAATATGAATCTAATTGTGATCAAAAAAGTTGAAAATTGCATGTTTTTGAGGTGTTTGAACACAATGTCATGTTTTTATACCATGTTTCTCACCTTTTTTGCATTAAAAAAAATATTTTTAATAATAATATCATTCCAGAGTTAGGTTCATATAGATTGTAATTGAATAAAGAATATTGACACAAATTTTCAGAACGATTGGTCAATAACTTTTTAAGCTAGAATGCCCACCAGTTGAAAAAAAGTCGTCCATGGACAGCAGCTTCTAACTCCACTATTTCCGGTAGAAATGACTTGAAAAAATTACAAAGTGTACTTCAAAATATGAATAAAATATCCTCCAAGTTTAAACAAATTCTGATTATTCCTTCCCTGTTAAAAAAAATTCACGAAAAACACCTAAATTTCGGTCTCCTAAATTGGTTTCTCCCGTTAAATGAATTGCATTGTATAATTAAAATGTACAGTGATTGTACCGAACAATTATGATTTTGAAATGACTAAGAAATATTTGAATTTTTTTTTGATATATATATATTTTTTGGAATTTTTTTTATTTGATATTTTTTATTTTTTATTTTGCGACTCAATAGTAAATACGATTAATCGATTTTTTACTCTTTCTCGTAAGAGCGCCTATCCTGACATAATTAGGTGGCAAAACCTTTTTATATCAGCGTACGTTAATTGTACGATAAAGGCCTTACATCTGTTTACCTCGTAAAAACAAGGGTATGGGTTTTCTCGACAACCATCAGTTGGAGTGATCGTTATTTAATGATACAATGTCGGAGCCTTATGGGCACACGGACGGTGCAACGCTTACGCGAAAGCGCTCCACCCGTGGCCCTCTAGCGGATTTCTACCACACCAGAAATCCAGCCAGGGAATAAGGCTGTCTGGTTACTATATATATAATTCGTGTTAAATAAAACTTATTGTTTGCGCAACGAAATTTTAGTAGCTTTAGCAAAAGGTTTATTTGTTTGAATGGTAACAAAAGATTTCATCCAAATTACTACTAGGTAATTAGCTCAATCACAAATTATATTCCGTTGATCTATGGTGTCATTGAATTCAATTCTCGCAGAGAAATTTATTCAATGCTATTATTTTATCAAGTGACGGACAAACCGTATAAAACTCAGCCTGTGTTTATTTCAGCGTGTGTTTATTTCAAATTCAATCGATTCTGTGTCTCAAGTATTGTTTTTTTTTTTTCAACGTAACCATTTATTGCGGTTGTATCACATGAAATATATTCAACTCAAATAAATTAAAATTTAGCGGCAAAATCGTGGCGTAGTTGTTTCAACGACATGACTCTCAATGGATAAACCACCGGGTGATTAACTAAACGTAATATGATTATTGGCGCAACGAAATTCGTCCAACCTCATCGCGTAGTTGGCAGTACTTTATTTTTATTTTCCGTGTGGAAATGCATATGCCGCATGCATGGTTTATATTTATATATATGTGTGAATGCACGAGAGTAGCAAAAACGGCAGCACCGACACAGATCCGTAAGAAAGGACTATTACGCGGGCGGACGAAAAGAGCTATAGTCTGTTGCGAATCTGAGGTGGGTTATGTGTCTGCTGTACGTATATCCACCAACTTCACTACTCACCACTGTGCTCTCTTCGTATCTGCAAGAACTTATGGTGTACGTGTATACAATATCTTGATGGGAAATAGTCCCACGATTATATGTGGCATGCGATGCAATTTCTAACTGCAACGCTAATATAATATACCTGTATTGCATTTTGCTGTGTGTTGGAACTTGCCCAATCGGCGTTGAATGTGTACACTAACGTTCAAAAGTATTTTTTTCACCCCAATGAGTCCTTTTGAATTTTTTTCATTAAAATTAACATAAAATAAACACTCAGAAGTTTAAGGAGGTTGTAACGAAAGGTCAAGTATTAGACAAGATATCAAATTTGAAACGTGTTGTCGATTGAACTCACTATTTTCTTCAGAAAAAATTGGGAACACGTTACCGATAATTCAAGTGAGAAATTAAATTCCAACATTTGTAACTTTAACCTGGTGTCTTATGACGTAACCCTTCGGATTTTATTCCGTTCGTATATTACATATATTTAATTATTAGATAGCCATAAAGTTTTGATTCTCAGTTATAAATCAATCATCAAAGATTGATATCGTAACATAAAAAAAACGAGTTACCGAATTAGTTCTTACAAAATTTTGAGTTAAAGTTGGAAAAACCTCAATAAACTCGATTAGTCGATCGATCTGCACTGAAAAATATTCTTATAGTGAGCTGGCAACGTTACACATTCGTGACAGCGGTAACATAACCTATGTTAGACTATGCTGAAACAGAAATATTGTCGAAGGCACCAAATGTGCGGTCCCGGGTGTGCAAATGAATTTTTTTACCAACATCACAACATTTTAAGTTGTCTCGAACACAATCTTATTGATAAACGAGAACTATTCCGCTATAAAAAAAGGCTAAAGAGGTTTATGTTTACAGTGCGAGTATGCAGCGTTGCCAAACTTTGCCTGAAAAATTCATAGACTGTTAACAGTTGTCGACGAGTAGCTCGATTGGGTGATTAAAAATATGTAATTTCTTGAAATATTATCTCATTGATCAGGATTGCTGTCGTTTCATTACGAATGTATAAAAAAAACCATATTTTATACATCATAATAGTGTCAATTTGTAGTTTTTCAAAAAAAAATTTTTATATACGGTCAATTGACCACACGGAACCGCTACGATATCATTAAGTATATCGCATACTTGTTTTTTTTTTAGCATTGCTTTGTACTGATCTAGCTATAAAAAAATATAATCGAGGAATCGCCTTTGTCTAATCGTTTCCGTGTTGACGACCCAAGTACGAAGTAGGCAAATACTTTTGAGCGATAGTGTATGTATACGGTCCTAAGTAAACTTGACGTGACTTTCTTGGAGGCTTTTTAACACAGTATATGTACTACACATATTCAGGCCTCTCAGTAAATCACCACTTGTATCAGTATTTCTGTCTCGGCAACATTTCACGTGTACACGTTTCGCCGCACGTATTTCTGAGGAACGAAATATGCGGGCATGAAGTTTTTGGGCATTAGCTCTCAAAATTACTCTTAGGAATTTAATAGTTTATTTCTAATAAAAAAGAACTGATCCGTCGATGTAGGGAAATTTAGTTCTTGGTAACAAGGACCGTTCCCTCATCCTGTTAATAAAAAATACTTCAACTACTTTATAAACCAACGTTGGGAAGAGTTTGACTTTCAATAAGTAGCTGCGATTGTCTTTGAGCGCCTCCATTTACGACATTGACTCTAAATATCAATAAATTGTTATTCGCCATATCCCTATGATTGTATGTCAAGTCTTACCAGTTGATTTACATGGGAGATGGAACATAAAATCAATTTATGTACTTTTTGTCGGGCTAAAAATATATTTCTACGAGTCGCTTCTTCTCACGTTCTCAGTTCTTTTTACGTCCTAAAATCCTCGGTGCTGTTACTACGTTCACCACAAACCAATCATTGCTTCTAAATATTCTCGTAATGAAACGAAACGTAGAAGGTTAATTTCTCTCGTTCAATAGCCCATCAAAAACGATGCGTAGAGAGAAACTCTCGGAGAATTTAATAAAATTGTGCAACGTCACGGAGGACGCTTGAACGATCACGTGGACCTCTCACATCCGTAGAATGTGTACATTGTTATAACATAGAGCCGTTATTTTCAGTCGTTTCCTGAAGCGCCGTCGTCTTGTCCTGCCAAGTCCTCGGCTGTACCGGTGCACAGTGACTCTGTAAATTTACCGTCCCTTTGCCTCCATGCCTGTCGCAACCATATACACATATAAACGCGCCACTTTCAATCCTCGATCATTCCCATTCTCGAGACCACAATATGTATATATGCCTTCAAGATTTAAGAGTCTAGTACTGCAAACGCTTGTCAGCTGGTTCTCGTCGACGAGAGCTGTCGATATTAATTAGAGGCTAATTTCATTATTGCCGAAACACGTCGATTCCATAGAGTTCATCATATTCACCTCTTTTTTTTTTTACCAACACGATAGATCTTTCGATACTTGAGGAATTAATTCGAGCGTACTGAAACCCAATTGTCCAATCACATATGGACAAACTCACTGACATCTTTTAATAATTGATTACAAAATTTAATCAAATTATCGAACTTCGGTTCGTAAAATTTGTCTTTGAATAAATTAACAAAGCTGGCCTAATTTCGTCCGAATATAAAACAAGTGATAAAACAAAAATTAATTATCATTTATAGCACAGTGTGTCATAACGGATATAAATGTTTAATGAATTGATAAAAAATGATTATATCTCATTGCTTAAAACACGAAAAATACGATCGTGAACAGAATCGAAAAGGACAGAAACTTGTCGAATTGCGATGGATTGCTTTAAGTATGAATCCAAGCCGGTTACGATGTATCACTGATGTAGTCTGTTATAGAGGTACAAAATGCCGACGCCAATGTTGAATCCCGAGCATATAGCCGGCTTGCCCCCGGCGAAACGTCAGCAAGGACGAAGCGAGGGTGCCGCTGTTACTACTGGTTCCCCGTGTGTCAAAGAGGGTGAGGGAGCAAACCCGTGATCTCTTCGCCACCGAATGTGCAGCATGATATATATATTCTGACGTACTCACGCGCTGTTATCTCTGCCGCGAACCCGACGACGAGTCGTCGTGAAATCTCGACCCTTTTACGAACCAGCGACCGAGCAAGAGATCTCCGCAATCACCTCTCATCTGTACATCTATGTATATACAACCGAGAGATCTTTGCATTGTTCCGCTGAATCGAATCCCTTTCTAACACTCGCTCGCATCTTTTAGGCTCTATAATAGCTTCATGCTTTTTTCTGTTTTTTCTGCTTTTTCCTAGCTTTAGATGTATTTGGTCTGAACGTTACCATTGTTATTACTAGTATTATTATTATTATTATTATTATTATTATTATTATTATAGAGAGTTTTTTCCTCGTTTCCAAGATGGCTTCATGTCCACATATTTTGTAAACTATTTGCACAGTTTTAAGGGGCCAGTCCACTTTAGAGCCACGAAAAAAGGCTATTTTTGCGATTTTTTTTGACGATTTTATAAAAGATATGAATATAAAAGTTGTTGGGCTTGATAAATAAAGTCTTGAAATACATAAAAAAATTTTGTTAATTCATTTTCATTCATTTTGAAGTACAAAAACTATAGTTTAACGTAACGCTTCAAAAATAGGTGGGCTAGGTAGCTCCATCAGAACTTGGCAACGGCTTGTCTGAAACAAAGAAATCAAAGTCCATTAGATTCGGTATGATACCAGCTACAAAATGACCCTCGGATATAAAGTTTGATCAAAAAATAAAAAAATGGCAGATGAAAAACGAAAAAAGTAAAAAAAAACGCGTTTTTTTGCAGTTTTTCACACAAAAAAAAAGAGTAAAAATCAAAATTTTGAAACCATCGAGGGTCATCTTGTTGTGAATTATGTTTACAATATGTGGTTCAAATTTCAAGAGAATCGGTTTATTAGTTTTAGAGATACGATGGAGCTAGCTTGTAAAAACGTTGTTTCGAAAAAAACGCGTTTGAAGTTTATACGCTCAGGTAGACGAAATGAGGTCCTGATGTTAAGGTAAAAAAAAAATACTTAGAGAGCTCGGATTTTCATAAAATTTTGACACAATATTTCTGAATGTATGTACTTTCGAAAACAGTAAAAAAATCGATTTTTTGAAATTTTCAAAGTGGACTGGCCCCTTAATTCTACAAGACCATTGATCGTTACCCTGCTATGGATTTTAGAAAAACATGTCGAAACTTCAGTCATGGGGTTTATCTAAAATCTCGAGAATTGAAGCTAAACCCAGCCCATGTGTTTTTGTTTGTTGTCAAACGTTTTGATATGTTAGAAAACAAATCGTAGTCGGGAATTCCAGCATTCAGCAATAGCAACAAAGAATTAAGTTTAACTTTGGTATAATAAAGATAGTACGTTAATTTTTTTTACCTTGCAATCAAAACTTTAGCGAATATCTTTGTTATGAAAGGGTTATGGACTCACAGTGATTGTTCCTTATCGGAGTATCGCAAGGTGGAAGGGCAAGGGTTGTCCCTGTTATATTGCGAGTTTAGCCGTATACATTGTTGCACGGTCGCAAGCCTGTATACCACAGAATACTGAATTAACCCTCGAGTTTAATATAAACAGGGTGAATATATATATTCTCTTGATCTTGATATTATATATATGTGACATATATATACAACAAGAGGGGTTTCAAGCGAAGTGAGAAAGATCAGAGACCGGGAAAAACGATATTAGTGTGAGATAGTTGACATTGCGGATACACCCAGCCAGTTTCGTGTGACTTCCTGATCTCTCTACTCTTGCTGGACAATGAAGAGCCTTATCGAATGCTGCTGACTCGTGTTCTCTAGCTTTGGAAGCTCACTGGCTATTGTAGATTCGATAGTTTCGTGTCTTTCTCATCTATACTGCCGTACATTTGTACCTCTGTGTACTCTGTTGTCATAGTTCGTTTAACAGTTGCAGTCCCGGTCATCCGGTGTTGCGCTCATCTCAAGCTCTCCAGCCTCGTCGACGTCATCCACAACAAACCACGAAATCCTACGTCTACTTGTGTAAAACCTCGTCTTCCGGTAGTGCCAGAAGCTTATTCACAATACAAATGTTACGTCTATGGTTTATCTAACTCGAATCCGTGGACTCGCGATAACTTCTACGTCAATGTATGTTTCCTTTCAGTATTTTCACCCTCTCTTCGTGTATGTCACCGTCACAATAAAGTACAGGACTCCTAGACACCCTTACAGTCACTTATTGACGCACATTTTTTTAGAAGCTCTTCGACTAACACATGCTACACTTATACTCGTATTTACGAGCGCTCTTTTCGTGTTTGGAATTCCGCGACGCACTTGCAAGATTTTCAGACGCTCCCTCAGGGGAGTTGGCTATACTGAACCGGGAATAGAGCTTTATTTCTCTCGATTAATAACTCCGTGCGTACGCACTAATAAAAACATGATTCTGTTTTGTCAACGTGGTTATCTCCACTCGGTTGTAAAATATTTTTATTGCTATGACGCGTAAGAAGAATGTACACGATCATGAATATGATAATAATTCACGCGTGTAGACGATTGTAATAGTCGAGGAATGAAATAAACATACAGAGGTTCCGAGCATGCGTCAAGAAAATATCATACACAAATTTGATTAAAAACTTTCCGTTTGTGGTCAACATTTTTTAGGAATTTTGTGCTTTTGTGTAACAGTTAAAACTTAACCAATCATTTTTTTTTAATATTATAAATAAATTTTTGCCTCCAAAATACTCGAACTTGCAAAGAACGCGATGCACTGTATCAAAATAAAACAACAAACTGTTTCTCACATTTTTAATTCACGAGCTCTTTTTTTTTGCAAGTATTTTTTGTTTGTTGAAGACGAGACTAAAACACTAAAAATAAAGGTTTTTTTTTGAGCGAGCCCAATGTTTCAGTATAAGTATGAAATTAGGATGAAATTGAATAAGCCAGAAACAGTTAACACGTTCCGTAGTGAAAAAAATAAGAACACTTAAAACAAAATGAAACGAATTTATTTGTCTCTGGCTGGAGAGTATGCGTAAATTGTAGGACCGCAGTCGTAAATTCACTGGTCGCATTTGTTTCCAATTTAAGAAATCCCAGCATCACGGACACTACGGAGTGTGACTCTCACGTATATTTCCGCTCGAACGTTCTCTCGCGTTTAATTTTTTTTTTGTTGTTCGCGTTTTTCGGATTCCCCTTTTTCAATTCTTTCTCGCGCCAAGCAATGAGTGGTTAAATACATCTTCGGCGTGTTTCGCCCGAATTTTCTCTTAGGCATTCGCCCATTAGCACCAAAGGCCACGACCATCAGGGGCAAATATCTCACTGAGTCTTTTTTTCAGTGGGAAACTTTAAATAGATTTCGTTTTTACATTTTTCACTTTGAAGCCTTCGAGCTACTGAGAATGACATGATAAAAAAAATGAAGTTTTTTCTAAAGGGAAAAAATATAAAATTGTATGTCACAGAAATAAAATCACTAAAATAAGACGTGATATTATTCTTATCAGAAATTTCTATGTAACATCAATTCTTCAATTTTTTTAATCTCCCATGCAATTCATAATCCTGCATAGTCATATTTATATGCATAAAATAATACGTAGTGTGCAGTTAAATTAATGTTGTGATAAATATTATCAGTGTACCGTGGCGCGGAAGAGTTGATGCCGCGAGCAGTGTGAACCAGACACATGTTTCTTTGTCAAATATATTTTCTGGTCTCACTTGCAAAATTTTAAAGGGGAACAGTTACAGTGATCAACATGATGCACATTCAATAGAATCTCACGGTGCCATCATTTATAACTTCATTTGCTTTTTTTCCTCCTAAACCTAGATCACTGCCACTGGGTCATTTTGGCGTAGTTTAAAACCGTTATTTTCGATTAATTTGAGAATCATTTTTTTTACTCCAGATCAACAAATTTTTTCCTCATCGCAATCAATATCAATTCTGACATGACGTTGCTCTAAAATAAAAATATGTGAAAATATCCATTCTGTCAAGAGTTGTTGACAGGCAAAGTCAAACCTCGGTCAAAAAGACCCATGGTAGTAACGAGCAGGTCTGAACAAATGTTGGTAACCTAGGACCAAAAGTAAGATCTTTCAGCCACTCACAAATGTCCATATTCACATCAGCACTCTAAGAAGTCGGAATACTCTAACGCAGACGTTCTTACCGACTTGCATTCCGCTAAAAAAGATCTACTGATACTTGAAGCCACCCCCAGTGACATATATACAGATATGTCGTACAGACACATACGAAGAGCTCAAAACAGATGTATAAATATCTCTATATCGGAATTATCATCGAAATCTGTGACACACACATGTGGTCGTCATTGGGATTCGATATTTTGTTCCCTCTTGAAGCATATCTCTCCCTCATTCACAGATTGCGACGTCAGTCGACCCCTCCTCGTTCACATGCTCCTTCGAATTTTTTTTCGTTCTTTGTGCGTAATATAATATGCGCCTTGAGGGGTGAAGCAGGGGGTGAAGGGTGGGGGGGGGGGGGGGGGAAGAAAGAAAAACCGGGCGAGAAGAGCGTGACCGTCCGGTGACGTGTAACACACGCGCGACGTGTTACACGCAAGGACCCGATGCTGAGCTTCCCAATGTCGAATAACTTCGCAGCAGTGCCAACATCAGAAGGAACGCAATATACAGAAGCAGTAGTACATATATAGTATGACTCAGCATCCCCGATATCTACGGAGTAGTAACACAAGCACACGCGGTTAATAAGGGAATCCGGTGTGTATGTAAGGGCGAAAGAGAGAAAGATATTTAGACAGCGCTTTGAGAGTTCTCTTCGCTCGCGCCGAATCCAACAGTAAATTCCTCGCATGGACCACGTGTGTGTATTTGCTACTTGTGTTTACTGGTCGTTTCTATCAACACCCGGGACCGCGAAGAGTTTTACAGAACAAAAAAAGAACTGCACACGAGCGCGCAGAGTATTACGAGTGCGCTCACGCGTTTTCGTTGTCCTTAATTAATGTGATTTACATGCGGTATATAGGCATCCAGCTCTCGCGTTTGCTTCGTGTAAACTGTGAGGGGAAACGAAAACCTAACTTTGTCGCTCGGAAATACCCTATTCTATACATCAATAAACCGTTAAACTTCCTAATAGGGGTCTCATTAGCAAAGTGAAATGGGTAAGCGCAAAATAAGAACATAAGAGAACGGGAATTGCGGGCGATGCTTGGGAGAAATGTCGACAACCGTGATTTTCTTATTTTTCCCTTGTTTCTAACCAGCTGCATACCTTTACACTCTTCTGGCCTCGGAACTAGTATATCGTTAGATTCAAATGTTTCCTGGAAACTCTTATATTGACTGATCGACCAAACCTCAATCCTAGAAGGAATCACAGGACTACTGAAACCTACTGAAATCTATAGGTTCTGTATTTGTTCATCAAAATCTGTGATAGTGCGTTGAAACCTAGATGACGTTTCAAAGGGGCCAGTCCACTTTGGAGCCACGAAAAAAGCTATTTTCGCGATTTTTTTTTGAGGATTTTATAAAAGATATGAATATAAAAATTGTTGGGCTTGATAAATAAAGTCTTGAAATACATAAAAAAAATTTAATTCATTTTTATTCATTATTAAGTACAAAAACTATAGTTTAACGTAACGCCTCAAAAATAGGTGGGCTAGGTAGCTCCATCACAACTCGGCAACGGCTTGTCTGAAATAAAAAAATCTAAGTCCATTAGATTCAGTATGATAACAGGTACAAAATGACCTTCGGATATAAAGTTTTATCAAAAAATAAAAAATGGCAGATGAAAAACGAAAAAAGTAAAAAAAACGCGTTTTTTCGCAGTTTTTCACAAAAAAAAGAGTAAAAATCAAAATTTTAAAACCATCGAGGGTCACCTTATTGCGAATCATGTTTACAATATGTGGTTCAAATTTCAAGAGAATCGGTTTATTAGTTTTAGAGATACGATGGAGCTAGATTTTGAAAACGTTGTTTCGAGAAAAACGCGTTTGAAGTTTGTACGCTCAGGTAGACGAAATGAGATCCTGGAAAAAAAAAATACTTAGAAAACTCAGATTTTCATAAAATTTTGACACAATATTTCTGAATGTATGTACTTTCGAAAACAGTAAAAAAATCGATTTTTTGAAATTTTCAAAGTAGACTGGCCCCTTAAATATCGATGACTACTCGGAAGCGCTTGATCAAATGCATTTATTACTCCTTCATATGTAACGCACAATGGAGTAATGAAAATAATTCGATGTAAAATAATGAATGTGTTTAAAAATAGCGAATCCCACATAGCGAGATTGCTAATGACTGACGAATCGATTGTGAACTTATAGCTTGAAATATGCCTTCAAGATTTCCGATTCCAGCATATATGATACAATGCGACACTCGGAAGTTTCGATCCTTCCATGAATTTCTCTCAGCTGATTTTCCCATCACAGGAAATCCCAATTATTACTCATTACGTAGAATTTGCGGATCTGGTAACTGTAAACTCCTCCAAGTAGTTACGAAGATTCTGACTTCTCTATATATTATATAAATAGATATATATATGTATGGATAGATTGATTTACATATATACAAAAGGCAATTTCTCGGCGCTACGCCAATGTTAACGAAACGGGGAGAGCATCGCGTATGGATATACGGATGTGGGACTTTTAGCGCCGGGCAAAGTGTCAGGCCACTGATAAGCCGAAGGCATTAATTTCACAGTTTGCTCCCCCTTGTCGTCTCGCACAGTGGACGACGAGAGAGACAGAGAGAAAACCCAGAGACAAGAGCTCTCTCGCGCCTAATACAATTATGTTATAACCCCTTGCCAATTCTGTCTCTCCCTCCCAAGCACAAGAGAGAAAGAGAGAGCGAGAGAGATGAGGAGTGCCCGGCGGGATCTCAGAGGCGGATGGGGATATCATTCTCATCTGCGCCAGCACACAATTCTTGATCATTCCCCCTGTACGCAGTCATCGCGGGGATCGTGCACACCCTTTGTATCTTTTGCCGACCGGGCTCTGCTGTTTATCTTAAACATAGTATCTCATTTCATATCCATATACCATCTTGCGCATCTAGCTCTATGTAGTTAAAAAAAATGAACGAGCTCGAAAACTTGAGGGAAAAAAAAGAAATATGAATTTGTTGACAAATATTACAAGCCACCGAAATTTGCGCCCCGATGCGGTTTTGTGGTTTATGTAATTGGACGACTCACTCAAAACGAACGGTTCCGTTCTGTTGCCACGCGAACGCAGTGCTCGCTGAGATCCCTAGAACGGGTGGATAATATTTGATAAGTTGTGTCAACTGCTCGTTAGTTAATTGTCACTGGCCACTCGTATAATATTACTATCTATACATGTATATATTTTATATACGTCTACGTGGTATATGAGTACGGAAGAACGAGAGTGAATACTCTCGCTTCGAAACGTATGCGACCCACACTCTCCCCCAAATTTATATACATATACACTTTACAAAACCACTGTTCGTGGCTAACAACCAATCCACCACCAACACAACCCTCTCCCCTCCGATACACCCCTTTAACTTCGCAGGGGTTCGTTTCGTCCAACTCTCTCATTTCTATCTCGTGCATCGTTCAAAATGGTCCCGCATACATATCCGTGTACGAAAACCTCGCTGGCCGATGTCCGCAACGAATGCCCTTCATTTCCATACTTCACCCGAGCTTCGAATGGGTACGGGAATTGGTGAGGAGAGAGCGGGGGTGACCGGTATGTTATACAGTATATATGCTGAATCGATGGACGTACGCACGGATACGGACGTTGAATCGACGGGCTACTCGACTGCTAACAAGATTATTTAACCCTCACGCTTCAACGCGTTTTCGCGTTTCCGGCTTTGTCATATGCCCCTCTCTCACCGCCCTTTCTTTTTTACACCCTGCAGCAAGTACAACTCGTAACCGGTGCTTCCACCAATGGCCCTTGAATCAAAGCTCGAACGAGATTTTCTCAAGAGGATCTTCATTTAGCTCACCATGTTCACTGTAACTATCAGTACGTTCTTACACGAACTTACTCTTGGTAGAAAAAAAAGCTTACGCAACAAAATAACCTGTATGGCGGCTGTGTCGAACCACGTCCACCAATGAGCATCTCTCATACCGCGAACTTACCTTGAGGACAGAACCCACAGTTAAAAAGTCTAGTTCATCGGAATAGTCCAAAAATGAACGACTGGCGACAAAGTAAATGTCAATGAGCAAAGCTTACCAATATCAAAGAGTTCCCAACTATGCCCTTAACTCTGAGAACAAATGCTCAGAGGAACCGTCAATTAGTACAAATTGCTTGGAAAGAGCTAGATCAAAAAACGCCAATAGCTCATTCAACTCGGAATTCGATTCTGGCCTAAAATTTATAATATTGAACATCTCTAATGCAGGACATCATCTGTTTACAAACATATAGTACATGTATAGTAAATTTCAACTATTTTGCATCGTTGTTCCTATCTTTATCTCACTAAAGTAGCTAATGTGAACGGATATATAGGTTAAAACACCGACTGAATGGTTAAGCGGACGCGGCACGCGCTCGCTCGTCAACTCTCGCTTCTTCATCATTCCGTGTCGACGCGTTCCACTCTCGGCGCGCCGAGATATATTGCCGTGTATATTATGCGTATACGCACACGTGTATCGCATCCAGAGCCCGTGATCTCGTTGATTGGTCCTATGTGTCGCCTGCGTTCCGTTTCTATGTATAAGCATGTGACTGCGATGTATATCTACGCGAGTACATATATATATATATACGTATAGTACACGCGTGATGAGAGCACAATCTCGCCAAACGACCCGCGTCAAAGGATTACTCGAGTTAATCTCCCCACGGTGGGTCTACTGACTTACTCGTTCTCTCACAGACTCGCGATCATTCGATCGTTTCCTTTACGGGGACTAGTCGAGTTTATTGCTTTAGTTATCCTCTACGAATGAATACTTTGCTATGAGATCAACTAATATATGTATGAACGTATAATTATGTTTAATCGAACTGGTTTTATACGGTAATTGCGATTATTATTAATTTCACAATAGTACAGAGAGATTGGTAAAGTGAAACGGGTTAAATAAGGTTCGAAGTAAATATCGAGACAGTTATTGAGTTATACAATACAATAAATGTTTCCATGAGCATATTGCATAAAATTCTATATACGAGATATGGAAAAGTTAATTTTTTCTTCATTTCCCGTATCCCTCTGCCTTTAACTATTAGCGTCTTTACAAGGTTTGACTCGAGGTCTGCCGCGATCATGTAGCTTCTTCGGCAATCCACGTGAGATGAGAGACCAGACCGCCTGTCAATTTTCTTTACCAGAACTCTGAAGAGATAAAAAATACAAAAAAAAAGATCGAGAAGTTGTACCAGTGGATAATTATTAATCGTTATTTTCGCCAATCACGCTCGTTTATCTCGCGGCACGCAACGCCAATTATTTATCGGCTGGCACGGCGCATTTCGCGGTGTTCGCCAGATACTTTGCGCTGACTCCACCGGCAGCAGCAACAGCGGGATATTACAGCGTTGAAGAAAAAAGGAATAGGCCAAAGAGATGTGAAGTCTAATGTGTATAAATTGCACAGCTATTGGCAATTTTAACGGGACATTAAATATACCAAAAGTCTTTATTTACAAGTTATACATTATTTTTGTTTTCTTGTTTTTTTTTTATATATATTTAGGCAAAACTTTCTGTAATGGCAGAGAAATTTTCCTACGGAATTCTCCGAACGTAAACCTTCTTACGTATTTCGTTTTCCTTTCCAATAGTTTTTCATACATGCAATCTAAAGTTTGAGAAAAAATTTCCACTGCAAGAAAAATATAATAATTCTCTTCAATCAATTCTCAACCGAATACACTAATGCGTTTTTAATTATAAGTTTCGTAAAAGCATTAATCAATGACAAATTTGTAATGAAAATTTAAATTAGATCGCCACCGATCTAATTTAAATTTTCACCATAAATCACACGCGTTTTATAAACGAATAAAATACATCTCATAAGATATATTCGACATCTAATCACCAGTAGGATGCCAATTATTCTATCGCTTGTCGTATTCAGTCTCTACATATGTAATATGCCGTATTTAAACACGAGGATCGGGAGGATACACCTATGAGGAGAATTGACCATAGAAACTTCGCGATACTCCGAGGGCTTGCACGCCTGCCAATCCTAACCATTGAAAATAGCGGGTTTATACCAACAGACGAGAGAGAAAGAGAGAGAAGGACGTCACTGAGGATCGTTAGTAAACTGCGGCCGGAGAGGCGAAGATCTGTGGGCTTATACGTACCACGATGGCTCCTATTTCATCGCGGCCCGATCCTTCCAACCACTCGGTGATGGTGTTTCCGCGTTTCTTAGTTTCGCCACAGGGGTATACAAATATATATATGTATATTTACATTCATATACACGTGTGCTATATATAAGCGAGAAACTTTAATAGATCGTTAAGAGAGTATCATATATATGGGATTCGTACATATCGCTTGGAATTGCGTGCTCAATTAAGAGATTTGATTAGTACCATCGAACATTTTTGTGCTTAGGTTATTAACTCTAAGTTACTACCATTGGGTAATCTTGACGCAGGGCCAAAATCATAAGTTCAACTACATTAAAATGGACTTTTTTCTAGAAATTCGAGTGCTGTTGAAGAAATCGTTACCGAACTTTAAGCCCTGCATTATTCGCTTATCCAGCAATGAATCTCTTTCGTTTAAGAAAAAAAATGTTGTAAAGTATCAATTGCTTCAAAAGTTATGGAAATCTCACTGGGTCATAAAGACCCGTGATCAAGGACCTGTACCAATACCTCAAAACGTTAAACTGCTTCTGAGACACACATACTTTGGCCGACCCCATGACCCTGGACTAATTCGAACACGAATGTAACATAAAATGATTTTGTATGTATCGAAAAGAACGTTTTTCGAAAGCAAATATCCGTGTGTCATGATGACGATCGATTGAACGTTGCGAAAAGTGTAGTAAAGAAGAAGAAAAAATAAGAAAAAGTTGAAAATCCCGAAATTCGTAGGATATTATAATGGAAAAAAGGCACTGAGAAAAATAAGGGGATCAGGAACCGAATCCCAAGAGAAGAATTCGATCACCGCTCGCGTCAATTTTACCGAAAAAAAAAAGAATTGTCTGATCCTGAACAATACCCGTGGCTAGGACGTATAAAGAATATGAGTTGACGCCTCAACATTCGTCCAGTCACTTGAATAAATATCAATCATAAAACCCTGGATTCTCGACAGCAGGAACTCATAGTGACACATAAGGAAATATTATTTTCATATTTGCGAACAGACATTCCCGGCCCTTGGACCATCGTCCATTCGACCCAGAGGCTGCTCTCGATGGCTGCCTTGCTGCGAGTTAGTATATGCAATGGGCTGCGCGTTGCAGCTGGACTTTTGCCCAGATCTTGTAAGAATTTATACCTATATCCATCCATATATATACTTACAATGATCGAAAGACGTAATCCAATAACGCCGGCGTGTCCGCCCCGTGAAAGATCGATATATGCCACTCTATATACGCTTTTCTCCGGACTGAAGTATAATTTGACGAGGAAAATCGAGGATTCAAGAGGAATAATAAGAAGACGCGGTTGATCGGTTGCACTTCGTTTTCTTCCTATTATTGTTATACATATATATTAGAAATCGTTCGATATCCTATACCTACGAGAAGAAAAACGTATGTACCAAAAAATTTGGTACACGAAAGTCTTGCTCAATCATTGTCCTTACTTTCTTTCACAGGATATAAAACAAAAAAAATCACGATAATCGAAAAACAATGATTTATTTATTTATAATCTTCTCAAACGTTGTCGTACATTAATTTAATGGTAAAATTATTCAACCCACATCTATTATAGGTATAGACATTATTCTGTGTAAATGCGTTATAATTACCACCTGCTCTCTATCACGGAAACTTTCTCGCTTGGAATAATTATAGAAATCGTCTTTTAAGTAGCAACTAATTGTATCTAATGCAAACTGTATTTAGAAGTGTATATTTAAACGCCAATTTAGAAATGCATAAGTGCTCTTCCATTTACCATCATCACCCTCCGTCGTCATTATCGTATTACGCATCGAAGATGACTCGCTGATTTTCCATTTTATCGTTCTATACCACAGCATCGAATTGAATACTGTCATGAATTAATTAACAAAATTCCATGTGTTTTCAACATTCTTGCCAATTCAATAAATATCTGAGTCGTTATTTCATATGTTGTGTAACTTTTTTTTATATTTCATAACGTTTCAAAAATTTCTTCCAAATTTGGAGAGATGTAAAAAATTTAGATGCAGATTATCCTTTATTATATATGGAGCATAAAGAAATTCGCTACTTTAATACACGATTTTAATACCATACCATCAATATTCCCCTACGCTATTTCATACATTGCTAGTACCTACGCTCGTATAATCTGAGCACGTTATGTACATGCCTCGCTTATGATCATACATCGAAGGTTTTTGAGTGGGAGTAAAACGTGGTCTGTTGCGGGACAACTCTAGCAGAGAAGGAAAATCAGTAGCAGAAGAGGAGAAGAGCATAGGCATTCCACTAGCTTCGAGAGAACGGCAAATCGGATAACCGGCCACGACAATGGGGCCGGGAGGTTAAGCGTGTTTGCCCTTCTCTCGAAGGCCCATTCACACCACAATGGGCCTGCAAACGCTTTTCAGTTTTTCCCCTTCCTCCGACGATCCATAACCTCATCCCTTCCTCCATAATATTTCGCCCCACCTTTGACGTTCTTTGGCGACCCCTCAATATCGTTTTCTTGCTCTGCCATCTCGACTATCTTTCTCACTCAGTTACTGTCGAAAAACCGGAAGATAAAGGCGCACATAGAAACTGTCGTTTTATGAGCTGCACGTTCGCTCTTATATAACGAGAACAAATCTACTATATCTCCAGACTCTCTTCAGACTTTAGCTCGGATCTAGTATACGTACGAGGAACTTCCTCATGATCCATAGCTTGCAAAAGCAAGAGGCTGGACAGAGAAATAAGACTGGGTCGAGAAAAATGAGGAAGATATAATACACAAAGACTTTTTCCTCAACGATGTTATTCAACAAGGACCACCGGGCTTCTGTAAAGTAAAAACTTCTCCGCCCTTCTCCGTATACGTGTCCAGCACATGCCCCATGTGCCACGATCCTCCTGTTACCTACGAGAATCCCGTACCATTCTTTTTCAGCCACCCCGCAAATAACGCGTGCACCAGCATACGACAATGTACGTTTTCCACAATGAGCCTAATCAGCCGATTGGCATGTTGCCTTCAACGATCAACAACAAACACACAGTCGTGCCCATACCATCGAGTATTTTCCGATGCTTTTCACGATTTATAACGGTAAACAGACATTTACGAGCCTGAAAACATATGCCAAATATGGTTGCTGGTTTCTGTGAGTAAGATAGCCAATCTTCCAGAACGCACGATCCAGCTTAGACATCGAAGATTCCTATCAGGCGATGTTTAAAAATTCTTGTAAATCCATGAAGAATATATCTTGAAATCGAGGTTTCTTATGATTTAAACGACTGTTGGTTGTGCCACGTGTCTTTGCATTTGCGCCAGCTTGCCAGCCGTAAAAGTGTGGTCTTAACTGAATCAGCCAGATGAGTGTAGGATGATAAGTAAGTTTGCCTATCCCACATTTGGATAACCGTGTTTTCGGGCCGAACGAACGGTTTATGCTGATTGCTATGGACAATCACTCGTGACCAAGTACCCTGTAATAAGCAAGCATGAAAAAATCACGTATATACTCTCGATCTAAGGCAACGGTAACGGTTCGTCAACGAGAAAAGATACGAAGAAGATGGTCATAGAAGATGCAACATGAAAGCCCGGAACAGCTGTGAGGTCCTCGAGAGTCTGAGTGATCGGTTCGCACGCCCACCCCGCAGGGTCAATACAATGATGTTTGCGGACCAAACAGCACGTATACTATGTACGTTGCTAACACATGCGTATACACGTGTTCTGAAGGAACGGTCATTATGTTTTCACGATTGCAGAGACAGAGAAAGAGAGAGACAGAGAGGGAGAGAGAGAGAGAGAGAGAGAGCGGGTAGAGGTATGCGTGCCGAAAAATGCACACAGAGTTCCATTCTCGGACTCCCCTGGACCGACAATATCTCGTAGCCTTGTATATACACGAGTGTCGTCGCCTCACTCTTATTCAGGCCACCATCTCAGAAGTCCGAGAGGCTCGTTTCTCTCGAAACGACGTACAAATCACAGGTCATTTACTCCATTCAGTCCTAAAAAGTCATTTAACGTGGCGCGATAAATCTTTTATTCTTTCATCGCTCTTCTCTCATCCTTTTGACGCTTTATACCTGTGAGCATCAATGAAAAATCGGCATCAGTGTCTCGAACTCTTATGATGATCGAGAAGCGTGCGACGCTTCTATATTGTTATGTATAATTTACGTGATGTGTTTGTGTATATACAGTATGAGGGTGCGTAAATACTGTGTTTTGTCGTGTACACAACGTTGCCCTCCCTCCTGTGATAGCCGCAAGGATATATCGAAACTCAGAATGTACAGATGTGTGTGTGTGTGTGTGCGTGTGTGTGTGCGTGTGTGTGTCGTACGCGCTCCACAGACAGCAGAGCACTCAACATTTGTAAACGTGAGCGGCACGTGACACGCAATGCAATAGCACAATAGAACAACGGAATGAACTCGACTGCATCCAAACCACTTCGGTAACTGTGTAGTACACCACTTACGTACAGCTTGCAATCCACCTATATCTAATGAAAATATGCTACAGGTATATAACTACGAAACATACAGTATTATGTAGATTGAGTGTTCTGTTGGCTGTTGGATTTATAAGTATACATAAACCATTTATCTGCCAGCCTACACGGACTAATCCACCGAAGTAATAATGTGCACGAACTCGCTTTCTTCCATATATATGTGGGTATGGATCTATATGTGGCTTCATAAATACATGGGCATGTCCACGCTAAACCAATCAACGTGACGGATTCGTTCTTATTATTTGATTCTAGTTTCTTATTTTGCGCAGCCTCACGTGTAGATTGTTGTTTGATTTTCGAGTTTCACCAAAACGAAGTTATAATTTTATTTTTGTATATGATTTTTGTCCCGAAAATACGGTATTAGGAAAACTAGTTTTTCCTGGAACAGGGTTTCGCTGGTTACATGTATGTGGAATTTAACAAATCCTCGGATGAAAGATTTAAATTTTACCGTAATAAAAAAGAAAAAAATCGTCACGGATTTCTCTGCAGAAAATGAGCACGCAACTTTTTTATTATTTCGTTTGTTATTGCAGATGATCGTAATGGAATGATCATAACTTTAAAAAATGGGAAATTATTAAAAAATCAGTGCTATTGAATCCATTCAAATCGTTTTGGAATAATACACAAAGGGCCTAATATAAACCATAAACTTGCGATTTCCGAGAAACCAGATGGATTTGAAGAAACGTTAATTAATTTTACATAAAGTGTCCCATATCTGCGGGACTCCGAGGACAGCGTTCAGCGTGGTCTTGCGAGGCAAGAGTCCCAGCGAGTGTTCAGCTGCAATGTTGTCTCGACTATCTCGATTGATCCTTCTTGCAAATCGGTGCACATGATCTGAAAAATTGACACCACTTTCTTTCAGCATTAAGTATGCACATGCACTGAGAAAACAATTTTGTTGATCGAAACAAAGTTCGTTTCTCTCAAGCAAAATATTTAGTTCGATACGAGTAAAGAAATATTTTCGAGATAAGACAAACTCATTTGTGAATGCTGAAACAAGTTATTAGCCGAACCAACAAAACTTTGATGCTGCCAAACGAATTAATGTTAATATAACAAAATATCATATAAATAAACTGATTCATTTATTCATCGTAACGATTACCGTTTAGTCAATTTCGTTATTGAAATTGAAACAAATTTTTTATTAAAGCAACTAAAAAGTATGCGCAAGCAAATAAATGGTACCAGTTGTTCGAACAAAATCATTCAGCTCCGGTGCGATTTAGTTGATTCATCTACAAGAAATTTTCATTATTAGGTGAATAAACTAAATCATTTGCCATTCAACAAAAAAATTGTTGGATGCACCAATTTTTTGTTCAACAAAATGTATTTAGCTCGATCAACAAAATTTTTTTCTCGGTGTGTAAAATGCAGAGCGACTAAAACGCCTGAGGCATACATTTAGTGCGCACTTTATCAACGTATATACATAAGTTTACATGATTGAAAAGAGACAAAACCATGGGGGCTGATCCTCTGTCATCATGCGTGTGCATATGCGTATGTGACATGCATCTATAAAAAAAAAAACCATATGCACGAATATTATAATATCGTGCAAGTACTGTGAATAAACGACAAAGGTACCTTTTACCTTTATACCACTCTCGTCTGTACAAAAACTATACATTGAGAGGAGCATCACAGAGTCTATCTCCGGCGATATATGCGCGCTTTGGTGCAAGATCGTTATGCGGGTGTTTATGGCTTGAGCGCTCTGCAACCACCGCATCCACATTTTAAGGTTCCCTGACTCTGTATCTCTCTTTTGCTCTTTCAGCCACAGAATTCTATCTCGTATACACACTTAGAAATATATATGTATATATGTATTTGCTTTACTGTGGGAGATGCACACGTTACCTCTTGCACTCTGTGTGCAGGTAGTCTCGCGAGTCGACTGTGCTCTTGACTCCAAGGGCCTCCCCCTTCCCCCTTCCACTCTTTTTCCCCGCTCTCGACAACACTTTCAGATTCTGTGATAAGTGAGCGCGCGCGATCCTCTCCGAGTTGAGAATCGGTCCGAGAAAAAGAGAGAGAAAGAGGAAATGAGAGACGGAGTAATAAAAGAGAGAGAGAGAGAGAGAGAGAGAGAGATGAGATGAGAACTCAGACCCCCCACCGTTCAATGAGAGACATTTCTCATCATTTTCCATTCAGAATGTCTGAGTTATACGCCAGCTCGTGCTGCTCTATACGGGTTTCCTTACGCACAATCATTCGATTTATTACGGCCGCGAACCTAATGAATTTAATTTCATATTTCACGGGACTTAAGTAGACATCGGGCGTTCTTGCGGCGAGAAAATTTGCAGCAACTCGCATACCACCGTGTGGCCTCACATGCAGGACCACTCGCCTCGCCAGATATAATCCTTTAACACTCACCATCGAGTAAACGCTGCTTATATATATACCCATGTATTCGCCGAACTGGACCAAGTGTCTTTTATTCGGTGACTCATACTCAACGTGTATTTCCTCGTGTGTCCGTCACTTTGTTATTTCACCATTGATAGAAGTGACCATATCACTGCATCATGAGAATCGTTAATTAATATTTGATGGTACTTCACATTAAGGGGCCAGTCCACTTTGGAGTCACGAAAAAAAGGCTATTTTCGCGATTTTTTTTTGAGGATTTTATAAAAGATATGAATATAAAAGTTGTTGGGCTTGATAAATAAAGTCTTTAAATACATAAAAAAAAAAATTTTATTCATTTTTATTCATTTTTAAGTATAAAAACTATAGTTTAACGTAACGCCTCAAAAATAGGTGGGCTAGGTAGCTCCATCACAACTCGGCAACGGCTTATCTGAAACTAAAAAATTAATGTCCATTAGATTCAGTATGACACCAGCTACAAAATGACCCTCGAATATAAAGTTTTATGAAAAAATAAAAAAATGGCAGATGAAAAACGAAAAAAGTAAAAAAAACGCGTTTTTTTCGCAGTTTTTCACAAAAAAAGAGTAAAAATCAAAATTTTAAAACCATCGAGGATTATCTTGTTGCGAATCATGTTTACAATATGTGGTTCAAATTTCAAGAGAATCGGTTTATTAGTTTTAGAGATACGATGGAGCTAGATTTTGAAAACGTTGTTTCGAGAAAAACGCGTTTGAATTTTGTACGCTCAGGTAGACAAAATGAGGTCCCGACGTTCAGGTAAAAAAAAAATACTTAGAGAGCTCGGATTTTCATAAAATTTTGACTCAATATTTCTGAATGTATGCACTTTCGAAAACAGTAAAAAAAATCGATTTTTTGAAATTTTCAAAGTGGACTGGTCCCTTAATAAAACTTAACGCTTTTAGAAATTCATTCAAATTGTACGTTGCTTCTTTCTTTGTAATAAATTGTAAACTGCTGCGCAGTTTTGCTAGACAAACGGTGAATTTTTGCCTGAATAAAATTGCCTTTATATTGATATATGTCAATTCTCTCAAATAGACGGGAAATTCCTCGATTGAAACTTTTTTTCTTAACAACGTGTATGCGTATAAACTATAAGCTTTATACATCGTCAATTATTTCGATAAATGTATATAGATATATTATTATAAACGTACATTTATCTATACGTATGGTAACGTAAAAAACGATCGTTTATAGTTTGCCACTATATAACTTCGAAGAACTCGAAAACGACCTTCTCGAACTTCACCCTCTCTCACGCACGCACTCGCACCCTATATCTCTCGTCCTGTTTCTTCTCACCCGGTGAAAGAAGGAGCGCACGAGATTCTTATATTCCCTTACGCGCACAAAGCCGTGAATCACGGTTCATCGTATTTCATCTCGCCGCGGGGATATGCCAAAAGCACAGTCGCCTCTTCAAGCAAACGAAATTATCCGAAAAATATGATGTAGTTTTTTTCTTTTTCTTTTTTTTATTTTCTTTCTGAACGACGAGGGGGTTGACTCAGGGCTCCGCGCGTACAAATCGTTCGCAGATACGACTCTTCGCACTCTCCCTCTATATTCACTCTTCTCTGTCATCATTTGTACAGTCCGATGTATGGAATTCTCTTTCAAAATTGCATTAAGTACCTGCACGAGTTGTGCGTCGGGTCATTTGCATCGCAATCATAAGAAAATCATAACATACGTATATATGTGTATATAAATATGTTTATGCATTATATAAAGAAGAATCTCTCGTGCTGAACTTATTAAATTTATCTCCGTCTCGCCCCCTTGACTTGAAACAGTGGTGATTTATTATTTTTTCTTATGCTTAACGATGCGAGCGCGGAATATGGTCTGGCGCTCCCGCGTTCCCTTCATTTATGCTCTTTTTTTTCTTTTTTTTTTAATTTTCATTTTTTGCTATCCGAATGAATTTATTATAGCGCGACGCTTCCTCGCTCGTTTTGCGGGTGAATTGTGCAAATATGTAGATCGTTATGACTGTATTAACCCTCTCAGGGGCGGGATTTAGCTAGTCCCGTAACAATAAAATTTCTTACATTATTCTCAAAATGAAGTAATTGCGACTGATTAATTGGTTACAACTGCGAATGGGAAAAAAAAAGTTTTTAATTGGTAAACTTGAAACTGCTCAGCACCGATGACAGCGTGTATTTGTTTTAGTTTTGTTATCGATCGATAAACAAAATAATATCCGAATTCCAAATTTGCACATTTCCTCATTTTTTTCATTTACAAAGAATACTTGTGAGATTTCGTCAAATTTCAATTCTTGGATCGAGTAAGTTCATGCACCAATTTGTAAAAAATAGAAAATATCGCAAACTCGAAAACAAAGTAACAGTTTTTATATAAAAAATTCATAATTTAAACAATAATGATGAATTCATTTCTAAATAGCAATTAATTAAGGAATTTGAGAAACTCCCAAAATTCATTCGTTTCTTACCACTGCGTACTATCGTAAAAAGCTGTACACAACATAATACTCAACGGAGACGAATACTGAACAGGTATTCAATAATTACGATGAAAAAATGTTGAATTAAAATTTTTCAAGTCCAAACGACGCGCATTTTATTCGTTAATCTCGACGGGCTTCGTAATGGTGATTAGAAATTATACATCGTACAAAATACACTTTGACGACTTGTTTGTTTCTTTAACACCAATTTCCCCCACATGATCGTGCATTTAGAATCCGTATAATGTATAATACAGAGCGAAGAACGTGACATGCGACTTTAAATTATCATATCGATACATTTACACGCGTATTATTAGACGTGTGTATATATTCACTTAACTACAGCATCAAATAGCCCTGCGTGAAAAGGCCGTACGCGAACCTTGACGTTAATCGCATGCATTAACGCTAATAATACTTGAAAAAAAAAAAAAAAATTCTTAAGATATATCGGGTGTGTATGGCTCGTAAAGATCCGCTTATAATTATGTCCGCTTTTAGTCGGAGCGCAGTTATCTTGGAGAATTCTATGGGAATGTAAGGCTGGTCAAGCCTTTTGTGCACTGGATTATAAGCTTTCCTACACCCGGTTGTTTATAGAAATATTTCTTCGATGTATTGTGATTTTGATTTCCCACTACTATTGAACTATCGTAAACTATCTTAACGCAGAGTTTCAGTTATATAGGTACAGATTTTCTATTAATGGAAAACAATGACAGTTTCCGGTGATAATAAACGGAACAAAGCGCGGCACTGTCAATAAATCTGCAAATTCCTTCCTGTAACTTAACGCTGTGGGAAAAATTATTTTTCAAGAGGAAAGTATAATTAGACAATTATTTATGAAATGATATATCGTTGCAAAAGAGGCTCGTGGTACAAATATTGAAGAACAATGACAGTTTCCAGTGATAAATAAACGGAAAAAAGTGCAGCATTGTCAACGAATCTATGAATTTCTTCCTGAATTAACGTTGGGAGGGATAATTTATTTTTGCAATGAAAAGTATAATAAGAAAATTATTAATGCTATAAATATTAAATATAATCGTTGCTACTTCGTTCGAAATATAACACCAATAATCACGTCGTTGTTCTCGTAAAATTAACCACTTCAAATGACAAAAAGGATCAATGTGCATTAACTGCGACACTTCGATAAACTGTGATAGAACTCTGAAAATGTTTGACAAATTTAAATAGTTTCGAAAATGGGACATGTCAAATTAAATACTGCGATTTGGGCGTGAGCTCAAACAATTTACTTCTCTGAGCGATACTATTTCACTCTTCGAAGAAAACGTCTTGAAATCACAATTCAACACCCATTCGTAATAAATGCACAGTTTCCTATCCACCAGGAAGTGGAATGTGTTTCAAGGTCGAAGCAAGGGATGTATACGACAATTGGGCAGAAGCAAATGAGATGGCAGATGTTCCATGAATATATATACATATATGCAGGAAATAATAAAGAGAAGCAACAGATTCAATGAAGAGTTGTAATCGCAGATGGAGAGTAGAAAAAGAGAGAAAATTAATATCGATTATGAGCTTATATGAGATGCTTTCGCTTTTTCTGGATATCGGCATGCTCAAGGCAATTTCATGGGCGCTATCGATGCTTTTGCATCCTTCTCTCTTTTTATCTCTCTCTGCTCGCTTGAGGGAAAGAGAATTTACTATGATGCTAATAACCGGCAAGGATGGGAGAAAGAGAAAAAGATAGGAAGACTGGGCAGCAAGCACACAGCACGACTCTCGACGACGAGCGAGTTCCGCTGTTGCTGTCGCGAAAAAAAAGTAAAAAAACGACGGTAATCGTGATATTCCAGATACGGAATTTCATATAACCATACATATGTATATTTATATATACACGTTAATGCTATGAAAGCAAAAGAGACGCCGACGTTTGCAGTTGCGCGCGCACCTTCCAGATTCCTAAGGCGATCGTTTCAGTTCGATCTTTATCTTCGTTACCCGCTTCATGGAGTGACTTCGATCGCACTGTTCTACTATCGTATAACACATATAATTTATACACGATAATCGCGAGATTCATCGCACAAAAAACACTCAGAAAGGAAAATAACCGTTCGTGATTTTTCATGCATTTATTATTGCTTTAAGAAATGGATATCTCAAGACCCGAGACAGATTGTTGACGCCATATAATAAAAAAATCTTTAGTCGGAATGCAGTCACTCCTGTCCACTGTGATGGTACATTCTTCTGTACTATCACTTGGCGCAATAATCGTAAAGTAACAGCTTTCGATTATTTCTGTATTGATGAGTGAAGTTGATGCAGAAAATTCGAGAAAGAGAACGAAGTAGTCGAAGGATTAGTCGAAATATTCCAAGTTAAAATTTGCATCGTTGTAAACATCTTTTTACTTCATTGAAATGTTTTGAATTCGCACTTATCCAGCCGCTATCAGGATAAAATAAGTGCACGATCCATTTTGATCAAACATTAAGATCTTTCAATGCATTCGATGGAACACCAAGGTGAACAAAAAAAAATAACAAAAAGCGTATACGCAATTCTTCTTGACACACCGTCTGAAATCAGTCGCTATCAACTTCACCACCTATTCTGAATCACCGTACATTCAACATATATATATAAACTCGTATGTATACACTCGCATATATGTATATCTATATACAAAAGAGCGTGGAAATTGACGAATGTACCGGGAGAGATTTACTGGCATAGCGAAGGAGGGAGAGAAACACGAGCTCACTTTTCGAATGAATGCAGTCCCCCGTGCGCTACTTTGTTCCGGCTCGATTGTGGCTTCTTCCTTCTCTCTTTCTCTCATATCGAAATAGCTCGTGCTCGGTATCCCGCAAAAGCCGCACGACCCTTCTGTCACAAGTGTACCACTTCTATATATATATGTGAATGTATAGACATGTATTGCGAAGCGCCCATACCACTTTTCGTTCTTTATCGGCTATATAAGGGGGAGAGCGCGTGCTGCGTGCTCGACTGACTCCGAGATGACTCGACCCCTCTCATTTTCTCTCTCCCCGTCTCTCGGGCATCTCTTTCTCTCTCGTCAGCATCGAAAATAATTGTATTAGCTGTTTTGTGTTTCGAGACTTCTTTTCGTGTTAAAGCTTCCAATGTCTCGTAATATCGCTGCTGTAGGTACTAAAGGTCTACGTCGCACCACTTGACATCCTAGATGCATCAATTGCTCACTATTATCGTGTTCCAATATCACATATCAAAGACACATGGCTCTTGAATATATGAGGCACAACATTTCACATAAATCGTAAACATTTTTGATATTTTTTTGGAAATTTATACCGATTAACTACAATATTCATATGAATTTTCAAATTTTAATCATTAAATTAATTCAGAAAAAATAAAACATAAGCAACAAAAAAAAATGTACATACAGGCAACGACAGAGTTACGAGAGCCAGCAACGGTGTGAAGTATGCTGAAACTGTTGCGAGTGAACGTAGTTATGGCGGCATCATCTATCGTTACACTGTGACCCCGATTTAAGGGACCCCGATTGATGAAATTTCTCCCACAATGCGCCGAATATCGCATATATTATATAATAGGGGTCTGCCCCCTTCGGTAGGGGAAGCACCTGATCCAATCCGACCTTGCGTCGGGTGCGCAAAGGCGGAAAGACGAACCGTGCGCAACCCTGATGTGTTATAAGTGCGATACGGAGCCGGTCCCGCCGCAATTCCTTAAGGGGCCAGTCCACTTTGGAGCCACGAAAAAAGGCTATTTTCGCGATTTTTTTTTGAGAATTTTATAAAAGATATGAATATAAAAGTTGTTGGGCTTGATAAATTAAGTCTTGAAATATATAAAACAAATTTTTTAATTCATTTTTATTCATTTTTAAGTACAAAAAGTTTAACGTAACGCCTCAAAAATAGGTGGGCTAGGTAGCTCCATCACAACTCGGCAACGGCTTATCTGAAATAAAAAAATCAAAGTCCATCAGATTCAATATGACACTAGCTACAAAATGACCCTCGGATATAAAGTTTCATCAAAAAATAAAAAAATGGCAGATGAGAAACGAAAAAAGTAAGAAAAAACGCGTTTTTTTCGCAGTTTTTCACAAAAAAAAAGAGTAAAAATCAAAATTTTAAAACCATCGAGGGTCATCTTGTTGCGAATCATGTTTACAAAATGTGGTTCAAATTTCAAGAGAATCGGTTTATTAGTTTTAGAGATACGATGGAGCTAGACTTTGAAAACGTTATTTCGAGAAAAACGCGTTTGAAGTTTATACGCTCATGTAGACGAAATGGAATCCTGACGTTCAGGTAAAAAAAAAATACTTAGAGAGCTCGGATTTTTATAAAATTTGGACACAATATTTCTGAATGTATGTACTTTCGAAAACAGTAAAAAAAATTGATTTTTAGAAATTTTCAAAGTGGACTGGCCCCTTAAATCGAGGTCTCAGTGTTTTCGATATAATTCAACTGCTTTTTCTTTGTTATGCTGATATTTTACTAAATATTCATATGGTCGCGTTAAACCATGGCTAAAGAACCATGTTCATCAGTAGTGGAAAGGATATTTCAAATCTGGTAAAGTGATTCTTTGTCGTTTTCACAAACATGCTGCACGAAAAATACGTGAAAATCAGCTGATCGCGGTCAAACGCATAATTCCCGGCTTTTGCTCGTGCGGGCAGTCAAGACTTAAGGAGTTAATAAAAAAAAATTAGGATTTCCTGAAAACTTTTAATGCTGGAAATATTGAAAATTTTCAAATGGCGATTTCTATTTTATTCGATAATACTATTTTTGAAAACTTGTCAGCAATATATAAAACAGGATTACTGGCTACGTGGAATGATACGGAATGTCGCTGGTATACGTACAGCACAAAACGGTTCTTTCACGTTCCAAAAGTAATCGTCAGGTGCATAATGCACACGATGTAAATTTTAAAGGGTTAGTTCTTTTTTTTCCTTTCGACTCGGTCGTCACGATCTGATCTGATAATTTTGGCTTGCTTATCTTCTTTTTTCCCCACTAATCTTTTTTTTCCTACCGCACACTTTTCTGTCAGTTAAAACAACTGACTTTGCTCCCTAATGTCGCAGTCGATCCTCACGGAATTTTCTTCTCGCACGGGGAGTCTTCATCGAGGGAACTTCCCCTTTCGCGAAGATATGTAGTGTCTCCGCGACATGCCTCTCGATAGCTGTTCTCTTCTCCAAATCTGTCGGCATATATGCTCGTATCTCACCGAGAATGCTTCTACGACTGTGCACCTATATCGTGTGGGTGCTTCGTATTCGTCTCTATATAACCAACCCCCCCCCCCCTCCTGTCTTTCTTTCTCTCTCTCTCTTCATACCCCATTCGTGTACCACAGTAAATCAAGACGGGGCGGTAACCGACATCGAGAGACAGGATAGAGGTTGGTGCTCATACCGTCGATACAACAGGCATACACACTGTTAGGTTACACAGATAGAGAAACTTATACACGTCTGTATTATTTAAATCTAAATATACGAGTGGTTCTATAGAAATCTCACAAATTATTGAAACCGATCCCGTTGATTGGTCGGAAGCTTTTCTTCAGATGATTGCTGGCTCAATGCGATCTTTTACAATTTGTTGTTAAGGTGTAATTATTAAAATATAATATTTTTTATATCCCACAAATAGCTCCTTATAATTGATTTATAATAAATTTTTTATTTATTATAATTATTTTATTATACATTATTTTTTAAATTTTATTTTTCCTATTAAAAAAATATTTAAAATTAAAAAAAATTATTCACATTTTAATATTAAATGATAACAAATCTATTTTCAATTTTCGATCCAAATACAAATAATATCCTTGAAATAAATTGATTATCCTCAATTTCAAATATTTTATTAATACCTATAATTTATTGAATCTCAAATTCACGATTAATTTTTATATTTAAATTTATTTTAATATTAATATTAATATTAATATTAATTATAATTAATTAATATTAATATTAATTAATATTTATATATTAATTTATATATTAATATAATATATATATTAATATTAATATTAATATTAATTATAATTAATTAATATTAATATTAATATTAATATTAATATTGGTTTGACCACTAGTGTGACTGCCCAAAAAAAGAGATGATTTTCGGAAATTTATTGAAAGAAAAGTATTGCATCGAATGTTTTGAAATTTCGAGGATATATTTGTATATAAATTATGTATATACAGTAAATTTTTTGTATGAAAATATTCAGTTTTCAGCGACTTATGCGCCGTCTCCTGAGTCTCCAAAAAAAAAAGTTCTCCCACTGCTGCAGTCATTGCGGCCTTCAAAGTGCCTGAAATAAAAAAATATAAAAAGTCCGTTAAATTAGAAGGTATTGCCTGTACAATGGACGCAGGATTGTGAAAAAAAATTAAAATCCTAGAAAATGGCGGAGTTTTTTAAAATGTTCCAAATTACGCTTCAAAAGTGACGGTTTTTTTCCATGGCAAATTGACATTTTTTATCCAATCGAAAAACTGAAGGGTCATTGTGTGAAGAAACAAATACTAAATACGTTAAAATAAGATTCAAGTCGATCGGATGATTCGTATTCGAGTTAGAACTGCAGCGAATTTAAAAAATTTCGTTTTGAGTAAAACGCGTTGAAAGATAAAAATATTGATTTCATTGTTATAAATCGATAAATATCATATCTAGAGCTAATCTGCTATTCCAGACCCATACAAATCACCTTCCTCTTCTTCGAAAAACATCTGCGATTTTTTGAAAGTGTCACACTAGTGGTGCTCCTTAATTTTGAGTGTCGCGTTGATTTCAGCTCTGCAAATTTGCTACGTCCATTTAAAAAAACGTATTCAGTGTTGGGTACAAATGTTTCTTCAAACGATATTAATGTATAAATAAAATGTAGACAGCTTTTGAAACGTGTGATAATTTTTGATGGAGTGCCCGTCGAATTAGAGCAATCCGGAGATTCTCTTGTGTGTGAAATCTTATACTCCTTGTATAAATACCTTCACATTGATTGAGAATGATGCTGTGTTAGATTTATCGGAACGAACGTGATGAAGATGCATCGAAGAGGAGGTCTCTGACTTGTTTTTTTTTGTCCCACTTTAGAAATTTGTTGGACCTAGTGTTATAATGAGTTTTGTGAAAGGAATGCCCCACCAAAAAGATTAAAAGGTACCTTAGCAAGAAGGCTACGCAGACGAAACACCTGTTAGATTGGTTTGACCAAACCTTTGGCAAGGTAAAATTTAACTCGAAAAATAACATATGCCTCAAAAAATATTTCGAAACATTTTAATTATTTTTTGTTATGTACAAAAAATGAATTTTAACTGAACCAATCTAAAAAAGTGAGGATTTCATTTATTCATTATAAAAATATCTTAAATTATTATTGAATACGAAAATTTTCTTGAATATTGAATAAGATTATTATTATTATTATTGTTGTTGTTGTTGTTGTTGTTGTTGTTGTTGTTGTTGTTGTTGTTGTTGTTGTTGTTGTTGTTGTTGTTGTTGTTGTTGTTGTTGTTGTTGTTGTTGTTGTTGTTGTTGTTGTTGTTGTTGTTGTTGTTGTTGTTGTTGTTGTTGTTTTTGTTGTTGTTGTTGTTGTTGTCGTTGTCGTTGTCGTTGTCGTTGTTGTTGTTGTTGTTGTTGTTGTTGTTGTTGTTGTTGTTGTTGTTGTTGTTGTTGTTGTTGTTGTTGTTGTTGTTGTTGTTGTTATTATTTATTATATTTTTATTATTATTGAATTATTATTATTGAAGAATCGAAGATTATTTTGTAATTAATTTGAAAAAATAAATAATTTTGTTAACTAATGCGAACAGAAAAAAATTAAACTAATTTTATTCAATAAAAAAATTATTAATTTACTAATTCAATAATACTCGTAATAAACATTGCATTATCAATATTAATTTTCATAATCTAAAATGTTTTCACGAATGATCTTCATTGGTCGTTCAAATTGTGTTTGATTCTTATGGATGGCCACAGTGTAAACAATAAAATTAAATTAATTGACTAATAACGGTATTTTTGAACCTTTTAAACGGTGATGTAAATAGAACGGATGAAGGCGATGAGAAAAAGTGGTGAAATAATCAGTCTCGTAATGGGCCAAAATTACGGAACAAAAAATCATGTTCTCCTTTTACGAAATGTATTATAGACCTCGAGCCTACCATATTTTTTACAAGGGACAAAAAAATGTAGGAACACATCGCACTGTGTCTAACCTGTGTCAGCTAAACACTGTAACCCTCATGACCTTTTGTCGAGTATTTATTCATGGTACCCATTGCATATCCATTTGCACATACATATGCAGAGAGAAAATTACAACGGGCAATAGGAGAGAAAGCCTTTGTCGTTTCGTGATATGATCACGAAGAGCATCATAGAAATACATAGAGATTGGAACCTCTTGCACAGATCGCAATCTCCAGTCTAGCTTTCGTCTCTCATACAATGGACATTTCGAGAGAAACTCCGCTTTCGATTGAACAACACTGGTTGCACATGATATATCTGTCTCTTGCTTTTTCATAAAAACACGAGCATACATGATTCAAGTTCGGGAATGTAACTTAATCAGAATTCAATATCAAAAAAATTCTTATATATTATTGAAATGAATATTCAACGAATGAATTATCATTGAATTAATATTATTAATTCGGATATTATTAGATTCGATAAAAACTAGCATTACATTAAAACTGAACCCTCAATGAAATTAAACAAACATACTAAAATAAACTTCCACTTTAATTGACATTAAAATTCTATTTCCGATATTGCTAGAGTCTTAAACTGAGCTGAAACTAAGGTCGTTTGACAATTATCACCGATTCAACGCTGAATACAAATTAACATTTATGGCAAAACTTTACTGTGAACCTAAATTATGATTAAAAATCAAACATACTTATTATTTTAAGTGCGGCTGACGATTCTGGAATCTCACTTAAATGCGTATACGTTTGGTTTCCGCATCATCTGTTTGATGCTGTACCTAGCGTCGCCTTAAGTTATTCAGCATGGTCTCTTCAAGGGAAAATAAGGAAGGTACATAGAAAAAAAAATGAACAGCTCATATAACTGTGCCTATGAAGAGTATGAATATATCCAAGTGCGCACGAGGAAAGAACTTAAGATTGTCTCTGTTTCACCGTATGTTGAGAGGGCATAAGCATTATATGTGTAAATACATTTCGTATATACACATGTATGGAAATTCTGCATGTATGTGTGAACACTATATATATATATATATAATAGGATCTATGCAACGGTACGGGCTCTCCTTGCTTTCTCTCTCTCTCTCTCTCTCTCTCTCTCTCTCTCTCTCTCTCTCTCTCTCTCTCTTCTCTGTCCGCTTGTAGCTCACAGCTCGAAGATAGAAACTGGTTTTCTAGCCATTACTCGCGAGCCACTACAGCACGTCACGTCTCATATAAATACTATGGTACGTAATATTCTCGTTTATAGCCAAAGCTGCTGGATAACAGACAAATTGTGATTTTTTCTTTAAAAAGAATCGACTGATATCTATATTTATATTGTATAAAAGGGATGTGCAATAAAATAACTATACGATTAAGTTAGCGAGCTTTTTGTTGCAAACTCGTGAATACGTCAATGTTTTTTACTTAATGTACTTATTTGGCGTTCTTGTGTACCGGTCTCGTTGATGGCAGATTTCCTTGAAGTTTGAAGAGATAGCCAAATTGGGCCGGTGAGTGAAACTTTGAGGCTACAAATTGCATCAACTTCGTCATAAAAACCATCGTCTCAGCTGTGTCCAAATCACACCAGAATCTTAGCTGATAAAGGTGGGAGGCACGGAGCAATCTTAAGACGGTCACAAAGAAAGTACTACAAATACCAAGTCAGGCTGAGAGAGAGAGAGAGAGAGAGAGAGAGAGAGAGAGAGAGAGAGAGAGAGAGAGAGAGAGAGAGAGACGAGAGGAAAAAAGAGTAGAGCGAGAGAGGGATTATTCCCGGGGCATCGTATGAAAATGATCGTCTCGCATATCCGTAGCCACGGGATGTATATACGAACACACTGCTTGGGTCTCTCTGAGAGTTCTCTTTGATGGCAACCGGAAGAAAGACGAGAGTGGCTCCAGCGTATATAACGTGCCCGAGACATTTTTCCTGCTAGTCTATATATCTTCCGCTCCTATGTATCATCCACCTTTTTATTTTATACATATATATATATATATATATACGTAGGTATTACACTACATAACCCCAACTACTGTTCTGTCATGTCATACGCAAGATACCTATACTGAGTCGCGCGTCGAAAAAGGATCTCTCGAATATCCTGACGGTTTTTATATATGCGCCTGACTATGACCGCCATATATATTCCTGAGGCAAGAAAGAAAAAAAATTACGCGTCTACATATCTTGATATAGAAGATGACATAACCTACCCCCGGAATAGTATAATATAGACAGGAAGTATAAAAGGGGCGACGGGAGGGCGGAAAGATTTTTCAATTCCTGGTAGGCATAGCAGCACCTCAACAGTCGAGCTTTTCTGACATTTGGGTAGCCGAGCGCGAGTATATGCTGTGCTGGGTGATGTTGAACGAGAGGAGAGAGGGAGGAACCGCTCGCCTGACATTTTCACCCCGGGGTTGATGCGCGTTCGCGCGGCCAACCCTTTGGCGGTAGCGCGTTCAATCACTCCATTGTCTCAGGGCGAGAGCGAAGCCACCGTTGCCGTTATACACTCACTCGCGACTGATATACGAATAGAGAACGGCCATGTGCTCGCGCGCGTTTTATGTTCGCGTCAACGCTTCGTTATGGGTCGGGGGCGGGAAATATAGGCTGCGGGGCAACGCGGGGAATGCTTCGTCCCCCTTTTTAGCCTTTCTTCTATCTCTCACTCTCTATCTTTCTCTCACGTGTTTGTTCCTGGTCCGACACACGCGGTGGACTCGACTCAGTTCTGTATGCTGCTTCTATACAGCTCTTGCCACCTCTCGCGATCCTGTGACTATGTGGGCCCCCACGTGCTTACCACATTGTCTATTCCAAGAATATATTACGCGCGCCCACGCGCCCGGCATGCCGGGCACGCGCCCCTTCTATCTATGCGCGCGCGGTTTAACACATAGAACACCCACAATCAGCAGCCTAGCGTTGGACTCGAGCGCGATCTCACGACTGCCGATATATATATATAAACACATTTATACCGTAGTATACTAGAGATAAACGTCTCCCAACACTGTACGTAACTACATGCTGAATATCCCACTGCTAGCTTCCCACACGGCGATACTCGTTCTATATACATATGTTTGCCTGTTTCTTGACATATGGAACACGTAAAACTGAATTAATTACCTGGATTCCCTGAAAAAGAAGATATAAGAATATCAAACTACAAGATGAATTCGGTGTCGCTTGATAATATGTGCATAAAGATCTGAGAGTAATCTAGTCCATCAGCAGTCTCAACACTTATCACATTTTTATGCGGTTAATCAATTCTGAAATTGATACTGAGGCAGCTGACAAGTGACCGAAAAAATGGAACTCTTATTCAACAGTTTAAAATCGTTGCAAGTTCAAACAATCAGTCAATTTAGTTGAAAAGTCCGAAAATGATGTTTGATTAGAATGTTTCGTACTGTAAGAGCATAAAACCCAAAACTTTATGCCAAAATCATAATAAATGTAATTTCCAATGCCCACGATAATGTTTACAAAGTTATTTCAAAGCAGAAAAACCTACCGTAATATTTGTTTAAAAAACTGATTGATCGATCAATATATTTTATGAGAAAGATGCTGCATCAACCCGTGCGTCAAATTGTCAGGGCAGCCCTAACTTAAATCGGAGATTTGAAGGGCTTGGACATGGGTGCCCTATCAGAAATTGCCAGAACTCTGCCAGGTTAGGCCCCGACAGGACAATGTTAGGGACGCCAGGATTATTTAAAACATGGCACTTTTAAAAGGCAACCCATTGAGGACCTAGTCGGGCTGCATTAGGGCAGTTCCCATTTCAAGGAATTATCGTATTATGACAGAACCATGTCGGGTCCCAATAAGGCGAAAGTTTCGGAACCTTGATGCTCCAAAACGTGGCACTCTCAAGGCAGCCCATTGAGGACCTGGTCGGGCTTCAGTAGGATAGTCCCTATACAAATGACGAGAAATATTATATCAAAACTAAGTGGGGTCCCGAGGAGGTAAAAAATCGGAGCCTTATTGATGTCGAAAATTAAAAAGTTTGCATAAATGCAAATATTTCGTCATGAACATTAAAAATTTAAATGTTTTTTTCTTGGGAGAGCGATTGGTCCGGTGGATGGGGGCTCGGACTCGCACGTCGTGGGTTCCGGGTTCGAATCCCGGCCAAAACACCAATGAAAAATTTGAAATTTTTTTTAAGTGTTTCTGCTGCAATCCCGGGTGGTTCGGATTCCACCTTCATAAATCCATGGCCAAACACCTCTCTGCGATGCATGAGCGGTCGGTGTACGGCTTGGTGGCCTCCCATGGACGGTTCTCATTGTGCGGATGGTGGCCCTCTAGCCGTGCACTGGCTGGCTCATTGCATTACAGCTGAGGAGGTACCTGCCTGAGCGCCTCTGGTGGCCGTGCTTGAGCGTGCTCGCATTGCCACCCGCGGAGATTAGTCGGGCACCGGCTGTATCGGCAAAGTTTTCTGCAGTTTCCCTTCACCCTCGGTAAATGCGATACAGCGCGGGAATAAGTCGGCTGCAGCCGCACATGTGGGAAAATGGATGGAAGAGTAGAGGAATAGTTGCAAAGAGTGGGGAGGCTAAGAGGGAAGGACCCTGGGCCGTGGAAGTAACAATCGCGGGGGCGATTGGTTACAAAAACCCCAATAAATGTTTTTTTCTTTATATTGATAATTTTAAAAAATTATTTAATAATAAAAAATTATTATTATAATTTATATTGAATTTACTTCACATCATTGTTTTTATTAACATGTTTTTTAAACTTTTTTGGTTTGCGATATAAAGATTATGAATTATTTGTTGGAAGATTTTGGAATGCTACATTTTTTAACCGATTAATAATGGTATTCTTTTTTAACCAATTAATAATGGTTTTCTTCAACGATACCATACCGTAATGATAACGTGCGTATACGGTTGAGTCTACAGATATGTAGATAAGTAGGATCGCGAATCCCGGTGTAGGTAGGAAAATTTTTCTGCGTAAATTAATGTCAGGAGTAATGGAAATAGTGAAATATGACGAAATGTGATCGGAAATTAAATTCCAATTAAAAAATTAATATTTTTTAAAATGTTCAATTTTTGATAGCGCTCTGACACAGGGCCAGTGATAAGGCCCCGACTTATTTGCCTTTAAGGACCTTTGTTTAAAAAGCGTGGCAGCCCTTTCAGGGGCCAGTATGGGTTTCCACACAAGGGCCTTAACTAAGTTAGGGAATTCTGATCGGGGCCTTTTCGCAGCCTTAATTGAATTGACGTACGGGAATTGCTGGAATAGTTGCACGCAGAAACTTCAGCATGTAAAACGTTGATCGAAAACATTGATCGCCAGGGCTTTATGTTCCCTGTTATACGAAGACCTCGAAAAGTTATAACAGCAAAACGGCTATCTTGACCCCTGGACGCATTCCAATGGATAATACTTATGCCGGGCTTTCAAGTACCCAAACAAATTGGTGTTACGTAACCTATGAATCTATTAATTGCGAGCATGGTGGGGTGAAGGCGAACGGTGAACTGGTTCACGCGACAGACAAGCCGCCGCATAATCTACATTGTTCTCATATTGTTGTTTACAGCATCCCACAGATTTTATCAATACAGTTATGGTGTTCCCTTCAGACTAATGTGTGGACAAGACCGTGTGTTTCATGCATTCCGCGATCAAGCTTTCGCACCCCGATTAAAACCCCTACCATCGTACCGTTGTACACTACCCTTTCGGCGGTGCCCAAATCTCTACACCCTCTCCGATGCATATCTTCCCAACTGTATCGCGTGTTGTCCCCGAAATACTTGTGACCCTCTCGAAAACAGTGTTCCCTCGTTTGCCAACTGGGAAATGCCTCGTAAGGCTTTTATAGCCGCACGTACACCAAGACAAAACGTTACAAAATGTACGGCATCTCAGGCACTGGTTGGTTAGTCGACGTAGCTCGAACTAAAGCCTGGTAGTGTGTCAGTGACAGTCAGTCCCCATAATGTCTGTAGATTTTCTACGAGTGTGTCTATAAAACAGTTTAGTAGTGGTGTACATTGTCATTATGCATGAAAAATATAGGTCGGAGAGGCTTACCAGTGTGGATCTTCCTCTCACGACTCAAGAGGATTATGACACGTGTGTAGAAAAGTTCAGGACCTTTTGGTGTGCGAAGTCGTGAATGCCGCGAGAGCGGCTAAATCCTTCCGACGCGAATGGGTGTTCACGCGCCCGCGGCGGCAACGAACGGTGTCGGGAAGCATCGGGGCTTTCGCCACTACTGCGGTATAGATGTAGCCAGAGTTATAATCCTCTAACCGGGCCGTTATGCTGACGCCCCGACGATGTTGACATTTAGCCCCGCGGCGCGGGTATATACGCAAAAGCGCGCGGGTTATGGACGAACGGGGCTTGAAAAAGTTCAACGGGTTTACTATCGCGATAGCGAGGCGCTCGAAACACCAAAATTCATGCCCATTTTGTATACACTAAGTGTAAATTATATATACGCACACACACACACATTTTCATACATAGATTCAATACAAAACCGGTCGTGATCGCGTTATGAACCACACCATGTCTCTTTTCGCATATAATACGCATCCCTTATGGCTATATAGAGGGATGAAAAAGGAACCGTGGGTCGATATACGCGAGACACACAGGCAAGGGTGAGAAGCAACAACCCATGGAAGAGAAATAGTTAGAAGAAAGCGAAAAGTGCATCAAGGACAAAAAAAAGAGTAAACCCATGAAATAAAAAGTTGACCTTACCTGCCGCGAGCACGAAAAGAGGTCGATGAAAAAGATGGACGTACACAGCACACCAAAGGTATATATGAGGAAGATCCTGAAGAATGGGTGTCCAGGGGACACACGTAACCCTACCCGATGCTAATGGGATTGGCATTGTACTCCATTAACATGACAATGCACCCCTAAACGGGATGCTTCTACGTATAAAATACATATATGTATATATACTTAAAATATATGTATTATACTTACGACATATAGGCGCCGGTCGAGTTTTAGCCCATACAGTGACACCTTAGCAGACCGCGAGCTGTGTAATATGCGTGTCGCTCATATAGCACTAAGAGATGCGTACCGACGATACGCGGTGAACAGTAGACGACGAGAAACTCCAAATACTCGCCTTGTTATGATAATTGTCACGTCCCGCCGAGCAGTCACTATTATATAGATGGACAGCAACGTAGAGGCGCTTCCTCACAATATTGTGATATCCGATATGCCCACTCTCTTTTGGTACATTTTCTAACCTTATGCTTACCTTTCATCTGTCCGGAAAGATGTCTTAGACTATACGAAAAAACGTACCAAGGTTTAATAATGAAAAATAAAAAAAAATCAAATAGAAAAAAATAACACTTTTGATGTATTTGAAATTATCTTGAATTTTAGGGGTATGCTGCAGTTTGTCAGCTGAAATACAATGTTTTTCAAAAACTTGTACAACTTTCTTGAACCTCGAGATATGTTCGTAGATTACCAATAACTCCATCGTACCCTGACGCCGTCGTTAGAATTTGCTTATCTTTGCTAGGCACTAACATCTCAATCTTTAGATAAAACAATTATAATTGTATAACTAGTTATAAAGACTAGATTTTTTCCAGTGTGTTGACTATCTGGTTATTCAACCCTTCAAAACCGTTGTTCAACCCATTGATAATTGTTGATGCAGATGCTGTACAGTAACATAATGCTAATTCTACATGCAAATATATAAAGAGATGCTGCTGTAATATATCGTATTAAGTCGTTTGCAGTATCGTAAATTCCGAACGTGTATCCTAACGATTCGCTGAGTATATAGCGAATCGTCAGGATTAAGCATATAAATTCTATATCTCACTGATCAGCGAGCATTTCTCCTCGTCAACGTAGTGGATAAACCACAGAGCAAAGTGAGTATGGCGCCTTGCTCGTTCCGTTATACGATGTTTCAATCGTGTGACGCGAAACGTTGATGCTCCGATCCGGTCCGTCGGCCATTCTTGGCGTCATCAAGAAATATACACATCGGACTTGTCCCTCTTTCAGTCACACGGTTTATTACGATTTCCCGGTTGCGACACCGAGCGGATTGGACCGTACAAGAAGCATCTCATTTCAAATTCATCGGGTGTATGAGTATGTGTGTGTGTGTGTGTGTGTGTATTAGTATCAAAGTTCGAGGCGCCGGAGCTCGCATCAAAAGGATAATTACCTTCGGCAACAACACTTTTATTAGTCTCTCTCTCCCATTCGAACGAGTCCCTCTACTGGTTTGCTGCTTTTCGAAGCGCTTCCGTCGCGGAAAGAGTCCAAGGGACGATCTCCATCTTTCTCACTCTGTTGTGGCACTTCTCAGCTTTTTCCTCTGGGGAACACCGCTACGACGATATATCTGGTTTATCCTTATACATGTACATATGCATATAAGCTCTTATCCTCATCCTCGCCAAGAGTTTTTCGCAATACTCGCTTTATGAACTTGTCTTGATATAAATTTCTCGTGCGGGCTTCTATAATTAGACATAATTTATACCGGGTACGTATATGCTCCGACGTAATACGAAGCAAAGAAGCGATATCAGAACAACTTCTACGTCCTATATGATCCAGTTGAATCTTCATTAATTAATTCAATTCATTGTGTTTTTTAACACTATTATCTTGTGATTTAAGGCTTATTTGCACACAAAGTCTGGGAAAGCCCCTGCACTTGAATCTTTGAACTCATGATGATTTTATTCGTATAAATACCAAGCACAATGCTTTGAAAAGAGCGATTTAAATTTTTTTCAAAAGTAGAACGGAATGTTATTGAAGCATCTCTTTAATTTTCGTATTAATGCTATCTCAACTGGATGCCGTTACGTTCCAATTCGAAAGTACCAAAATAATTCACTCGATGTTAAAGTTTTTTATATTTCACACTCAGGGCAGAGCGGTTGATCCGGTAGATCAACCTCTCTCCCTTCGGACTCGAGCTCGCACGCCGCAGATCCCGGATTCGAATCCCGGCAAAAACACTAATGAAAATTTGAAAATTTTTTCCCCGGGTGGTTCCCAAACACCTCTCTATGAAGCATGAGCGGTCGGTGTACGGCTTTGGTGGCCTTCCGTGGACGGTTCTCATCGTGCGGATGGTGGCTCTCTAGCTGAGGTGGCATCATAGCTGAGGAGGTGCCTGCCTGTGAGCGCCTCTGGTGGCCGTGCTTGAGCGTGCTCGCATTGCCACCTGAGGAGATTAGTTAGGTACCGGCTGTATCGGCAAGGTTTTCTGCAGTTTCCCTTCGCCCTCGATAAATGCGATACAGTGGAGGAATAAGTCGGCTGCAGTCGCACAGTGGGAGAATGGATGGAAGAGTAGAGGAATAGTTGCAAAGAGTGGGGAGGCTAAGAGGGACGGACCCTGGGCCGTGGAAGTAACAATCGCGGGAGCGATTGGTTACAAAAACCCCAATAAATATTTTTTTCTTTATATTGATAATTTAAAAAAATTATTTAATAGTAAAAAATTATTATTATAATTTATATTGAATTTACTTGATATCATTGTTTTTATTAACATGTTTTTTAAACTTTTTTGGTTTGCGATATAAAGATTCTGAATTATTTGTTGGAAGATTCTGGAATGCTACATTTTTTAACCAATTAATAATGGTATGTTACATTTTTTAACCAATTTTCTTCAACGATACTATAGCGTAATGATAACGTGCGTATGCGGTTGAGTCTACAGATGCGTAGGTAAGTAGGATCGCGAATCCCGGTGTAGGTAGGAAAATTTTTCTGTGTAAATTAATGTCAGCTGCAGCTGCACATGCGGGCAAATGGGTGGAACAGTAGAGGAATAGTCGGAAAGGGTGGGGAGGCTAAAAGGCCTTGGGCCGTGGAAGTAGCAATCGCGGGGGCGATTGGTTATCAAGCCCAATTAAAAAAAAATATATATATATATATATATATTTCACACTCAAAATAAATAATGATAATTATCGAAGGAATGTATTTCGTTTTCTTATCGGAGACACTTTCGTCACTCGAATGAACTGGTATATAACAATGGTATACATACTTCATACACATCCCAGAAAAAAGGAATGTCTTATAGAGCTATGGAGGAGTGTTCCCTCCCTCTCCTGGTCCCGCGAGAAGCTGTCGCGAATCGCGAAGGCAATATTTCAACGCGTCAGACCACGCGACGTGCCGAGAGTCTACTCATTCCTCCCGTTCAGCATCTTCTTCCTCACTCCTATCCTCATTCCTCTACACCGCTGAGCCTTTCACCCATCCTTTTTGAGGAGTTTTTACGGAGTCTTTCGATCTTTAATCACAGCTCGACCTTCCATTGTCAGTGACGTCACCTCCGCAGAAAACTCCGAAGGGTGCTGCTATGCTGGTGTGAGATTTTCTACGCGAGCATAGCGAGTGAGTAGGATGAGATTGAGCTTTGTGTCTCGCGTACCCCTACCCCCTTCTCCCCACATTTTCGTTGATCCCTCTCCACGTCATTTGTCTCTAACCTCCCTCTTGGGCCCTTTCTTCTTCTCATCCTCTTCCCTTATACCGTAGTGATATGCCATCTCTACTTATTTGTACGACTCGTTTCCTACTGTAGCCACCTCCTCATCACGTATTCTTTCCCTCTACACTTCACCAGACTTACGACAAATCTACCAAATTGCCAACGGAAATTTTTTTAACCTGACTTATTCCACGCGAATCTCATTCGTAATCTTTCACCTCACAGTTAAGAGTTTATAACAAAAAATTTCTACGTATTACATAAAACATAATTACGCGGAAATAATTATGAATTTATCTTACGCCAAAATTCACAAGCACAAATCTTTATCTATTACTGAAGACATTTTTCAAATCTCTAAAATACGTAAAAATCGTCCACTATGCGTAATTTTGAAAGTTTGCTCCTGAATAACTGCAGGCAATTTTTCAATGTAAAATATTCAAACACGTTTTAAAGTTTTTATTAAAAATACATTTGAAAACTATTTTTTTTGATACTCATAAAATAAAAAATAACACAATGAGTATAATAAGATCGACTTGTAACAAACACCAATAGAAAGAGGAACTTTTTTTTTTAAATGGTCCCTTGCATTCAGATTTTTTACTCAACCCGTTCCTCCGTAAGAGCGGTTCGAAAAAAAAAGAAAAGTTAGTAAACCGTCACATTCGAGTATATAAGAGTGCGGTAAGTCTCGCGCTAGCTTTTTCTTTTTAATACTTGGCGTCGAGCCGCTACCGCGGTACTTGATGCAAGCACATATCTCGTTAGATCGCAAAATGTACATATTTATATTTGAATTATTTTATTAGGCATAGAAATTCATTATTGCTAGCGAACATTTTAATGGATCGATAGAAAATTTTTACCCCGCTTTTAGTATCGTCACATCATTTATACAAATAGCATTAACTTCCAAACATACGTACAAACACGAAGAGAATTAAGGGGGGATGACCATTTACAAATTTGAAAAAATCGATTTTTTCCATTAATCGATAGTTCAGTGTCTTTAATAATAGCGTGTCCAATTTTTAAAGCAAAATTCCCAGAATTGCCTGAGTTTTCGCGTAAAAACGCCAGGAGCATTCATACCGAGTGGATGCAGGTGTGCGGCTGAGGACGGCGTCGCATAAAAAAAATAAGATGACGGCGATAAAAAAAAAGCGAATACATAGGACTTGTCAAGAAAAGGATGGGTACGCGATTGAGAAACGCAAAAAAAAACTTATAAGCTTGGAGGAAGAGGAAAATTAACGGATGATCTCATAAGAAAATTAACTACGTATTATGAATTGGCCATTTATCAAAATGTGGAAAGCGTAGAAAATATGAAAAAAGCTATTATGGCTACGTTCCATCATTTATGTTCGACCGATGAGAATTCCAGACAGGAGAACTGACAGATAGCTGGTGCAAGTGGCAAAAAGCTGAGGCTTTTTGCCATTTGCATCCTGATGTCCAGAAGCATCTCTTGCCGATATACACGGATTTATCCGATCTTAATTTATTGGAGTGATGCTTGGGTGGCCATACGCAAAATGTAAACGAAAGTTTCAACTCCACCGTATGGCGCTTTAGCTCCCAAACATTGGCATTCGGGCTTGAGTGTCATCGAAATTGCAGCTTACATCGCAGCCAGGATATTCAACGAGGGAAATTCTGTAATTTTAAAAATTATGAGCGTTCTGGACATCAACATTGGGAGGCAATCGAAGGAATTTGCAAGGAAAACCGACGAGCAACGCGTATGGCGCCAGGAGCGCCGCAGCTCTCTATCGTCCAAGGAAGGTCGGAAAGCCCGTAGAGAGCACCACCAGCAGGAAAATCGGTTTTACGAGGAAGCCGAAGGAGTCCTGTATAACGCTGGAATTACTGATTAGCCGGTAAGATATCAAAATCATAAAGTTTTCCCTTGTTGAAACTTTGAACGCGTTTTTCTTAAAACTGTATTTTTCCCAACTTCTGGAGTGATTACTCAAAAACGTCTCAATCGATTTTGATGAAATTTGGTGCATATATTCCTTGTACCATCAGTTTGTCGGTGAACTTAAATAATATTTCAATTCCAAAAATAAAACGTACTTTTGCCCTTAAATATAGCAAAAATTTCATGAAAAATCACAAAATTGACTTTATTAAGCTGTCATTTCGTGAATTTTGTATATATTTCCAAAATCCTATTTCACCGACGGCGTATGGGTGTTATCTTTAAGGATTATTTTGATTTTTTTGTTTCAGACAATTACAGCGCGAGGGAAAACACCAGCAGTGTGGAAACGTTTGAGCGACTTCCTCCGAATATCGATGTACACGACTGGCAATTTGCATTAAAAAAAAAATATATATATTTTTGTATACTTAAGATATCAAATAAAGAGCACACAAAGTTACAAATTTCCATGTGTATCCTTTCCATGAAAAAAAAAATCACGAAAAACTCCTAATTTTTTACCTTTTAAATGGTCTTTTCCCCTTAAAAGTGAAAAATTACCGTCACAGCAATAGTAACGGGGGACAACCTTAAACGTTTGGGATTTTTACTGAGCAAAGTGTAAATTTTCATGAAAGTAAAATAAAATCTCTTGTATAATACAGGAAATTCAATTTTCTTTTCATGAAAATTTAGACTTTGCACTGTAAAAATTCCAAAAATTTAAAGCTGTCCCCCTTTTCTATTGCTGTAACGGTAATTTTTCACTTTTAATTCTCTCCATGTATGTGTAATGTCGTATTTATCTCAAGGTTTTTGTATTTTGATCAGTAAAGTATTCACCATCTATTTCTGTGTAGGTCGATATGAAATTCAGAAGAAGCTAACAACAATTTCGAAGTATACCATCGTGATAGCTCGATATCCGGTACATTCTGTGCCGCGAATGGCCCATTATTATGTATATACGTATGGAAGTTGGCGCATGTAATGTATGGTGGATCGAGTTCGACAGTGCGCACGCGACGGATCCTCCAATGTCGTTGCTTCGTCGTCATCGTTTCGTCTCTATTCAGATAGATATCTACAGGTCTTGCAACCACGAGTTATATATACATGTATATTTAACAACCTTTTCGAAGTTACGCTACCCCTCTAGACATTGCTTTGAAACTCTATATCTACCTGCGTACATCCGCAATATATCCGCCTGCGCTGGTTGCTCGTCGCGCCGTCGTCACAGCCACATCCCCTCAAGCCTCTAAAACCTATATATATAAATATAAAATACATATTTGTATGCGTGTGTACATGCATAGAGTGTACGTTGAGGCGGATTCGTGCACATGGTTAAAGGGTGCCTGTCGAAGAAGGGTTGCTCTCTAGAGTATCAAATTATACCGAAATATACACCGGATCCTGTGAGAATCATGCATACACAGACGAGTATCTGCCTCCATGTGTAATTATTATATTGTGTGTTATTATATACGTATATAAGATGAAAATATATCAGTATACTCTCTGGTTTTCATGAGATGAATGATGTACAGATAGAAAAACTGATGCGCCAGTTCGTGGTCGTCGAAGGCGTCACGCTCAATGCGATCGGTCTCGCCGATAGATAGTTGGACCTCGCGAGTCTCTGCCATTTTTAACGACCGAGGTCTCGACCTCGTTCTATTATTCCTCTACACATCTTCTTACCCCGAGTATTCTCTGGCCTGCCTCACAGCTTTTTTTCTTTTTTTTTTTTTTTACTTTTTTCACCGCCTGTGCTCATGATTTTTTCTTGCTTGATACACATTTAGAGAGCTATGGAAAATTTGTATGGGAAAAAAATAATCTTGGAATGCACTCTCTGGATCAATTTCGTTAAATGTTTCACAGTTTTCATGAAGTTGTTCTTTCTTTATAAGGAATAGTTTGAATATTATTTATTAAAAGAGACTGAGTTATAGGCAATTATTTTGAACATTACTCGAACTGTTAATCCTCATGGAAAAAATTGTGTTGCATTTCTTCGGCATGATTTTCACTAACGATTTCGTAAACAAATGTTGGCTGTAGGTGAATATTTTCCATTCATGCAATACTGAGTAATTTATCTTGTACGGGTCGTAAGAATTACTTTTAAATTTATTACTAGTGCCTCTCAACATTGTCATTTTCATATTCATTTCATCTTAGTTATTTCTTCAAGAATGAATAAATGAATAATTATAAAATCGCAGAGGTATTTTTACCCCTTTTTGGTTAATTATAAGATTTTAGCTTTTTTCAGCTTTAAGGTAGTTCCTCCACAGGATCGTTCAATTAAGAAATGGTTGAAATTTGGCATACGTGTTATTTAATACGTTATTCAAAAATCTGTGCAATTTTAACAAGTTTTACCATCCCGAACCCGAGATATTTATACTTGAAGTTGACTCGATTAACACGTAACATATGGGCCATGCATGGGTAAACAGTACGTTATTAATTCTACCGTCAGAACTAAAATCAAGAAATTGATGAAAAACGAGGAGGAGCAAGAGCAGGATATCACGAATATTGTGAAAAAACATGAAGATGATTTACCATCTAGTTTAAAAGATATAACCTCGAGAAATACTACAATTTTGGGCTTATACGACATATTCTACAAACAAACGAGCGCGAGCGCGAGAGATGTAACCTTTTTTGTGTATTGAGGCATTGCCCGCACAGTTCCAGCAAAAAGTTTACTCGCAATGTCAGATCAAAAGCACTTATAGAATAAATTTTACGACAGTAGATGATATCTGTTGTATTATCTATTGGTACCGAGTCAATATTGTGTGCTTTTTAAATTTATTTACTACGAATTATCAACCCTTTATACACATATGTAACGCACATACGGTATGTAACTTTTGATTGAGTTTGTCGCAGGGGAACTACCTTAATTCTAAGAAATAAAACAGGTTTTGCATTTCGTTTCGTTATTTAGATCGTGACGTTGTGTCAATATAATCTCAAAATTATACGTGCTAAAACAGAAACAGTCGTTAAATTACGAACAATGAACTTCACCGCAGTAGATTCCCTTGGAACCGAGTTATCAACGTCGTATAAAGCAACGATAAATATTTCGTTTGAATAAATACGTTTGAAACAATTATTTTTTGGAGAAAGAGATTTCGCATATGCCACAAGCGTTAACAGTTTCTGTGTCGAATATATGTCATACATGTCATCCACGAGCTTACGAGAAGAAATATATTACGAGCAGAGAGGAGTCTAGTGGTATAAAGTGTATTAAGATTGGTCAATTTACAGCGATGGTGGTCAGTCGACAAGGCGCCGTACCATTTAACGTTTAACGCTCGCATGCAGATAGCCGATGTAGATATTGCCAAGGAAGAAAAGAACATGCCGAAGAAAATGAGATGAATAAGAAGAGCAGACGCCACTCGAGCGCGCCCCGTTCGTTACATTCGAATTGATGCGCTAAATTAAAACTGCTCGGAGTTATACTGACGACATCGTCAGCCCCTCTTGCCTCTCAATCTCGTATATGCTCACAAGTGTAGTCAATCCCGCTAGTTCGTTTATTAACAGTGCTTGGGCACAGGCGCCTTCATCTTCCCCTTCCTCATGATTTCTCATCTCATCGAGAGTGTCGTAGCGATTGCTACTGGATTCCAGCTGCACGCACTGTCCCTCTGTTCGAAAGAGTTATATTCGATTCATATTTCTTCTATTACAGCTAATTTTCTTCCACGATTTTCTCTCGACGAACTATCTCTTTATTTATTTATTGTACGATCATAGATCGCATCAAGTTTTACTATATAGCCGCCTGTATATAGTGGTTGAAACCGTATCAGGGAAACATACTCATCATCATATGCACGCTCGTATTACTGGAATATGTATAACGAGGCGCGTATAGTGCTTGCGTACTGCATAGATAATGGCGAGCCATTAGGCGCACGTGGGAGCCACAAAGGAGTACCCAACGCGTGTGGAACGCCAGTACGCCAATACAACCCCCTATTTTTCTTCCTTCGATATATATGCAGTGCTATCCATGTATACTATGGGCTATTATGTCTACATGTATATACACAACGCAGCCCAACATATGTGTACAAATCTATACGCACGAGCAATGCTCTTCAGTCTCGTTTTGCTCCTGCTTGCACATGCACCATGCACCTGCTGGACTGTACCGCAAAGTCAGTTTACCCGCGAGCCAGCCAGATAAAGTACGACACGCTGCTCGCACTCTTTTTATTCCTCCTCGAGTGACTGAGGAACGAGGGAGCGAAAAATCGGGAGTAGAACAATGCTGCAAAATACACTGCTGCCGCATCCAAGCCCCATACGCTTTTCACCCCTGGACGCGCCCGGCCGAGGCAAAAGAATGAGGGAAAACAGCGGCTACGAAGCAGCCCCTTTCTCTTCTCCGCCTCCTGTTTTCCCAAGCATGATGATTAGAGTCCACCGGTCTCTTGTATGTGACGCGATGCGTTCCACTATTCTACGAGACTAACGAGACCATTTGGCGCTAATTTGTCACGCGTTACACGCATTCAGGACCTTTCGCGTTATGACTTGTAATAATTTGCTTCTTTTGAAGAGACATTAACGGATCGCTTTTATTTTTTTTTTTCTTCTTTTATTGCCGATGCTGAAACGATTTTTTTTTACCGATTTCGAAGTTTAACTTCAGTTTAGCTTCGGTTCGGTTTACAATGCACTTTTTTTTCGATATTCGTGTACAACTACGTGACAAATTTTTTATATTATCAAATTTAGCAGCGATGTAGTTTCGTCACGTTTTTTCATCGTCCAATTTTGAAACAAACTTCTTCGAATTTAATGACATATACCAAATTTCTCAACGAAAATATCTAATCTGTTTTTCATTTAAATATTGTTGCAGATGCTTGCGGTCTTTCGGACGTCGCGCACATTGAGTCGTTGCAAGAGAAATCACAATGCGCCTTGGAGGAATACTGCAGATCACAGTATCCTAGTCAACCAACGAGATTCGGCAAACTTTTGCTTCGACTACCATCACTTAGAACGGTTTCGTCGCAAGTTATCGAGCAGTTATTCTTCGTTCGTCTCGTGGGTAAAACTCCAATCGAGACACTTATAAGAGACATGTTATTGAGCGGGAGCAGCTTCAATTGGCCGTACATGTCCACGATGTGACACTCTGTCTGGAGGCAGCTGGCTTCCGCATAATGATAATAATATTAATGGTAACAATAATAATAATATTAATGATTGACGCCTTGTAGTGTTCTCTACCATTTTATTTTTTACACGAATTTCTTATACAATCATGATTGTGAGATATTAAGGACGAAACAAAAGAATGACTAAATTAATAATTGTCAAAAAGTGATAAATTTTGGAACAATATCGATTTCTTCCAACAAATTTTACACAACAAACGTAAACAGTTATCCTTACAATCGAATAACAACAGCAGGTTCAACGTTTGGATATCAGGCTTAGATCTTTCATGGGGAATCGAACGAGGTGTGAAGAAATCATAAATTATGATTTATAATGGACTAAACGAGATTGTCTCCAAGAATAAAGATGAAAGATATGTGTGGAATCGCTGTACAACGGAACATTGGGGCAAACCAGCCGGATCATCATCGGCATGATCTTCGTGATCGTTCTTACAGTTGGTCTAGTGTTGCTCGATAGACGTTTGAATTCAGGCTCTCTGGCTCTTCTACAAAACTTCCCAGATCTCACTCGAAGAGCCTCTTTTCTTTACCTCTTTATATTTCTCTCTACGGGAGATCAAGCCTCGCATCTCGGCCACATCGATGCAGATCGTTATCGCCTGCTCCTCTCTCTCTCTCTCTCCCCCCCTCTCTCTCTCTCCCCCTCCCTCCCTCTCTCTCTCTCTCTCTCTCTCTCTCTCTCTCTCTCTCTCTCTCTCTCTTGCTCACACTCACAAACAGACAAACCAACACTCGCACACACCCTTTCTCCCGTTAGAGATCGTGATCGTTCTTCGTTGCCTCGTTTCCAATGTGAGCTCTCGTTCTGTATTTCGTAATTCGTGTTTCAGCTCGCTCGATCTGCCATTCGACGCGTACCCTTCTCGTCGAATTGGAGAAACGAATCGAAAGTGCGACACATCATCGTCCAATCTACAGAACGACAATGGCCGTTAGGAATATTCTAAATTCGAGAAGGAATTCATTCAAACAGTGAAAAAAAATAAAAAAACAAACAAACAAATTCGAATCAAATTATCGCGATTGGAAAATTGAGCATCATGGAATTATGTACCTGTGTGTGAGCGACTTTATTTTCGATCTGTCGATCACATTCGACAAATTTCCACATCACAACGAGCCACAACGTAAAATGTACCCTTGAAAGCTCTCGAACATGATTGTTCAATCTGAAAAGGCTGGAACCCCTTACGCGCCGTTCCACATATGACAAACTTGCGAAAAACGTTATCTGCTTCGTCGACGATTCGACGAACGTACGATTTATTTTATTGTGCGTTTAATATCGTGCCACCGTTCGGCTGTTAGTCAATTTTATCATTTTTTCTTCTTCTTCTTTATTGTTCATTTTGTTAAGAAAGTTTTGTGGTTGACAAGCACGAAGTAAGGGAGAGACGAGCGTCGACTCGAATTGTTATTATTATTATTAGTGCGGAAAAAACTATGTGATATGTTATTATTTATAATGATTGACAAATGAAAAAAAGAGGAAAGATGACACAGACTAAAATAATAAATGAATTGCTTATTCGGAGACAACCAAACACGATTGAAAAGAGAGCAAGTTTTAAAAAATCAATAATACGCCGAAAGGCTTAAAATTCAAGTAAAGTAAAGGTAAGCGGTGCTTCTTTTTCTACGTTATAAATATTGTACGATAGAATCGTATGTATAATTGGAATCCAGAATCGTGTGTATCGGTGTATATGTATATCCATATATACATATTCACTGACACTGTGTATATATAAAATGTGCGAATGTGAATATAGGCGAAAGAGAAAACTGTAACGTACCGAATGCCGGTTGGATAATTGGCCAATTTTGTGTCCAGATCAGAAATCAGATAGAAGGAAAAAAACTCTTTTGTCGAATGAGAATTGTGTGTTAAATGCCGAATATTAGTACGTAAATGTGGCAATGTCGAGCTCTAGTTACTTACGAATAAATAGCGGGGCACTTTAAGGGGTTTACGGGATATTAATTGAAGAAAAAAATAAAACAAACGAAAAAATAACTAATTAAATCAAATGTGTGTATCATCAAAAGCAACTTCGGCAATTTTATCATGGAAGAGATTCGAGAAGAGAGAAAAAGAGATAAAATCATGTACAGATATATGCTCCCGTTCTCGTGTGTATGAATGTGTCATAATAATCGAGATACGCGCGAGAATCACATCTATCGTGATTTTTCACGGTTTTTGCGTCAACTCCTCTAAAAACTGTTTTGGTACATGAAAAGGAATAAAAAAAAATAAATAAAAATAAAAAAAAACAGAATATTTCGGGATTGCACGAAGCGAGGATCAAAACGAAGTTAAATAACCGCGTATACTCGCGAGAGATGTGCTCTCGCAATTCGCCCAACGTGTAGCTCAACTTGCTCACGAAAACAAAAACTCAAATACTGTATTATAATATATGACTGTCGACGAGAGTAACGTCAGTTAAGTCTTGCAACGTCGTTTGAGCAAGGAAGTCTTAAAAACAGAAAGGGAAACAAAACGAATAACACATTGACTCATTCCTCCTCTTCTACCGACCCTCGTTC